>OY741999.1:1757341-2188332 GCA_963555575.2 Hygrocybe coccinea
CTGCTATCACCCCCAATCATCTTTCAATCACCCCCTATCTCCCTTATCTCCCCCCATCATCTCCCCCTCCATTGCCCAATCTTCCCATTACCCACCAACCCAGCCTGATATCATCCCCAATCACTGCCCAATTGTTCTAACAATGAGTTGCTTTAATTCTCATACCAATATCTGAAAGGCTGATCTCAATTCATGGTATTACATTTGGTTCAAACAATCAGAACACTTCAGCAAAAGACAATAGTTATGTAGTTGAAAGTGTTCAACGTGTTTAAAGATGTGGGTAATGGGGTGAATGGTTGGGGGGATAATTGGGAGAATAATGGTGTATTGGGTGGTAAAATGGGCTGAAGAGATGGTTGGGGGATGGGGTGGAGATGGTGGGGGTGATGGGGGAAGGTGGGGGGGGGTGATGGGGGATGGTGGGGTGATGGGGAGATAACAGGGAATGGTGTGGGGGGTGATGGGGGATGATGGGGGATGCTGGGGGGGTGATGGGGGATGCTGGGGAATGGTGTGGGATGGTGTGGGGGTGATGGGGAATGGTGGGGGATGGTGGGGGGTGGTGGGGGGTGGTGTGGGGGTGATGGAGGATGGCAGGGGATGGTGTGGGGGTCATGGGGAATGGTGGGGGATGGTGTGGGGGTCATGGGGAATGGTGGGGGATGGTGTGGGGGTCATGGGGAATGGTGGGGGATGGTGTGGGGGTCATGGGGAATGGTGGGGGATGGTGTGGGGGTTGTGGAGGATGGCAGGGAATGGTGTGGGGGTCATGGAGAATGGTGGGGAATGAGGTGGGGTCATCAGGGAAGGTGGGGGGGGGGGACATGGGGGAAGGTGGGGGATGATGGGACATGGTAGGGGTTGGTGAGAAGGCAATGGAGAGGTGATGGGGGGACAGGAATATGATGGGAGATGGTACAGGGTGGATGGGGAGATGATGGAGAATGGTGGAGGGTGGTGATGGGGGATGGTGGAGGGTGGATGGAAAGATGATGGGTGATGGTAGGAGGTGAGATGGTGATGGAGAGGTGATAGGGGTGATGAGCAGATGGGGGATGGTGGAGGGTGGTGATGGGGTGATAGGTGATGGTGGGGGCTGGTGACAAGGTGATGGGCAGCTGGTAGGGGATGTTCGGCGCTGATAACACTATGATAACTCTCTATACCCACCCCATCTATTATTAATGAAAATGCCAATGATAACGCAATGACAACACCATATACCCACACCCACCCATTATTAATGAAAACACAATAAAAATGCAATGATAACACCCTGTACTCCCCACCCATGATTAATGAAAATGCATGGACAACACCAATGATAACACAATGATAATCCCCTGTACACCCATTATTAATGAACATGCAATGAAAAAAACGCCAATCATAATGGAATGATAATGCTCTGTACCCTTCCCCACCCATTATTCATGAAAACACAATGAAAACGCAATGACAATGCCCTGTACCCACCCCCACCCATCAGTAATGCAAATGCAATGAAAACGCTAATGAAAACGCAATGATAACGCCCTGTACTCACCCTCGCCCATCACTAATGAAAACGCAATGAAAATGCCAATGATAATGCAATAATAACGCCCAATACCCACCCTCACCCATCAGTAATGAAAACGCAATGAAAACGCTAATGATAATGCAATGATAACACCCTGTAACCACCCTCACCCATCAGTAATGAAAACGCAATGAAAACGCCCAGCACCCACCCTCACTCATCAGTAATGAAAACGCAATGAAAACACCAATGAATACACAATGATAACGCCCAGCACCCACCCTCACCCATCAGTAATGAAAACGCAATGAAAACACCAATGAAAACACATTGATAATCTCCCATTGTCATTGTCCTGTCATTATCATAAAAACGTCGCCATAAAATGAATGACAGGCCTTTCATTAAAGTACGTGGTATTATACACATACGCTATTGTGGCAGTGCCTTGTTTTTATCATTAAAGCTGGTAGGCACTAGTGGGATAAGGGTATTGCGGCCAAATGGGCCAATGATTTCTGTGACACCGTCGCAGATGATTATACCACCCGAAGAGCCGCACACGTCACGGGAGCACTGAATCTGCTGCAGATGAATTGGGGTACATGGGTTGCCTTTGTGGCACAAATGTACGCACAATTTGACAAGCCAGACGACAAACAGGATGCAGCAATCAAGTTAAATGCGCTCCGACATAGCAAACTGACAGCTGATGAATTCTGGCTTCAGTTTGAGATTCTATACAAATGCACCGGGTGGCATCTGATCACCCAACAGGAGCAGTTAAGTCTGCTCCTTGAAAATCATCTAAATAAACCCCTCATCGACCGAATTTTTGGTCTGGAGACAATGCCGACCACTATAGCAGAGTGGAAGGCAAAGACCATCTTGTTGGACCGCCAATGGCATCGTTGCAACAAGATCGAATGACTTACGGGTGGAAGTAACCCGATGAAGAAGGGTGAGAAGTCAAAGACGGCTTACACTCCTGCCGCAGCTGCTGTAGTGCCTGCAAACAAACCGAAAGACCCTGACACCATGGACGTCAACCGAGCCGCCGTTGCGGCTGAGAAACTGAAGCAGCCTATGTCTGCTGAATGAACAGAGCTGATGAAGGCCGGCCTTTGTTTCAATTGCAAACAACCCAGACATCTCTCGCATAACTGCCCATCCCGTGTACAATGTGTATGCATATTGAATACTGAACAGGAGCAACACATCTGCTCCATGAATACGGAACCCGCGTCAAGCAGACAAGACATTATCCAGACACTCAAAGTGCGATGTGCGCAACTCGGGGACGAACTTGCCCTCGCAAAAAGGGATTTTTAAAATGGTCAAAGAAACACATGGACTCTTCAACCAAGTCTCATCTATCCACCGCTCCCCCTGTAAATGTAAATGTACCAACTGTTGTTGAATTCGACCGCATTTTACATGAACTCCAAACGATGAGACAAGACATGCAGAACGAAATAAGTCATGAAGGGCAGGTGAAACGATGGTCTAACTCAAGGCTACCATCCGAAGAACAACAAACACAGAATAATCAACCCAAGTATGCTGAGGTGCCAGCAGAAAAAAATTCTGTATCTGTTACGGTCACATCATTTAACCCAGCCATTGAAAGTGAATTCAATGCTGAAGAAACGATAGTTGCCATCATGAATACTGATATGTATGGAGCACTCGATCTGTTAAACGATTGGGATATCCACGGACAACACACAATGAAAATCAGTCTGGGACTGGTGGTGAAGTTATGACGTATGCCGATTGACAAGGCTATCAAACACCTCGTTGTAGAACTTCCACAAACCTATCAGCGACATATAGTAATTGAGATGGAACCAATGACGAAGCCTACTGCAGTTAAGATTCACAAGATGCGACAAATGACACCTCTCGTGACGAAGGCTGATAAACGATCAGCTGAATGGAAACTTCGAGAAGTCAATCATCGGATTGAACAACTGGTTGCTTCCGCCGACAGCAGTACCATGATGATGTCGATTAGTGTTAAAGGTCAAGTAACCACAATCGATGATCAACGGAGGTTTTCTGTCACTTGTCTCCTTGATTCTGGCTGTACCGTCTCTGCCATCAATTCTGGCTTTGTCAAACAACATCATCTTGCGACGTTGAAATATGAGAAACCATTGCCCAGTTATAATGGTGATGGTACGATGTCTAAGGATGGATTGATCACGGAATATGTCGAGATGAACCTACGACTTGGTGAACATGTTGAACGTATCCATCTCACGGTCATCCCCCTGGCAAAGATCGATATCTACCTTGGTTTCGATTGGTTGAAGAAGCATAATCCCAAGATTGACTGGTTAACTAAAACGATCAACTTTACATGATGTCTTTCTGTCTGCAGTCACTTCCCTGGCAAAATCAAAGGTGTAATATTCAATACTGCGATCTATGACAAACCAGCTTGGTATCGTGCATTCCAAACTAAATCCACAGAATTAGCACACGCTAAGATGGCTACCGAAGATAAAAAACCAGAACAATCCATTGTTGATCAATTATCGGAAGTGTACAAAGATTACGCTGACATCTTTGACCCCAAAGCCACCAATTCGATGCCACCAACTCGACCTTGGGACCATGCTATTAATCTGAAGCCAGATGCACCGGATCATTTGAATTGTAAACTGTATCCGTTATCTCCCCCCGAACGCGAGAAGCTCGATGAATTCCTCGATGAGAACCTCAAAGCCGGCAAGATCAGACCATCCAAATCACCTTCGCCTTGCCGTTCTTCTATGTACATAAGAAAGATGTGACTGAGTTACGTGGCGTACAGGACTATTGGAAATTAAATGAACATACAATCCCTGACAATTATCCATTACCATTGATTGACAACATCATAAATCAACTTGATGGCGCAGAATATTTCACGAAGCTGGATGTTCGTTGGGGTTTTAATAACATTCGGATCAAAGAAGGAGACCAATACAAGGCGGCATTCTTGACATCACGAGGTCTTTTCCAACCAACTGTCATGTTTTTCGGGTTATGGAATTCACCCCCAACATTCCAGAGAATGAGCAGGATGGTTGCATATATATATGGACGACGTCATCATTTTCTCCAAGGATTTGGAGGAACATCAAGAGAGGACACGTCAGGTATTGCAGAAATTCCGTGACAATAACTTATTCCTGAAGATTGGAAAGTGTACCTTTGACGCACAACATGTGGAATACCTGGGTCTCATTGTTGAACATGGAAAAGTACGTATGGACCCCACCAAAACAGACGCAATCACCGATTGGCCTGTCCCGAAGAACAAGAAGGAATTGCAATCATTCCTGGGATTTCTTTATTTCTATCAATGATTCGTTCGAAATTTCACACAGGTCACATTGCCACTAAATTCCCTAACTGGCAAAAAAGATTGGGAGTGGAACATGGAACAACAGATTGCATTTGAGGAACTGAAGCGGATCATTACAATGGATCCTGTTCTTGTTATCCCTAATAACCATGGAAAATTCAAAATCAAATGTGATGCATCGGATTTCGCCACTGGCGCCATCCTGTCACAACAACAAGACGACAGCACATGGCATCCAGTGGCTTTTCTTTCAAACAGCATGTCTCCTGCAGAAAGGAATTATGATGTCCATGATAAGGAATTGCTTGTGATCATCCGATGTTTCAAACAATGGCGACATTTCCTCCTTGGTACACCGGAGATCATCGATGTTTATACCGATCATCAAAACCTCACCTATTTCAGACAACCGCAGAATCTGACTTGACGACAAGCCCGATGGATCTCTTTCCTCCAAGATTATAACTTCAAACTCCATCACCGTCCCAGAAGTTTAAACCGCAAGGCAGACTTACTTTCATGGCATGTCGACCACGACCGAGGTCTCGACAACAATAAAAATGTTGTTGCACTCCCCAATTCCCTGTTCATGGCTTCTCTCGATACCTCCACAATGAATCCTCAATTGCAGAAACAGTTCATTGAACATGGACTTCAATTAGACGAACAGGTTGTTACGATTTTTACCTTTTTGCCCCTGTCTTTTGCTTTGACAGCACGTGATACCCATTGACCTCTACATTCCCATGAAGATGTGCCAAGTCCCACGCTCTGATTGGACGATACCTTGTTACCGAACTCTCGGGTTGACCCCACATTCTCATTGGATGGCTTGATGGTGCATAACCATTCATGCACAGCCAGGAGCTAAAGGAACCTAAAGACGATACAATCTGAACCTGACCATTCTGTTCTTGTCACAACTCATGACCAGTGTGCATACCCGGAGACAAGAATACTCCATGACCCAACCACCGATCATACCCAGCAATCGGAATACTCTGGTTCTCCGCCGACCGATCATATGTCCACACCCACATGCTTATGACATTGTTATTGTTCTTTCACAATTCACCTACACGGTTCCTTGTGCCTGTCACAGATGAATGAATAGCCTTGTGCCTGATGACCGATCGACTTTCCTATTTCGAAGAAGACCGACATGTCATCCCGAGCCTCATGGTTACCTTTGACGCCCAGCTCATCGCCACGATTGTCATATGTTCTATTGACATCTCCACCCTTGTGGGCGTCTATGTCTATGCAACCTATATTTGGATAACACAACCTCCCCAACAATGACTCAGATATTGGATCCATCATAGTTGCTGACAACCGATGACTCCTTTGACTGACCATCTTGTTCTTCTTCACACGTCACCTCCACATTCATTCGCTTTCTTCTCATCAGCCGACCGCCAGTGCTCAGCTAACAACCCGAACTCGCATGTATGACAAGTTCCCTTGATGCTCCACAAAGACTTGCATTCCGACATGTTTCATCACCTTTGTGTACCAGTCCACTGGTCAAGAATATCCACACCTAGTCGACATCCCAGTCATCCAGTACCCTGTAGCCAAGAAGGGTTATATGAAGCACCCTTGCTTATTGTACTGCAGGAACCACAGTTGCTGGTGTATGATTACCAGTGTTCATTGCATTGTCCCCATCATGGTTCTTCCCCATTCAGTGATTCACCTTCTCCCCTGCCTCCAATGATGAAGCATCACGTTCACCTTTCCATCCCGATCCCGCATACACATACTCATAGTCGTATGCTGCTATTGGCCAGGCATCCACTGCCAATGCAAACCATCAGGAAGACGAACCAATCTCATCATTCCCAAACTAGGAACTCAGCCACATGACATCCACATGGCTGCCTCATGTTTACCATGTGTTCACTGACACATCCACTCATGGATTGTTTCACCTCCTTGCCATGAGGCAACCATGAGGCACAGGGTCTGGACCCTTGATTGCTCCGAACCATTTCCTTGCAATCACCACCTGAAACACTGATGGACATGCTGTATCTGCAGGACAGCCTTATTGTTCTTGCATTTCTCTCGGTTTGTACATACAGACCCGGTAGTCTGTCTTTCATGGCAATTCCCTAACTCTTTTGTATTTTAACCTTCATCTTCGAACTGTTCCTCTTTTTCCCTTCCCTTTCCTCATTTTTAGTCTGGTTTTCTCTCCCTGGTTCGCTTTCCTAGACTCTCTCCCTCCCCCAGACTGCTACTTGCTGTATAGTAGTGGTAGACCATGAATACACCATTCCTCTTGTGTTTCTTCTGGTCTGATCTCAACTTGATTTAGTTGGTTGTTGCTGGAGCCCGCTGATCTAGCGATCCATAACACAGGTCAGTGAAGGATTAAAGGACCCTAATTCCCTTTGGAAATGTATGGATGATGGTTTGATCTATTATAACAATTTGTTATATGTCCCGAGGGATGACCATCTCCGAGGAGAAATCATACAAGAACATCATGATACTCCCTTATCTGGACACCCTGGGCAAGAAAATACATTCAAAGCTATTGCACGACATTTCACTTGGCCTTCTCTCCGTGCTGACGTCAATAAATATGTCGCAGCATGTTTGCCCTGCCAACAAAAGAAAATTCATCGAGGAAAGAAACCAGGATTACTACATCCCCATGCGATCCCTCTGTATCCATGGCATACCGCCACAATAGATCTGATTGGCCCTTTACCTGAATCGCAAGGTTTTAACGCTATTCTGGTAGTGATGGACAAATTGAAGAAACAATCAGTCCTCATCCCCACTACCACTACATTGACCTGAGAAGGATCCGCACATCTATACCGCGACCATGTCTTTAAACGATTTGGATTACCCCATGTCATCATTTCTGATCTCGGGACGCAATTTGTGTCCGGTTTCACAAAAGAATTAAATCGTTTGTTGGGGATCATTGGACACCCGACAACCGCATATCACCCACAAGCAGACAGACAGACCAAACGTGCTAACGCTGAAATCGAAACATATCTCCGTTTATTCATCAACCAACGACAGGATGATTGGGCTGAATGGCTAGCCTTAGCAGAGTTCGCCCTTGCCAATCATGAATCTTCATCTACCGGCATGTCCCCATTTTATGCAACAATGGGTTTCCATCCTTGGAAAGGAAAAGAACCAGTCAAGGAAGAGATTGTCAATGAATCTGCCGCCACTTTTGCAGACCGAATGAACTGTATACAGGAACAAGCATCTAGTGCCCTGATCGTTGCCCAAGAAAAGATGAAGAAATTCTATGACAAAAAACATCGTCCTGCTCCAGAATACAATATCGGTGACAAAGTGTGGCTGGAGTCCACGAGCATCGATTCTCTTCGCCCATCCAAGAAATTGGATGATAAATGTTATGGCCCTTTTCCTATCATAAAAAAGGTTGGACGGTCATCTTACAAGTTGAAGCTTCCCTTTTCATGGTCAAAGAAGTATCCCATCTTTAATGAGGTTCTTCTATCCCCATACGTCCCACCCACTTTCCCCCAGCAAGCTGTCACGTTACCACAACCACCTGCCGAGATCGTCGATGGACAAAAAGAGTTCGAAATCGAGGAAATCATTGATTCTGTTATATGTTGAAATTGCTTGTTGTACTTAGTGCATTGGTTAGGTTACCCCCAGGAAGAAGATTCCTGGATTCCTGCATCCAAAACAAAAAACTGCAAGAAGCTCATCACCGAGTTTCATCATCTACATCCTCGCGCGCCGACCGCAGCCAATCTGCGTGTCTTGATTATCCCTCGCCCTGTCGATTCACCACCCCTGCGCTCTCCAGTTACCGATGTCATCGTCGCTATCAAACCTGCAGTCATCACCTCCTTCCTCTCTCACCAGGAAAATCACAACTTTCATTCATTCGCCTTCCCCCCTTCGGTCCATCCTCTCTGGTTGTTCGAACTCGGTGCTGTAAACGCCATCACTCATGTCATGACTGTGGGAACCCCTTCCACTTGGGGTCATCTCCATGACATCACCAGGGGACTCAGCAACCTTGCCTTCAGCAATGGTCACCTCTCCTCCTCTTACACTTATCTGGTTGTCATGATGCATCGTATGCATGTTCCTCTCCCCTCCGCCTTGCTTTGGGACAGATACGACGTCCTTCCGCCCCTCCAGTTCTGTGATGTTCCACCTCGCCTCCTCTCCGACCATCCCGTCAACCCCTTCCTCCATATCTTTTGATTGGATGCTCGTCCGCAATGATGTTAAACTATGATGTACAGAGTTGGGGGTTTGGAGACCTCCTTTCTGGTGTTGGCTATGCTATAACTTATCTGCCAGATCTGCGACCCCCCGACATTGTCTGTCCCAAACATAATCTGAACCTTGAACTGAACCTTTGGTTCAGGTTCAGATAGGTTCAGTTCAGGTTCAGGCCAGGCTGAACCTGAACTGAACCTGTGAAAATACAAGTATACTAGTTAATCAAGTTGCTCAATCCAAAATTTTACTTCATTTCCTACCACTCTACATTGTTGTTGTGCTAATGGTTTGACTCTTCAATTACATGTACTTTGTCCATGTTCACTGTGAATGAATCAGTAGAATCTTGTATTAGATGTGTCTGAAGCACAGTAAGCATGAAATATCCTGGACAACTGTTCAGATGGTCATTGCAAATGTTTTGCAGTATTTTAACAGGAAGGAAAGATCTTGCAATCAGTATAACTGAATCAGACAACATGGCATCCTAGGCTGAATTTCAACTCTACATTTTGAAATATATTTAAGTTTGCAAATATTCCAGTTACAGAAGCACTAATTGCAACAGTATAAACTCTAACTAATCTAGATTCTGTTATTAATAGTGCTGAAATTTCAAGTCAGTAAATAGTTGGACCAACACTAAGTCTCTACTCAGCAGAAATTAGACTAATATGTGAAAGATTAGGTTCAGGTTTGAACCAGTTTGAACCTGGTTCACAAAATTCCCTCCTTGACTGAACCTTGAATTGAACCTAAGGTTTGGTTCAGGCATTACCCTGGACCTTGAACTGAACTGTACCTTCATCACTGATGAAGGTCCTGACTGGGTGATTCATCTTCATGTAATGCTATTGTTTTCAGTTTCCACAGAGTTGTTGCAATGATGTGGTAAGTTGACTGAGTTGGTATTGAAAACAGTGCACTGATACCTGATGGTCCCAAGATCACAGGCACCTTTTACAAAAACCATTTGTAAAGTCTGGACCAGATACTATTGATGCTGCTTCATATTTCCAAGTGCCTTCCCACAAAGTTATTTGGCATTCCCTTGACCTGGTCCACATTTCCAAGAACATACCAAACCAATCTCTTTACCTGTTCCTTCATTGCAGGAAGGAACTCATTCTGGCAATAGGCAATAATATCAGGCTGATCATGCCTGTCAAAGTACAATCCTTTCTTGTGGCTGATGTAATGAAACCATTCACTATGAAGCCAATGACATGTTGTGCTCAACAAGACACCCTTCCCCACTTTCAGGTGAATGTGAGGAAAGAGTTCAACTTCTATGTATTTCTTGAGTCCAGTGGGCATTTCATTTTCAATGAGATGGCAAAGATACTTATCAGCCACAGCAGGTATGAGGTTTCTTTGGGTAAACTGAGCAAGTTTCATTGGGTCCATAGCCTACTTCTTGGAATGTACAAAGGCCCAAAGTTCTGCCTTGATGGCCAGATCATCAAGGAGTGAGTATACCTTTCTGTGATGTCCCTTGTTTGACTCTGGAAGTACCCATTCTTGCACCCATTGATGTGTTCAGCTCCTGATTCCTTGACCTCCCCACTTTGTGACAAAGCCCTGGCTTTCAGCAGCTCTTTTGGATGCCTCAATGTCATGATGTCCATGTTTCATAATCATCACAAGATAACTCTGTATGGCTTGGGCTCAATCACTGCGTTTCGGGCCTGGGTAGGTGACAGTGCGACTACAAAATATAGGTGACACTGTCACAGGTCGGAGGTAGCTAGTGTAATGCCGTCACATGTAAACAATGATACGATATACACCAAGTCCTCTACACGATTGACCACTTGCTTCCTACCTCTATGACCCATCTACACGCAACTCGTCACGGCATGGAACGATAAACTGTAGTCAGGCTGTCGACTACCACTTCTGTACACCATGTATCCACGCTTGTCAATTTAACTAGTCACATCTCATCATGATCCGCAGAACATCGATGTCGAGTGCACGATGTACTTAGGGTCTTTTTGAACTTCCCCCTTCCCCCCCTGCACTCTCGCTACCATGGCCAGCAAAAATTCGAGCGGAAAGTCCAAGTACGACTACCAGAAGCAACTTGTCTGGTGTAATTGCTCCGAATGCGCTGCACACTTTGGATCGAAAGGCCAGCAGATCAAGCAGTATACGCGACGAAAACACCTCGAAAAGGATCAGCTTGCAGCAATTAGGAATAAAGGAAAGCGTCTGGCCCTACCTATTGTGCCATTTAGCGAAACAGCTACGTACAAAAAGACCCAGTTAGATGACCCTGAATCGAGCACGCAGGCCATGCAACGAGCCTCGGATGTTATAAACCACATTGGGGAGCCCTTGGGGATTGGGGGTACAGTTGGTATGCCGCTTGATGTGGCCGACCTTGAAGCTGAGCAACATTCATCTCATCCTACCGCTCAAATCCCACGTCCTGGGGAATCTAGTGTTGATGACATTTACCTTGATCAGCCAGTCGACATCACACATCAAGACGACCACTTTGATATTTTAATCGATCCCAATATTCAATTGGAGCCGAGGGAAGTTCCTTTTGCCACAGATAGACCAATTTCCCCAGAAATACCTCCGCCCGTGCACTGTCAGCCAATCCACCAAGATTCTGGTTCAAAACCTGTTGAACCTATCCTTGAACCACCCACACCGCCTACCAAGGTATTTCAAGATTCGTGCAGCGTCTGGTTTTGGCGAATTGTCCTTGTCCTCGCTGCGTGGCTGCACCTGCACTATCATGTGCCTCACCGCACGTGCATCCTCATGCTGAAGGTTTTGCGTGTGATATTTGTCTCTTTGGGTCAGATCAATCGCGATAATCAAGTGCCCGTCACGTTGACGACCACATTTCGTCGTCTCGGTTTTAATGATGAGTTCAAGATCTATCCGACTTGCCCCCAATGCCATCACATATACCCTGTCAACTCACCCGTTTCCCTACTGTGCGAGAACTGTTCTATACCTCTATTCAAATTCTGGCGAGATACAGGTGATGATAACCACTCCACATCAATTCCCAGTGGGACGCGAAGCAAGCCTGTCCTACAATGTCCTCTCCAACCAATTTCAGAGCAACTTCCTCGCATCTTGAACCGGCATAATGTAGAGAGCCTTTGTGATGAATGGCGTAGTCGACAAACCAAACCTGGATGTAAAACTCACATCATGGACGGTGAGATCTGGAAAACGCTTAAGGGACATGATGGAAAACCATTTTTCGACAATGCTGTTGACCGTGCTAATCCAGATGAACTTCGGATTGGAATAACACTCGGGTTTGATGGGTAAGTTTCTTTATGCCCAATATTACATGCTACTCATCAAATTTATTTAGTTTTGGTTACAAACGAAGCCGCAATGCCGGAAGCTACTCCTTGAGCGTATTATCGTGCAGCATTGCAAACCTGCCAACTCACTATAAGTAAGCATTTCATCAAAAGAATTGTACAACGATGTGACTAATTCAATCTAGGTACCGTCCACGCAATCTCTCTATTTACGGATTGACACCTGGACCGACGGAATGGACTTCGGATGAGATTCAAGGTTTTCAAAGGAGATTCGTCACGGACCTTGTGAATCTTTATGATAACGGGGTGGTAATCAAGACACCATTGTATCCAGAAGGTAGGCGTGTGCGAGTGGCCCTTGTAGCTGTATGTTGTGATCATCCAGCAATGTGTCGGATGTGTGGGTTTGGAGATCATCGAAAGGAGACATTGTTCTGCACTCGCTGTAAGCTCACACACAGCGAGCTTCACATGGCGAAAGCGATGAGGGATGGTTCGTATTTTTATTATTTAACAACCAATCAAGATGACTACATGCTCCACAGGTCCAGAAATGGAACCACGGAATGGCAATGAGCATCGACGTCAAGCTCAAGAATACTCTCAATTAACAACAGATAAAGCTCGGCAGGACTTTTTTGATAGATTTTCAGCACGATATTTTGACTTATCACCGTTACCCTACTTCGATCCTGTACGCATGACAGTAATTGACCCCATGCACAACATTTTGCTCGGTATTTTATATTCTTCAATAATCTCATCGTTTCACTCACAATGATTATCAGGAATCATCAAGACTCAATGGATGAATGGCTGGATTGATACAAAAGCACTCTGTGAGTGCACGTCAACAAAAAAGGTCCCCCGCGAACTTGATCAAATTCACACGTACCTGGAAGCGGTGGGTGCTCATGCAGGTACATTTTCAAGTTGAATTTACTAATCGTTTCAAGTTTGAGATGCCTTCCTGGGTCGCCCGTCTTCCAACGCAAGTTGGTTATCCTGCAGGAGGATCACTTAGTGCAGATGAATGGAAATGTCTAGGCCTCGTTTATGGCCCAATCGTGGTACGTACATTTTATAATTTCAAGTTTCTATTGACATATTGTACGTGCACAGTTACCTCTAATATGGGACGAGTGGTATCCACGGGCAGAACAAGAACTCGCCAAACAAATGGAAAACTGGGACAAGAATGAGCAGAAAAGACTTCGCCGTCTTGCCTCAGGTTCTACTAAACCCGCAGATAAGAATCCTGCACCAAAGCCGACAATTCGGATGCTGAAAGGTGACGCTGACAACTTTCTCAAGCTTGCTGCAGCCCTCAAGATCATTCTTGGGCGATCTATCTATGATGCTGACATACCCCGAGTGAAAGCTTTATTGGAAGATTATTTGAAAAATTTCCTCGAGGTAATTTGAGCAGACGGAGCATATCTTTACTAATTGCATGCTAGCTTCACGCCAAGATTCTCAAGCCTAATTTCCACTGGGTCGTTCATATCTTCGATCAGATCCATGACTATGGTCCTGTATACAACTTCTGGACGTTCCTTTTCGAGCGCTTAAACAAAGTCTTGAAGAGCTACAGCGTCAACAACCATGAAGGTGGTGAAGTCGAAATAACTTTCCTTCGTGCCTTCAATCGAGATGTTTCTCTTCGAGATATGGTAGGTCCATGTCTCATTGTTTCTGTTCATGTCATTTAGTCTTCGTTCCAGCTCCTCAATTTAACTGTGCGGGACAGCCTCCCAGATTCTGATAACGAGAGCGTGTCAGATGCATATGTTGATGCCCTTACGCTTATCTTGGAGAGTGACGGAGACATCAGAGGTACAGTTGCCTCACTTGCCCGCGAGGTTGAAGAACAGGCAATCGATGGTTCGTACCTGCTAAACTTGCGTAGTATCTTATACTGACAACATGTAGTTGATACACGCTTCTCACTTGGGCCATACGCAACTAAAACCCTGAAACGTGAAGACATAACTGACTTAGTTACATTTTACAACTCGACCTACCCCGATGCTCATGTCTTGGATCATTCGACAATTTCTGATGATCATCAGAATACCAACTTTGTCACAAGCAAGGCCAAGGTTCACAAATACCTTGTTTTGGATGGGCGCCGCATCTCAGCAACAGAATCTACTGTGTCTGCTCCCAACTCGATCGTTCAAACGGAATTTGGTAGAACACGGTATGTCGGACAAGTGTTTGCGATTTTATCTCACAGACAGCCGGGAGTCAACAAAGACGAGACGGTATTGGATGTACGCTGGTTCAGTCGTCTTGGAAATGCAGATACTAGGCATTGGGACAATCTGTCGGTTCCTTTTCACTGGATGACTTTCAGACACTGACGTTACACTTATTCTAGTCCGGAAGTGGAAGTTTTCTTCTGGGAACATGATAAATTTTCCTATCCTTCTGATTCAGGACCTCCCCGCTTTATTCGACCATCGACAATTCTTTCTCAGGCTTGCCGTTTAACAATCAATCGACCTCGCACGATTTCTATTGACTACGACTCAGATAGTGAACTCCATGAAAATCCGACTGTACACTTGAATTTGAAGGCATGGGTGACGATAGGTCTTACACGGGTATATTCTGTATTAATACAAGTTTGCATTTCACTTACAAAACATCTACTAACAGGATGGCGTGGTTATCTAATAGTCGAACGTACAAACAAAACAAGGCAACAGCAGTGTGAGTGTGGAAACAGACAAGTGAACAGAGAGCGAGCGAAGCGAGAACAAAGACAGCGGGTGGACAGCGAGGTGGTACGAGTAACGGCAGAGTAAGTTATTCATCTGATCCAATGTTGACATCTTCGTCAGGTTTGTCGGCCCAGCCTTCAGGGTCATCCAGGTAAGTGAAAACACCTTCGTCTTCCTTTCCATCGAGATAGGTCTTGTACCAATCAGTATCTAGCATACAGGGATAGATCATCGGCCAAGGGGTCTTGTCGGTATCCGTTTTCCTTTCCAGGAACACACGTTTGGTCAAAGGACGATTGCGGCCAGATTTTCCTCCCTTCTTATTCTGGACCTGGCAGCGAAGAGCATCGAGCTCAGCATACATTTTGTCGATCTCAAGGCAAGTAAGCGTAATCTATAACAGTTTGAAGTTCTTGGTACTCACCTTTTCAGATCTCCAAGTGGGCTTGATCACCTCCCACACCGGGTGACCATTTTCCATGTCGAACAGGCTCAAGTTTGCTGCCTTGGCGAGTTTATTCTGGTACTCCTTTGATTTTTCTTCGTCGTCAGTTTCAATGTTGCTAATTTCATCCGACATCCAGTCAGATTGTACAAAGACACTCGGATTGCGACTGTGCTTCTTCGTGTACTCTTCAGCTGCTTTCAACCGGTAGGCACGCAGCTAATCAAGTGATAGGTCAGTCTTCGGATGAAATCAGGCATTAACAAATACTTACATGTTTCTTACGCATCGCTCTTCGGTTCCCCGTATTCTGCATCGTTCGCTTGGCTGCCTTGGCCTCGTCCTTGGTGCGCGCAACGACAAGTTTCCAGGATCGAAACTTGCTCTTGCACAGGTGGAGAACATCGTTATACGTCCATTTGACAGTCTTGTGCGAGAGTGTGGAGGAGTTTCCGTCCTAGATCAAGATGGGTGAGCTACTAACAAAAACCACCATATTCTTCAACTCACAGGATTCTCCGTAGAAGTCACAACATGGGCAGCCTGTGCAAGGATCTTCTTATTCACAGGGTCGTCGACGTTCGCATCAAAGTTAAACTTGAACTTCAGCTGGTCGCTGGCTGGAGTCGGGGTTTCGTTTTCATTGTCACTTCCATCTATGGAAGACTTGTAGCGCTTGAGGTTTCCGGCAAGTATCTCGAGCTCTTCTTGCACTTTATTCTGATAGAATTGATATGTTTAGCACTTTTGCAGACACGACGATAGGACTATACCATCAACTCCATATGAATGGTTTGCTGCGATGGCGTTAGGTTCGAGAGCGTGCCGGTAATGTACGTTTTTGGCTCGATGTCTTTCTTTTTTAACCTTTTCGCTTTTATAGGCGCATTTCCCTCGTCATCAGCATCTACTCCATCGTCGGGACCTTTCCTTTTGGACTTCACTTTGTTGAGTTCGCTACGCAAGGCTTGCAGGTCACGTTGGAGAGTCGCAAGCTCTCCTGCAAGCTCCAAGTTGGGATGTATCACAGGAACTTGCTCGGCACTCGGAAGGGCATGTTGGGAACCAGCCTGAGCACCAGGAGGGAAGCCGGGAGCAGTCGCAAAAGCTGGAATTCCAGAGAGAACCGGCGCTGTCCCGTTATTCAAGTTCTGAAATGACGCTAGCATAGACATGGCTTGGAAGACGCTAGGGTGGAGGGCATCAAATGGTGAAGGCACACCAGATGGAAGGGGGGTGTTCATCGGTTCTAGGAGGAGGGAGGGGGTGGAACGGCAGGGAGGGTAACGGGGGGAGGATGGGTTTTTATATCTTTTGTAGACTGTATTGCGACGATGTGCGACGACTTCGATTGAATATATGTCGTCATCATCGTATACTGTTCCTGACGTCAGAGAAACAGATAGCATATACTCATCAATCTACTAGTTGTAGACAAGTATGCCTACGCAGTCTGAACAATTCTAGTCTCGGGATATGCTACCTGTGTTGGATATACCCAACTACGTGTGACAGACTAGACTATTTACTATGTAGTAGGAGGCCATACACCTGTGGTTGCTCAGATGCCGACTATATGTGCATACTAGAAGTTGTCGGACATAGTCGGACCGCTACTACACAGGTATGAAACGCAGTGAATACGACTGCAGGCCTGTGGGGCCAGAAATGAATTTAGTCTTTTTCAATGTAATGAGTTTCTTGATATTGGTGAGAGATTTTGCCAGCTTGTTGAGGTGTTGCTTTCACTTCAACTTAAGCCTGTCAAGGACTGAGACATCAAGTTTTCAATGCTTCCATGGTGGAGCAAGGGGTAACCACTGAGAAGATGTCAAAAGTGAGTCATTGTCATTGTCAGCATTGTTGCTGCTGTCATAGTCTGATTCACACAAGTTATTTGAAGGGTAATAAACCAACTCTGATGGGGAGAACTCTTTTTTGGGTGGGTTAAAGGTTTCAATGTGGGTCTGCAACAATGGTGCAGGGGGGGGACATTTTGGAGCCACAGTGAATATATTCCACATGAGCATGACTTGTGGATCCACCCTGCCCTTTGTATATGAGTTTTTTGAGCCTACACTGCCATGGTAATAATGACTCACAATGTTTTTGCAGCTTTGCACATTGCTTCCCATTCATGAGCATCCTTGTTTCGTTGGCTCATAATCCTATCAGAATGCTGGTATATCCCAGACTCTGATTGGCTTCAATCTCACTCCATTTCTCATTGGATCATGATCAGTTTTCATATGGGGTAAACCATGAAAGTGACAACAGATCAGCTTTGGGTTCTTCCAAGATCTCCTCATCAAAATCAGAGAGGGACCCTTCTGATGAAGAATCCACAACAGAAGGTATAAATTCATCATCTGAAGAGGTCCAATGGTTGACCCCTCCATTGTAATTGCAGTCTGAGCCATCCAAGTCAGAGTCAGAATCGCTGCTGTTGCACTCTGGAGTAATAGGTGGATTTCTCCTTGCTGCTCAGGCTTGAGCAGCTGCTTCTTTGAGATGTTTTGGAGGCATGATAGCATGATAGCACAGTAGGGCAAGAATGTACAACTACATTGATTGTGCCCAAATCACTGCCCTGCATAAGGTACATTCATAGGTGGGGGGAAAAAAAATCAGCATGGACCCAATTTGGCAGCCCTTACAAAGTGGTGGTTACTAAGTGAACTGCACCATAGATAACCTTACTTTTTACACATTTTTGGACTTATGATAACAACAAAATAATTTCAATATTTGAGTGGATATCTCAATATTATTTGATGGCAAAAAATCCTCATCCATCTCCTGTGTCATGCATCATCTGTGCAACAAAATCAGGCATACAGCATTGCAGACTACTTGAGGAATCCAGTCACTTGCTATCTAGTCAGAATGGCCATCCATGAAGCATAACCACAGTGCCCAGTCTTGAAAGCTGAGCAGATAGATTGAAACTTATGAGAGTGGCTCTAGTGAGAGTATACCTCTACAATGATGGCTCTAAGCTACAATATTGGAAACGCATGTACATCATTTTCGGACAGGTTTTCTGTTCCTATAGCTGGCAGTCCAGTCCAGTTACTGAATGAAGGAATTAATGTGGTTGTTGGTTTGTCAGGCGGAACACAATCGGGGGCATGGCAAGTTGAAGTCTAGTCCAATCAAGTAGATGTAGCGGATGCTAAGGGCCTTCTGTAAGCCGGCGCCAGAGTATCTTGGTTTCGAACACATTCATTTCAGGAGATCTATCCAATGGATACGAGAAATTAGCATGTATTCTTTGATTGAAATCTCGGCGTTTGCTTTCTAGGAGAGCAGCCTGAGGGAGGACGAAATCGACTAGACACTAAGCAACCTCCTTGATCAAGATATCATAATGCCCAGGTCTCGAAATATTTATCAGGAGATTGATACGCAGACTACAATACCACTCACCGGTACAGCAGCATGAGTGGATCGGTACTCGGATCAGTCCCGTTTCGAAACTCGACGAAATTGACATATCCATCCTTGCTATGCCCATCGAGATACGCAATATCAATATTAAGCTGAAGAGCACGGGAAAGGGCTATTATCTGGACATGATCTATACAGTGATCATGCAACATCGCATCAGTAGAATAAATGTTTAAATGAAAACATACCAGCTTCCTTGCCCGGCGCGTCCACAAAACGTTCACAGAAATCCTGGGGTTCCATAGCAACTCCAGTCTCCGGGTGGAACAGGAAGTCAGCGTAAGACTGGGAATTCGTGCGAATTTGAGCGGAAGTTAGCAGCCTAAGATAGACTACGAATGCATTCGAAGCTGATGCAGAATTAGTCAATCGATGTTTTAGCCAACTAGTAGATTAGAAAACACACATTCGGGGACTTGGAAAGCCTCCAGTAAATTTTTGGGAGTCAGGATGGCTCCGTTAGGTTCCGGTACAGCGATTTGATTGATAATCGAAACAAAGATATCGTAAAAGTCTTCAAATACAAGTTCCTCGAAACCGGCGAGCTTTAGCATGGCAAGACTTGATTCCAGGATAGATTTCGCACTCGCTGCCGCGAAATCACGATCAGATGCACGCATGATCCTTTCCATATAGGCGAATGCCAGGGCTGATAACAACTACAGAACATGAGAAAAAAACTTGAGTGAACAGAAATTTGTACTTCACATCGATAGAAACAATCGCCATCACCTAGTATGGATTTCTTTACCTGTAGCTAATTAGATGATGGAATACTCACCTCGAGCCCGCCTGATACTGTGATATCCATTTTTACTCAGCCAATCAATCTGCTGCAGAAATGACGGGGAACCATTCTCGTATTCAGCACGCAATACGGCCATATCAGCAATCGCGTCAATCAAGGGTCGTTGAGGTACACTGTCGTCGAAAAGTTCCTACGTTTGAATTGTAAACTCAGATAGTTGAAATGTAGTATAAGCCTCACTTGATTCATGTCGTATAGTTCAGTGGAGTTAAATGTTTTGAGGTCTGCATTGAAAGTAAACGTTGTATATTGGGATTAGCAGAGAGCACAACTCACCCGTAACATCGAGAATGTCAGATATTGCAAAGGGGGAAGGGGGCGAAGCTTCATCCTCTACTTCGGGGAGGCCCGCGATTCGGGGTAAAGCTACAGGTTTGTGGCATTGTGAAACTTGTCATTTATGCAAACACAAGCATACTAACGCGCGGGCGGCAGCGGTGGAGACTCAGGCTTCACTCTGTTATTCTGTGAACCATCCGCGAAGGGCTGTTCTTCGGTAAGTTGCATAGCTAATGCGAACTTAGCCGAATTCTGTCCTTTGTGTTGTGATATTTGGCTACGCAAACATCACGTGTTTAGGATGGCCATGACTCCATGATTGTGCAGGTGCAGGCAGGTGCAGGCAAATATAATAAAGAAAAGTATTTCGAAGATTCAGAGATAAGAAATGTTTTTGTTGGGGAAAAAACAAAGTGCATTTTTAAACCCAAAACTAGAGTCCAGACCTAATCAAAGGGAGACTGATGAGCTGTGGCTCGCAGATATTAGGAGCCCTGTGACACATTGGAGCAAAGAAGACTCCCAGATTTTAGGAGGCAGGGGTTACTCACAGTTGATGTTAGCGGGGTGGAGGCATGGTGTAATGGAGGAAGTGATCCAGAATTGGTGTCCCCTGCATGTATGGGGCCATTGGTAAGGTTGACCATGGGTCTATTACAGGTTTTAGATCCAATCACCATACCCATACCTGTCAACACCCTACCCTTCAAGGGTTGACATACAGACCAGTGATATGCTATTAGTAGCTATGAAGAGGGGAGATCCCTAACAAACTATTAAATAGGTGATATGTGAGAAAGCGAAGATGACTACTACACGATAAAGGGTTTGGAACAAGGGAGAAACTAGTATAAAGTTTCTGAACAATAAAATGTATGCTGCGACAGTTGCAAACAACTGTGCAACTTTGCAAACATGGTCACAACAACAATATCAATATCAGAGGGCAAAGACTGAAGGACTCAAGGCTATAACTTGAGTACTAGCAAGATAGAGCTTTATGGCTCTAAGACTGAGACTGAGGGGGAGTAAACATTGTGTTTTTCTCTCCTGAGAAGGAGGAGGGGGGTCTCGCTGTCTATGTGTAAACTACATGTCTTTTATACTACTCTGATCGGAAGGTCAGAACAGTAGAAAATTGTCAGAAAGAAGTAGTAATTATACTAGAAGGGGAAAGGGAGAAAGGAATCAGAAGGTGAAACATAAAATGAAGAACAAAGAACAAAGGAAGATGAAAGGTAAATTGAAAAAGAAAGGGAAACTAATATGCAAATACGTCCAAAATGATCGAAGGTAGGATAGGAGATACAGGGAATAGGGGAGATGGTCTTCTGATGAGGGTGGGATCAGTCCAATATGATATATCTTTGTTGTTGTGCTGTGACGAGTTCTCGATTGTTGTCGAACTGTGTCAGAAGAGTTCACAGACATTTGTAAGATCGAGGATGTTCGGGACAATGTTGAAGAAGAGCTATAATACATCCGATTCACATATTCAGAGCTCAGGATCATATGATGTGTATCACCAGACCACTTACATACATGGTGATCCAACAAAACCTGAGGTGTTTCCCAACCCCACGGGTATAGTATCATGTGGCTCGTAATAGCCTTTGTTGTACATACAAATGGAGTAATACAAGGGTCACAGACACCCGTTGATACGCACCATACGATCCTGGCCTCCAATTCGATATATCTCATGATTCTATGCGATTCACATCAATCCGACACTCTTCAACCTTGCGATCAAGTTGCGACTATTGTGATCATCTGCGACTTCGGAGATCTTTAGTTATCGCATTTCGAAGTATTTCCTGTGTTTCCTTTGTTATACTTTCTTATGCATCGTCCCCTATACTCTTCCTTTATGATACATATGCCCCTCTTTCTTATATCCCCATATAGTATACTCCTTTCATTTCTCTTCCCTTGTCCTTACAGCTTATATACCTGCCTGTATGAGCCACTAGACAGAGATCCACAGAGAACCCCCAGACAATCCAGATACACCGTCCTTCCCCCTTCATTGTAAAGGCTTGTTCGGGGTGGCTTCGGAATGAATGATCCTAACCAAGGGGTGTCAGTGTGAAAGTGACAGGGTAATCAGTGTCGTGAGTCATAGTAAAGTGGTAGTAAGAGAATATAAATGAAGCCGCCGTCTAATACGACGATAACGGGTGAGAAATAGGGAAGCTGACGATACCGACGACGTCAGGTACGGCGGGTTGGGTCAGGTACGGCGAGCGGGTAACGATAAAACAGGATAAAATAGTAAAGATAAGAACGAGAAGTCTACGGGTTACAACGACGAGAGGTTCTAAGGTGTTCTGAGCGATTCTGAGTGAGAGAAAGAGGGGGGAACTGGATTGTTATTGTAACGGTTGTCGGTCACCGTTTTTATAGGTCTATGAAGAGTGAGCTACTTCAGTATAGGTTACTTCGGCCGATAGTAACTACAAAGGAGATACGAAATGGGAAGGAGAAGATGGGAGTTGCGAGGCAATGAAGGAACGGGAATGGAGAGGAAAAGATATAACGAAAAAGATGGAAAATAAATGACCTAGTCCAATGAGGACAGGGGGTATAAGTCCGATGTCGGTATGGGAGTCCGAGGTGTCATGTGTGATCGTTTTGGGCGATATGAATCATCGGTGTTGGTATAAGATTGGCCGTTGGTAGACGGTATACGTCGGGTACAGCGGGTGATGTCGGGTTACGTCGGTTTCGAGGATGAGGAAGTGGGGCGTGTCGGGTTCATGAGTATCTGTGATATATCGATGATACGTACTCAGAGCGTCGTCAGACCTCTACATCGTCTCAGAGCCTATCCTTAGTCCTAGACCCAGTCCCTTCACTTTATATTACCTTCTCTCACTGTCCGACCCTTCCATTTCACTGCGACTTTCTTGTTTTTATCGCACTTCTTTGATTTTTATCGCACCACTTCGATTTTTATCGCAGCATTTATATTGAGTGTCTCACACCTTTCAATTTCTTCTCTTTCCTCTTCTATCCTAGAGTAGGCTTTCCGAAACTTCCTTGCACCTTTCTTAGCAGTTATATAGTTAGATTCCCTTCTTACTACCCCCACCTGCGCATCACCATTTGAGATCTTAAGTGAGATGATCATACCTCTATGGACTCGTCTGCCTCAACCTTCTTGTTCTTCTTCTTCTTTCCCACAACTGATACGATATCTTCCATCACAATCAAGTCATTATGCGACCACGATCCGAGACAAAGGCAAGCATGAATAGTGCTCAGCGTCATTGATTGCAGGTAAACAAAAGGATGTGGTGGCCTTGTGAGAACACACGCTCAACAGCCGTTGACATAGCTAGAGATTATCAGTATTACATACACTCAGATATTGTTCAGAAAACATACATGATACCTGGAATACTTAAGTAGTCCAGTGCCATCCTCGAAAGTGTCAGTACATGGCTGCATGCTGAGTCCACCACTGCAAAGAATCTTGCTTGACATTCTTGAGAGGTGAGTGCATATATTCATCAAGTTCGTGAGTCCGAGATAAGACAATCTTCATGTTGACCAATATGTTTGCAAAGCTCTTGGAATCACTGCCATCGCCGCTAACCTGAACAAAGTCGTGTCAGCATGATTGACTTAAAGATCTGCATGAATACTCACCATCCCGTCACTCTCTGGCTTCTGGATCTCCTGCTTGATAGCGTATATGCCAATGAATGTCTCATGCACTAAGCTCTCTGCCTGCTTGATCCACTTCCCATTTGTGTTGCTTGAAGTATTCCAATTTGAGGCCTGGATGAAGCACTGCAAGTGTGTCAGTTTTGAGTAGGACAACCACCAGGCAACATACCCATGGCAATCCAATAAACAGCAGAGGAATCGGTGAGTGAGTAGTAATGATCCATCTTCTTCTGTGCTAATTTGATGGTGGCCATGATAGTGGGGTGGAGTGTCTTCTTTGTGTGAGATGTAAGTGGGGCAACAATCCAGTCCACTGCTGGAATAATTGATGCAATTAATGCTGATCTGTTAGAAAAAAAAGGGTTGCCTTCTTGTATTACTTTAAAGAAGTTAGTGTAGCATGAATACCAAAAAAATGAGCATGCCTCAAGAACCCCAACAGGATTGCCAATGATCTGCCAATCCTCTGTGTCCAACTCATAGTGCCATAACTTCAGTTTCTTGTCTGCTGTAACCTGGTCAATTGGTTTGTGATAAGCAAGAGTGAATGCCATCATATCATATGTAGAGTTCACGTGGGTGTGCTTTGTGCAGTTGGTGGGTGTCAGGCGTGTGGGCATTTGGTGTTGTGTTTGCACATTTGCGCCTTTGTTGATGATCATGTGATGTGTTAGTGGTGTACGCAATACAGTAAATATGTAATATGAAGAACTAAATAAATAAATAAATATATTGCGGACAGGGTGAGAACTTGTGAGCTATCCTAGTCAGTTTGAGAAAGGGTTGTGTAGACAAGTGGTTATAGCTGTACTAGTTAATTAATATTAGTATTATTTTAGAGCATACCATACCCATCAGCAACCTGCCATACCCACAGAACCCGTGGGTCCAGACCTGTGCATATGCCTAGATACAGTCCACCTATATAGTCCACCAAGAGTCCACATGGACTTTAGGTGGATCCCCAGCTTAGTGACAAGTGCTTGGATGAGGCTGACAAGGCCTCCAATGCGGACTAAAATTTGCAGCTCATGGTTATTTAGTTTTCATGAGTTTTTATATACACTTGTCAGTTTGAGTTGAAGTTATTAATAATATGAAAACCAGTGTAAAAAGCTTTTCTCATCTACCCTGTATTTTATCGAAATATTTGAGGACATGCTTTACAAAATCTGATGCTTGCTAAATGTCTATCATCATCAAACTCTCATTAAGGTGTTTTCACTTTGTTGTGAGCCCAAAATAAAATACTAAAGATTCAAGGAGATGGGTGGGTACAACAAGATGTGATTGATTGTAGTACTTCTAGATAGATGATTACACACCATTGGGTAACACTTTTGGGATGATACCTATAGTGAAGTGCAAGGGTTTACCCTCAATGTATAATGCATTTGATTTGGTATTTTTATTACATGATGAATTCTTGGAAAAGTGATGATGTTTTTACATAATGAGGTGAATATAATACATATCTACAAGTTTTATTATCCAGGGGTACAAAAATTCTCAATGTAATCATATCTAATTCTGCTTTTAAAGCCCAGGGGTACAAAATACCCCTGAAAACTTGGACTATTTGAGGTTTGAGGGGTATTTTGTACCCCTGAGCTTTAAAAGCAGAATTAGATATGATTACATTGAGAATTTTTGTGCCCCTGGATAATAAAACTTGTAGATATGTATTATATTCACCTCATTATGTAAAAACATCATCACTTTTCCAAGAATTCATCATGTAATAAAAATACCAAATCAAATGCATTATACATTGAGGGTAAACCCCTGCACTTCACTAGATACCTACACTCCATGTGGTCCCTTCTAACTGCTCCTCAAATGTTTTGGCTGTCCGTCATCTGGAGGTAGAGATCTGGGATGTGGGGGGTGGAGAGGCAGGAGAGAAATTGTAAGGAAAAACAAGTAATTATTGTCAGGATTGAAGGGGAAACATCATCAAAAACAATCCTGACAATGGAATATAAAGGTGGACCAGGTGGTTTTGATACTGACTGCGCCTTGTGGTGGGCTCCAGTTGAAATGCATAGTTGGGGTCTAGTACCAGAAAGGAATACTAGATGGGTGTCAGCTAGAAAGTGACAGAGGCACAGTCAGTGGTTCCTGGTCAATGGTGGGGGAAATCTGAAGATAAGTAAGATTAGTTTCTGGTGAAGTCTGACATAATCCAATGTTATCTGATGTTGGGTCAGGGTCAGGTTTGTGGTTGACAAGTGTAATGATGTAAAAGTGCAGCAGGAACAGTGGAGAACATGAAGAAATGATAAAAGAAGTGTGATTGGGAGAGGGGAGGTACATGTCTAGAAAAACTACAAAAGAACAACACTAAGGTGCTCTGTCAGGGTCTCGATATCTCTATCTTACTGACTACAAGTTCTTTTATACTATGAATGTTTGGGTGTGACATTGATCAGAATTGGTGCAAATAGGGCACCAGTGTGTAGCATGTAGATACAACAGGTGTTTTGTGCTAGTGGTTGGACAGAGAGGGGTTGTCATATTTGGTTGCGAGTTTGGTTCTGTATTTGTTCAGAATTGGCTGGTACTTGGAGGTGGGATAGTACAATTGCACATGGATTAGGATAGAGTGGGCAGTTTGGTGGGATTCCATGGCCACAGAGGGTTTGTTGTCTACAGTGTGATCAGTGGTCTTATATGTAAGCATCCAATGCACTGGAAGGGAAGCTTCTAATTATGAGTTCTTCCATTTATGGAAGACTCATTCTTATGAGTCCAGGATATATGGTGGTTTCTCAGTAATTAATTAATTAATGTTTGAAACTCACCATTCAGTCAAATTCTGCAATTCTACTGTTTTCATTTTGAGAAAAATCATGAATCAACTAGATTTTCTAAACTTTGTCCACAAATATTTTCATGAATATAGAATTTATCTTGAGGTTGTAAAAAATCAGAGACTGCCCTTATGGACCAGAAAAAGAATTTGTATGATGCGGAATTTGATCCAAAAAGGAAATTGTCACATATTCATACATAACACACAAGATCTCTACCCCCAAAGTCTGACAGCCAAACCACTGGAGGAGTGAGTAAGAGAGCCTAATGGAATGTGAGTATCACCCCAGAAGTGGTCTGATACTTCCCATTGAGACACACTGATCCTCTCCTCCTCATACCTGACTTGCTTCCTGATATAGATATATCCCAAGATAACCCACAGATTCATGCCTCTTCACAGTGATCATTCAGCTCCAACATTCGATGGCGACAAATGTGACCTCCCCACTTCTTTGATGAAATTGACACACCCAGTGACAACTGTGGATTATCAGACAGTGTGAAAATTGGCTACACACATGGGTATCTCAGCAACAACAACTATGAATTTTGGTCTTGCATTCCTGCCATGTCACAATCCAACTTCACAGCATTCTGACATGAAGTATACAGTTTCTATCCTAGGCAGAATAGATGATGGTGGCTTCAGACTGGAAAATGAACTTCGAATAGATGACAGCTGTGGACTGGACAATGATGGCTTTGGACTGGACAACTGGTTTGACTGTGGACTGGATGACTGGTTTGGAAAGGATGACAGCTGTGGACTGGATGATGACTGGACAACAGAATAGATGATGGACTTCAAATAGACGATGGCTGTGGACTGGATGGCAGAGGCAGAATGCTCAATAGGGGCAGAATGGACATAGATGGGGATGGAGATGGTGCAGATTCAGATTGCAAGGATGGGGTTTCAACAACTGATACATGAACACATTTTACCTCTTGTGTGCAATGGTGGGCAGGCAGGATGCATTGGTGTGGAGTGGTCAGATGGTGGACCAGTGTGGATGTAACAGGTGGATTATACCTTGCATGTGCTCTGCCTTGATCTCTGCTATTTTCTTTTTTAAATGCTCAATCTCCCCATCAGATAAGTTGCATTCTGATTGCAGCAGAGTAGGTGTAAGTCATAAATAGGTTCTGGTGGCATTGGATATGTGGCAATAGGTGAGAACGGGTGCAAAATGTACTTGGGGCTGGAAATGGAATGAATGTGAGGGGAATCAATGACAGGTGGTGGAATTGATGGTGGGCTTGGATTTATGTGCAATATTGGTTTGACAGGTGTGGGAGCCTTCACGGTTGCAGGAACAGAACCATAATCAGGAAGAAGGAATTTTGTGGCATTGTAGAACTCATTGAGTGGGTATGGATCATTATGGTAATGGTTGGGAAGAAGATAGTGGAGTCATTCTTCAATACATTGATGTGCAGATGGGGGTAGTAAGATGGGAATCTAACTATAAACTGCTAAGAAAGGTGTGAGGAAGTTTCAGAAAGCCTACACTAGGATAAAAGAAGAAAGAGAAGGAATAGAAAGGTGTGAGACACTCAATAGAAGTGTTGTGATAAAAATTGAAGGGGTGCAATAAAAATTGAAGAGTTGCAATAAAATCAGAAGTCACAGCATAACAAAAGGGTCGGACAGTAAGAGAAGGCAATATAAAGTGAAGGGACTGGGTCTAGGACTAAGGGTAGGCTCTGAGACAAAGGGGGAATGATGGTGTATCTGGATTCTATGGGGGTTCTCTGGGGATCTCTATCTAGTGGCTCATACAGGCAGGTATATAAGCTGTATGGACAAAGGAAGGGAGATGAAAGAGTACACTAAATGGAGATATCAGAGAGAAGGGTACATGTATCATAAAGGAAGGGTAAAGGGAACAATGCATAAAAATATAGAACAAATAACCAAGGAAGTACTTCGAAATGCAATAACTAAAGATTTCTGAAGTCACAGACAATCACAATAGTTGTGACTTGATTGCAAGGTCAAAGAGTGTTGGGTTGATGGGAATTGCATGGAATCATGAGATATATTGAATCAGAGGCCAGGATCATAGGGTGCATATCAATGTCGACAAATGTCTGGGTCAAATCCATTCACAAAATAGGTATCCCATTGGTTATCTGATATGTGGCTGTTGTCATAGAGTACTCTGGAAATGTGTGTGAAGTCTCAGAAATATTGTCCTAGATCCAATCAGTTCTCAATACCATAACCCGACTGTTGCTTTGTAAGCTGATCAAGATCTACAATAGTATATTAAATATAGTCCATTGCACCCCATTTTCTAGTGCCAAAAGTCTGACAATGTTCAGACATTCAAACCTGATGGTTCAAAGTCACATGACAAGCATTCAACAAGCACAGCCACTCCTATGTCCAATCTAGACTCCAGTTCTTAGTACATAGCATCCATATTTCATGCATTTCATCAAAAAAACCAGACACTGTGCAGCAGAATCCAATGTTCCACATCCAAGTCTGGCATTCCACATCCAAACCAGACATTCCACACTCGAATCCAATTCCCTGAGTCTGCAATGAAATCTGACAAATCTGACATGAAGGGCTGACATCCCTTCAAGTAGATATTTTTGATTTTGCATGTATACTGTTGAAACCAACACTTCACACTCAAACCCAATGCAAATCTGACATATCCTGCCATAACCTGCCATAACCCGACTCCAACATGATCCAACATTGCCCTAATCTGACATAGACTGCTCATGGCCACTCCTGTACCAACACGACTGATCACAAGTCCCAGAATGATCGTACATGCCACCTTGGATCCCATAGCTGGAGTTCCACATCCAAGTTTGACACTCAGCATCCAAATCCAACATAATGCAATGCAACCCAACAAGTCGAACCCAACACCCCCTATATATGACTTTCAGATTCACACAAGTTCCCACCCGCTTATGCATGGCTTTCACTTAGGATAATGAAATGATTCAAATCCAACAGGATCAACAAGGGATGGTCTCTATTAGAACTCCTGGGGAGATGCAGAGGGCACACCTCTGTGGCCACAGAATCCCACCAAACCACCCACTCTATCCTAATCCACATGCACTTGTACTATCCCACCTCTGATTACCAGCCAATTCTGAACAAATACAAAACCAAACTTGCAACCAAATATAACAACCCCTCTCTGTCTGACCACTAGCACCCAGAACACCCATTGTATCTACATGCTACACACCAGCACCCTATTTGCACCAATTCCAATCAACATCACACCCAAACATTCATAGTATAATAGGACTTGTAGTCAGTAAGATAGAGATATCAAGACCCTGACAGAGAGCATTAGTGTCATTCTTTTGTAGTTTCTCTAGACATGTACCTCCCCTCTCCCAATCACACTTCTTTTATCATTTCTTAACATTCTCCACTGTTCCCACTGCACTTTTACATCATTACGCTTGTCAACCACAAACCTGACCCTAACCCAACACCACTATAGAGGCATCTGCCTCTGTGCATCCAGAATCCTTCATATTCCCTCATTCCCCATATTCCCCTTTTACTACTATAATTTACATATAGTAGTATTTTGTGAATAGGTCAAAATATGAGTTTTGGGTAGTGAATGACATGGGTTTTTAAACCTGCACAGGTCAGGGCCCACGGGTAATGCGGGTATGGGTACAGGTTGAGATTCCTGTACCTGCCAGCTTTAAAACAAGCCTGGTAGTGTTGCCGTAGTTCAGTTCCGAACCTAGCCGAACCCAGTTCAAACCCCAAACTGAACCTGGGGTTCAGTCTAACTTCAGCCAAATGCTGAACCAGACCATGGGTTCGGTTCAGGGTTTCGAGGCTGGCCAGATTTCCTGAATGGCTCCAAACCGCGTTCAAACTGCAAATGGGGATATTTTTAAGGTATTTATTTCATTTGGTTTTTGTATTTCTTTACTTACTTTTCCATGTTAACCGGTATCATGTGACCATTACAGGTAGGTTTCTTCACCAACACTGTCAATGCAAGGCCATGAACACGACACAATGTCGCGTTCATGAACACAGGTAAGTCTTGTGAAGTATCTTAACTTTACTAATATTATCTGTTACAGGAAACTTGACCGTGACCACATTGTGAGCACACCACCCAGCACAACACGGATCCCAATGCCAATGCAATGCCAATGGACACGGGACGGCTGCAACACCACCACCACCAGCGGTGGCAACGGCAACAGCAATGTCAACAACAACAACAGCAATGTCAACATCAACAACAACAACAGCAATGGTAATGTCAACAACAATGATGGCAATGGCAATGGCAACAACAACAACGGCAATGGCCATCAGCAGCAGCAGCAGCAGCAGCAGTGTCTGCAACAGCAGCAGCAACACTGGCAACAGCAGCAACGCCAGCAGCAGCCTTGGCAGCAACACCACCATGACCATACCACCACCCAAAGAGGACAACAGCGGTGCTGGCAATGCCACACAGGGACCACAGGACAAGACCCCCCATTGCTCCACATCCCTTGGGGACACCGGAGGGCTCCCCAGCACCCATCTACCTTGCAAAGTGCAGCGCCGTTAGTGAACGTCACAGGTAACCCAGGGGTTATAACCTATATATGGATTAATTTTGTTTAATATATAATAAAATACAAAATTTAATGTAATTAATTAAGAGGGGGTGGAGAGAGAGATGAGGACAGGGAAGGGGAGATTGGGAGAGGGAGACGAGGGGGAGAGGGAGACTGGGGGGAGAGGAATATGGGGGGGGAGGGGGACAGGGTGGTGGTGGCCATGGTTGTTGTCCTCGTCATCTTCCTCGTCGTCCTCCTCGTCCTCCTCCTCATTGTTGTCCTTGTTGTCCTCATTGTCATCCTTGTCCTTGTCATTGTCATTGTCCCTGTCCCTGTCCTCATCCCCATCCTTGTTGTCATCTTCGTTGTCTTCATCTTCATTGTCCTCGTCCTCTTCATCTTCATCATCATTGTCGTCATCCCCATCGTCTTGGTCATCCTCATCCTCATCGTCTTGGTCTTGGTCATCCTCGTCGTTGTCTGTTCTTGTCACCCCCGTAGTCCTCGTCATCATCCTTGTTGTGGCTGTCCTCATCGATCGTCCTCGTCGTCTTCGTGTTGTCCACAGGGGGGTTGACAGTCTCACCGCCCATCATTCGTTGTGTTGGTGCTGGTGACCGTGGTTGTTGGTTGTTTCAATGACGCGTGACTGCATTTGTTGAGGCATGACTGACCAAATAGGTCACATGGTCCATGCATGGTCCGTGCACCATTTGAATCCTATATAAGACCACTCAGAATCCCTCAGAAATTTTATTTCGTAGTATTTAATTATTATAACAATAGTAATATTAATAATAACAACATGAATATGATACAGTATTACAAAATAACATACCCGCCAACCCGCAGTGGCGGGTACGGGTTAGTGGCGGGTTATGTTTTTATAACCTGTACCCGTGCTATTCACTAAGCACCATCTGGGTCCGGGTTTGGCCATGCGCCAAACCAGACCCGAAGTTCAGTTCGCGGTTCTGCCAAAAAGGGTCGGAACCGGACCGAACTGAACTTCAGCAACACTAAAGCCTGGGATCATCCAAAATGGTTAAGAACTGAGAGAGATATGCTCAAAACAATGATTTGACCATATCTCAGTCAATTCTTAACTGTTTTGGATGATTTCAGGCTTGTTTTGAAGCGAAAACCCGGCGGGTTATGGGTATGGGTAGGTGTGGGTGCGGGTATGGGTACAGCAACAAACCTGCAGTAGACCCCTGCCATTCACTATTTGTAGGCACAGTGTGTTTGTGAGGTCTGTCAATGGGATAAAAACCCAAAACTAGTGAATGACATGGGTTTATCATGGATACACACTGCCAACCTGTACCAGCACCCACACCTACCCATACCCATAACCCACCGGGTTTTTGCTTCAAAACAAATTTAAAGCTGACGGGTACGAGAATCCATACCCGTACCCATACCTGCATGTACCTGTGAACAAAAACCCACAGGGTCCCTGTACCCCTGGATTTCACTACCTACAAAGGCCACATTCACTACATGTTACGATTTTTACCTTTTTGCCCCTGTCTTTGGCTTTGACAGCATGTGATACCCATTGACCTCTACATTCCCACGAAGATGTGCCAAGTCCCACGCTCTGATTGGACGATACCTTGTTACTGAACTCTCGGGTTGACCCCACATTCTCATTGGATGACTTGACAGTGCATAACCATTCATGCACAACCAGGAGCTGAAGGAACCTAAAGACGATACAATCCGAACCTGACAATTCTGTTCTTGTCACAACCCATGACCAGTGTGCATACCCGGAGACAAGAATACTCCATGACCCAACCACTGATCATACCCAGCAATCGCCGACCGATCATATGTCCACACCCACATGCTTATGACATTGTTATTGTTCTTTCACAATTCACCTACACGGTTCCTTGTGCCTGTCACAGATGAATGAATAGCCTTGTGCCTGATGACCGATCAACTTTCCTATTTCGAAGAAGACCGACACGTCATCCCGATCCTCATGGTTACCTTTGACACCCAGCTCATCGCCACAATTGTCATATGTTCTATTGGCATCTCCACCCTTGTGGGCGTCTATGTCTATGCAACCTATATTCAGATAACACAACCTCCCCAACAATGACTCAGATATCGGATCCGTCATAGTTACCGACAACTGATGACTCCTTTGTCCTATCTTGGCTGACCATCTTTTCCTCTTCACACATCACCCCCACATTCATTCACTTTTCTTCTCATCAGCTGACTGCCAGTGCTCAGCTGACAACCCGAACTTGCATGTATGACAAGTCCCCTTGATGCTCCACTAGTGAAGTGCAGGGGTTTACCCTCAATGTATAATGCATTTGATTTGGTATTTTTATTACATGATGAATTCTTGGAAAAGTGATGATGTTTTTACATAATGAGGTGAATATAATACATATCTACAAGTTTTATTATCCAGGGATACAAAAATTCTCAATGTAATCATATCTAATTCTGCTTTTAAAGCCCAGGGGTACAAAATACCCCTGAAAACTCGGACTATTTGAGGTTTGAGGGGTATTTTGTACCCCTGAGCTTTAAAAGCAGAATTAGATATGATTACATTGAAAATTTTTGTATCCCTGGATAATAAAACTTGTAGATATGTATTATATTCACCTCATTATGTAAAAACATCATCACTTTTCCAAGAATTCATCATGTAATAAAAATACCAAATCAAATGCATTATACATTGAGGGTAAACCCCTGCACTTCACTAGTTGTTGCTGGAGCCCACTGATCTAGCGATCCATAACACTACACCACATTACATCGGACTTCACCAGAAACTATCCTACTCATCTTTGGATTTCCCCTACCATTGACTAGGAACCATTGACTGCACCTCTGTTACTTTTTAGCTGACACCCATCTAGTATCCCTTTCCAGTACTAGACCTGAACTACAAATTTCAATGCTATGCCTTGAGGTGATGGTATGCCTCAAGGTGACAGTTGTTGGGTGAACAATGTCACCAATGTCACCAATGGTGCAGGTCAGGGTCAAGGAAGCTGGGAACTTAGCACTTGCATCAGGAAAACTCAATATTACTTAATTCATCTTAATCCTTCCTTAAGTCAAAATCAAGAAGGTTCCCATCAAGACAGGGCCTCCTTGAATCCAGAAGGGTGTGATGCTTTTTTTCTTAATCCAAGCAAGATCAAGACAAAAAGTTGACTAAGATTGGAAACTTGAAATCAAGCACAGAAAATATTTCAGAGCAGGGGGGGTTTTTGGATGAAAATAAGACGGTCAAGACAGAAAAAAAAGATGGCTAAGACAAATTCAGGACAGTAAGATGATGAGCAGCAGAACAAGATCATAGTCGAATAGTGACGAAACAGCCCAAGAGACTGGTAAAATGGCTCCTTTCAGGAGACACCTTGGAGTGAATTCCGAGAGTCTATCATGTCCTGTTAGTAGGGGTTTTGTTAGCTTCATGTACACAATGGAGAAGGTAGTTAGAGTACACTTGTCTTCATCTGACAGATCGACGATCTGACGTTTTTTACCAATGCTGCGCTCACTCTCCATAACACCAGACCCAGAGCCACTGCTAGTCCCAGTGCTCTTGACTAACTTCTGCGCCTTCTCGAGGATCTTGTCAATTGAGCTTTCACAGAATTTCTTGAGCCCTTCCAGATATTCCTGGGTAGTCGGACCCCAATTTGTGTCACCAAATGCTGCGGCCTTGGTCAACTCCTTGCCAGTTATGTGGTTAAATGCCTTGAGGTTTGTCTTTGCTACCCTTAGACCTCCCTCTTCCTCAATGACAAGAATAGTGTGGCCGGATGCCCATAAAGTAAGTGCATGTTCCACCTGTTGACAAAGTCAGTTATTTATGGTAGGGTGCAAGATAGATCATACCACAGCCGCAGAAAGGGCAATTGGAACTAGCATCTGAGGCTTCACTTTCTTCATAATCAATTTCGGAACATTGATGGCACCACAAATGGCATTGAAATGGGTAGCAAGAGTTTGCAAGACAAAAAAGGATAAGAAGGCACCACGATAATCCTGGAGCCATTTCAGTAGAATCCAAAACATTAAAATAGACATACCCTGGGATCATCACTCTCTGTATTAGTGTACAAAATTTTCTGGTCTTCAAGCTGCTCCTCGGCGAACTCCTTGCAGTTGTCAGTAGAGTCTAACTCCATCGTGCTTTCAAAAAAATTGTTGACAATGGCAAGGGTAGCAGAGCCAAAGGCTGCATGCCACTCATAGACCTGTTGCTTGGCCTGGAAGTAAATATAGTCTAGTGGATACATTTAGCATTAGAAAACTCACGACGCAAAATACAGCTTGTTGCGCTTCAATCTGGTGAGCGATCTTTGGTTGCTTGTAGACCTTGTCCCAAATGGCTTGCATGGCACAAACAGCATCGGGATCAACGACAGACCAAGGGTTGCTGCAATCAGCAACAAATTGAATATATGTGGGGATGAAAATGCAGCACCAGTGATTAGTGTCCTGACATCTGCTAGGCAAATGAGAGTTCTTGAACTTGACGATAGCGTGGCAGCCATTTTCAGCCTTGATTTTCTTCACTGGTTGATCGGCCTGCTCAAGTTTGACCAGCCACTCAAGTTTGACAAGTCCCTGAATAAGAGAAAACAGTTAACTCGGGGAGAAAATGTAGGAAAGGACATACTGTGCTTGTGAGTCATTTACCAGGTGCTTTGATGGGGCTGGAGATAGCAATTTCCCACTCGCAGCTTTTGTCCTCATCAGATAACCCTCCTACCTCATTAACAATGACTGTCTTGGGAGGTTCTGGTGCAGACAAAGTTCTGACACTTTCACTTGATGTGGTCTTCGATTTCACACTGACAGTGGCACTAGAAACATGCGAAGAACTGATGGTGCTTGCATGCGAGGTCGACTTCAGCTTGGTTGGCCCTGGGACACCAGTGGTGACATTAGCCACCCAACCTTTGATCAACCTGGACTTCTTGTGAGCAGCAGACTCAGACACCCTTCGGTTGAAAAAGAAGAGAGTGGTTTCGTCAAGAAGGAGCATATAAAAAGGTCAATCAATCCCTTACCTGGGTTTAACCGGCGTCACGTTGACAGAAAGAGCCTTATCATGGGACTATTAATCGTATTAAACAATTACAATCGTGTCGCAACTTACACACCCATCAACATGCTCATCAACACACATTCCATCACAAGACTGAAAGTGAGGCATGTATATAAGTTGGCACTCCACACACGTATGTCAGAGTCACTTACCTCTTCTTTCCTGCTGGCAGGCCCCTTGCATGCTGCATTTATTTCTTCTCTTGCTGAGACCTTGGCCTCCTTTTTCTTCTTCTTCGGCTTTGGTGTCTCCTCACGCTCAGTGAGCTCCAACCTGGATTTGTCCTCCTCCTCCTTCTTGGTGGTGGGCTCAGCTATGCCCTCAGTGTTGGGGGTGAGACCGGTGTGACTAAGGTCAAGGTGCGTGGAGGTACGACGGAGAGCCTGAGTGCATCTGATAGGAATCTTAGCTATTTTGTCCTCCTCCGCCATTTCATTTTCCAATGTCACAATCCTGTTGATCTTATTATTGCATTCCTGTTTTTTCCACTCCTTTTCCTCCGCTTTCTTCATTTTGTTGGCCTCCATCTCAGCCACAGTACGTCACTTTTGTTTAATTCCAGCTCCAGGATGCTTATCAGCATTGGCAGCGTGAGTAGTTATACAAGTTGCATTGGTGCCTGCCATGTTCAAGTTGTGAGAAAAGAGGTTTGAACGGTTCAGTCCCCACCTGTCAAATTTATGACTGATGTAATAAATTTGTCCCCACCGTGTTCCACTTTTGTGGGACCACTTTGCCGGCTATCATGGCCTCTGTTTGACTTGCAATTTTGCACACCAAGTGCTTACTCGAAGGCTTCACCATCGTACATTTAAATGGGGAAACAAGCGAAGCCCCACAATCCTTTCCACCTGCCTTGTATTTAGGTTGGTTGTAGGCGGTGGTTCAGGACTTACCAACCACATTCATAGTACGGGACACTCCCAACAGCAACCTGAGCCGGCCTCTACTTCCATACATCAACTGTGCACATCTCAAACCCCTGAGTCAGAAAGTGATGTTGAAGATGACCATCATCTGGATGTGGATCCTCCAGAGCCTGAGCACGATGCGGCCACTGCTGAAGACCACATCAGTGATGGTACAACACCTCTCATGGACGATATTGAAGACCCACACTTTGATGCCTCTGTTCCTTCTGAAAACGACACTCCACAGGCTATGAAAGACTACCACCCATCTATCAACGGTGCATTACTTCTATATTTTGATATCCTGACTCAAAATTTGCATCAGGTCATCCCTGTGATGAACAGGGCCACCATCTCCCCCCTGGCGCCCCTCCCCCTCCATGCTGGTCACAACATGATCCAGATGATTGGACCCCGTTCTCTGATCGAACCAACTTTGAAACTGCCAAGTTTCTTTACACCCATTGATACGCATCATACGATCCTAAGCTCCGAATATACGAATCGGACATACTATACCTCTCCATCGACCATATCCCGATACCTCACAATCTTACAAAGGTCCGTGAACTCTTCCGATATATCTCAACAAATATCGATCCATTCCGAACTAGTCGCACTACCAGAACAAAGCCATCTCATATCGGACCGATCCCACCTTCATCAGAGGTTCATTCCCCCTATTCCATCCACCTCCTACCTCACTTTCGATCATTTTGGACATATTTTCATATTAGTTTCTCTTTCTTATTCAATTTACCTTTCATCTTCCTTTGTTCTTTGTTCTTCATCTTATGTTTCACCTTCTGATTCCTTTCTCCCTTTCCCCATTTAGTATCATTACTACTCCTTTCTATTGATTTTATACCGTTCCGATCTTCCGATCGAAGTAGTATAAAAAGAGATGTAGTTTAGATACATAGAGATAGATAGACCCCCTCCTCCTTCTACAGAGAAAATACAAGTTTCCCTCCCCCTCAATCACAGTCTAAGAGCTATAAAGCTCCCTTTAGCTAGCACTCAAGTTTTAGTCTTGAGTCTATCAGTCTTTGTCCTCCGATATCGATATTATCGTCACGACTGTGTTCGCGAAGTCGCACAGTTGATGGCAACTGTTGCACATACGTTCTTATTGTTCGGAAACTTAGTAGTAGTTTCCAAACCTTCCCAAACCTTCATACATGTAGTAGACATCTTCGCATTCTCACATTCACCTATTAGGTAGTTTGTTTGGGGATCTCCCCTTTTATAGCTACCTATAGTGCATCACCATGTCCAGATGTCTGCAGGCGGAATCAATGAACTGCTTGACCTTTGGGCCGCTACACTGTTCAAACATGATGACCAGCCCCCATTTCGAAGCAGTAGCGATTTGTATGATACAATTGATGCAACACCGTTAGGTGACATTCCCTGGGAATCATTTTCTGTGAGATACAATGGGGCGATCCCTGACGGTGATGTTCCAACATGGATGACAGACCAATACAATGTTTGGTTTCAGGATCCTCACACTGTCATCCGCAATATGCTTGGAAATCCAGACTTTGATGGTGAATTCAACTATGCACCGTTCTGTGATTATGAGCCCAATGGTGACCGGAAATACCAAGATTTTATGTCTGGGAATTGGGCATGGAAACAAGTGGTACGCTAGCTGTTCTCTTAATGAACATCGTGACCTTGATGTCTTTTTTCAAGAATATTATTGATGATGATGCCAGCATTGACTCCGATGGCACAATGTTCGTGCCTATCATTCTAGGGAGTGACAAGACTACCGTTTCTGTTGCCACCAGGAATAATGAATATTACCCTCTTTATATGTCCATCAGAAACATCCACAATAGTGTATGTTGTGCACACCACAATGGTCTTGTTTTGATAGAATATCTAGCTATTCCGAAATGTTGAGTTGTCAAGATTGCAGTTGATGACCTTACTAAATTACACCTAGCTGATAAGCAGTACACGAATGACGTGAAATTTTGCAAATTCCGCCGACAACTCTTTCATTCTTCTCTGTCTGGAATTCTCCAGTCACTCAAGCCTGGCATGATGATGCCAGAAGTTATGCGCTGCCCTGAGGGCCACTTCCGATGCGTGGTCTTTGGCCTTGGTCCCTATATAGCTGATTACCCCAAGCAGGCACTCCTTGGTTGCATTGCCCAAGGCTGGTGCCCCCGGTATGTCACCTCCAATAAATGTAGTAAAGCTTGTGCCCTGACTTTTAGACCTAGGTGTAGAGCCCACCACGTGAATTTAGACAGTGCGCCTGATGGTGGACGCCAGTCCCATGCACATACGGATTTAATGGTCGAGTCATTAGAACTTGGTGAATTGTGGACTGAGTTCGGGATTGTTGGCGACATTGTTGTCAGTAACCACTATACTACTATGGCCGGCACTTATCTGACTTCGGGGAAAAAGCCTTTTACTAATGATTTTCCATGAGCTGACATACACGAGCTCATTGCACCTGACTTGCTCCACCAGGTTATTAAGGGTACATTCAAAGATCATCTCGTCTCCTGGGTCAAGGACTATCTGGTTCATACCCATGGCAGGTTTCCCATTTATTTCATCCACAACTCACCATACACTAAATATTGTCCAAATGTAATTGCAGGAATGGATAGCCCTTAAGAAATAGTACAACTTTCCCTCTATAACCATGTCAATTCATCCATGAGATACACAATAGAGCATTGAAAATTCCACCAAGTCTATGTTTCCTTATTCATTCAAAATTTGTGAGTTACTGCCAACAATTAATGTAATGGCTGTAACCTCCACCCTTGGTCTGAACCCCCAGACTAACTCCATCCCACTTCATGCTCACTAAATATGACTTAAGAAAGTAGTCAACCTACTTCAAGAGTTTGCACCTCTGATCCTCTGATAAACTCTGTTCTCTCTGAAATTCTGCACATCTCTAACAGATATAGAACACTCCTGTTTTTGTGTTGACAGTGGCTTATCAAATTAGTTCATGAAATAGTTCTGGATACATACATCTTCCCCCCAATATCATGTGTATGCTTAATTTTTCCCTCATTTCCTTCAAGGTGGGAAAAGTGGAAAAGGGTGAAAAGGTGTGCAAATGATATTATCCACTAAAATTTTGCAAGTGACTCAAGGTGGCATAAGAGATGACAAAAAGTTCAACAGGTTTCAAAGAATTCCACATTCCAGACCAATGCAACTCCAGTGCACCAGGCAAACCTGAATGCAAATGTCACTCTTCTGAATGCACCTGTCAATTCCAATCTCCTTCTCCACAACTTCAGTACTCCATCGAGCTCTAACACCTAGGTCTAGAGTGGCAAGGACATGGTAGCATACCTATAAATTGGCCTGATTTCTCATAAAGCCTAACTAATAAATTAATAACAAGCCAACAATTCTTCCAGCTGTTGCATATCTTTCCTAAAATCTTCATCTGCAGAACTCTCAAATGCATGGCTAAAATCAATGATGCTCCCCCTACCATTCAAGCAGCACATGTTTTCCTTCCTCAAATCAGCATGACATATCCCAGCCTTGTGCAAGTCTCGAAGAATTTGACGAAACTGCTTTCTGTTCATAGAATACGCATAAAATGAGCATAAAACAAATGATATCACCAGGACTTACTTGAGGGAGTCATCAACCCTACTTATCATCTGACCTGCATATGTGGTAACGAGGATAGGAACCCGATCACTGATATCATCAAACACTCCAATAAGAACTGGAACACCCTGCACATCTTGTTTCCGGAGTATGTCGTATATCTTGGCTTCATGGAGAAAATGCTTGCGTGAATCTGCTAGCCATCCAACTTTTGCTGCAATGTCCAAAACGGTGATAGATTCCAACGCAACCGAGAAGACGCCTTTCCAAACTTCACCGATGGCTCCCCTTCCTAAATTCTTTGTCAGACAAAGTTCGCTTTCGGCAAGTGATGTAAACTCTATGCTCCCCATACTGGAATTGGAGCCTGTTGACGCCGAATGGGTCAGTGATGGTATTGGTGACAAAGGCGGCGGTTCTGGAGTAGTAGAGCGATTTGACGAGCTGCGAACCGGCTTGAGAAGTGCCGTGACCGCCGAGTCATAGAATCCATCATGAATACACATGTATGTTTCTCCAATCATGATCGACTGCGACGTTCCAGTCAGTGGTGCGTTCAGGAATATATTAGGTATCTACCAACCTTGGATAGACGAAGTTGTTTCTTGGCGCTCAAGGTGGCAACTGGTATCTCGTTGGCATCAGAGTCCTTGTATTGTTTTTTACTGGGACCTGATTTAGATTCATTATTCTTCCTCTTTGCGCCCATAGAAGATCCTCCATCACGACCACCGCGACGACCCATATCATCTTTGCCACCTCGACTAGCCTTACTGGCATCACCTCCTTCAACGACAATAGGGCTGCCGTTAGAGCGACCCACAGCTTCCTGATACGCGGATATTATCTGACTAAGGAGAGCCTGACAGAGAGTAGGAGATCTAGCGCCAGGAAGGAAAGGAGTTGATATGTAGAGAGTCTGAGTCTTTCGCGAGCGATATGCCATAACGGCGTGTTTCAAGCTCATGAGGGCTGAAAATGTAAGATCTCGATGGACCATTTCAGCCCACAGCTATGTACCAAGGGATCAGCCATGTTGACGTCGAAGGCATATAGCTATACCTGTTGCAGGACACACGCGTAATGCTCCTCGAATTCATCTCCCCCTGTCCATTTCCAATCTTTACAATCTTGAGGACTCGATTGCTGCTCCTGGCGAGTGCTGTTCAATGTGTCGTTAGCTTGTATACGGTCACTGGCGACAGGATCGTCATCGTCGTCATGTTGGAGAGGTATTGCCCCGGAGCGCATGATCGCCAACGCGACGTAAGCGCGCGGGTGGTTGGACAATTCTGTTATGAGGTCTGTGGCCTCGATATTGATTTTGCCAGAATTGTCGGCGTGATCATCGTTAATGACGCGGTGGTCACCAATCAGATGTTGTAATTCGTCTGGGGTTGGATTAAATTCAGAAAGCTTTTTGATCTCGTGAACAAATTGTGGATCATCGGTTGTGTTGGAAAAGTCGCGTATTTTGGCGTGTCGACACTTGATGCCCTCCCTGCATTTTTGAAAAGCAAACTCCTCTGGATCTCGAAAGATATTGTATGCAGCGCGACACACGGCCTGATAGAAGAATGTCGATGGAGCGACGGTCAAGCTTTTCAACTCTACGGCGTAGATGACACGTTCAATGAGAAGCTGGGTTAATATTTTTGACGCGACTGTGTCTTGATCTAGGGAGAGCTTGATAACGGTATCCCAAATTGGAGGACCTACGTCGCCAGTTTGAGTTCTGAGGTCATCGTATTCCCATGCCTGCGTTTCTGGCGGATCCGCGTCGAGATAAAATAGGATGCGAGACGCAATGTTGCATATTGGCTGGAGAAAGCGTTGGTCTGTGATGGTCTGAATCTGCTGCTCGCCCGTAACAATTCTCCAACGAGAGAGAAGACTAATGTTGGCATCAATATCGTTATGGTTCCAAAAATTATCACCCGGATCGCGAACAGAAGCATTCCCTAGATGGAGGGCTTTGAGCCTCTTCATGCCTTCCTCAACCAGGTTCGGAGCCCATTTCACAAAGAGAAGCTGTTGATCCGATGGGAGGTGTAAATCAAAATTTGATGGGGGCCGAGTGGCCCTGGAATGATTTGCGATGCCTGGTGCGACCCGAAATTCGCGAGGAATAGGTGCTGACAGCTTGTCCAGCAAAGTGTCGTGGAAGGTGTCCCAATTTGTTGGAGTTCCCCCTGTCGTAGGCAAGAGTCAACACAAAGAATGAGGTAGAAAGCAGAAATAGAGATAGATGAATGGTGAGATGAGGGGGACAATAGCAAGAATGGCGGCAAAGAAAACGAGCGGGCGAGGCATCAACGTGCACGAACATTAACCGAGTAAGGAGAGCCGCAAAGGGCGGGTCAGCAATGAAGGTCACCTGTCAGCGCTGGTAATCCGGACTAACAGAGATCCACTCACTGGTAGCGGGGACCTTCACGAATATGTGTACTGTACGACCTTCAGGCTGCTCAGACCAATAGTCAGATACGAAGTCCCACTCCAGCAACTCGTGTACGTCTTCATCGTCCTTCATGAATCTGAGTGCCGGAAGAGAATCCCGACCTAGGGTCCGAAGACCGATATTGACCTTCCAGAGCGTATGCAAGTGAGCCACAGAGTTCGCTTCTAGCCTCTCGAATGAATTTACCTTCAAAAGTACGAGATCTTTGGCATCGGTGTCGCGCAGCAAGCCATTCTTGCCCTTCCCGTGAACAAGTTCCTTCAAGGCTGTGACCTGGCTATATTTAGAGACAGTGACATCAAACACGGAGCGGTCGCCTTCAATGAGGCAGTTGAGGCGAAAATATGTGTCGTTGCTCGAGGAACGATTTCCGTCAACCACAGGCCTGGATGATGATGGGGCTGGAACGGGTGCGGAGACATCGCGACGTTTCCCTTTTCCCATCTTGAGAGAGCTTATGCCGATAGAGCTGAATGCTGAAGCTGAACGATACTTATAAGTACTATGAGTCTATGAGTCTATGAAAGGTATATTGCGAGCGATTGGCCGATGTAAACAACGACAAATCGCCAACATATTCAGACTTTCGGTAAACTGGGGTCCAATCCATAACATACTTTTTAATCCGGAATAAAAATTTGATCTCTCCCACGCATGATAAAGGAAATCTGCCGAGCTGCCTGGGACCGTAGTATACAGTCCTGCCTAATGTGACCTTCAACTAAACTCTAATCCTTTTTGGTCATGATAACAGCTAAATCAGGATTATGCCGATCACTGGCTCTGGTGCCGTCTTCAAAGCCGCTACCTCTGCTCCCTGTCAATCATTCCAAGTTATTACAGCTCTAGCCCTCCTTATTGTTGTCTGCACTGCAATGGTAAGGCCTTTCCGGTTTTTTTTTTGTTCTCCGCAGGCTAACCTTCACTGGTAATCCCGGAAATGATGTGTCGGCCTTGGATATGATCCAGCTCCCCCACCTCAACCATCTGACACGCAAGCACTGCCATAAAATTATTTTCAAGGTCCCCGTCTTTCTTGTGGTCCGACGGCATCGCACTCTGGAGGTGTATAAAGGTAGTCTAGTATGCGCAATCCAATCCCCCAACATAACCTCACTCTCATTTATTTCAGCTTCGTTATCGATGAGCAAAAAATCCTTACTACATTTTCTCACCAATGTCCGAACTTCCACCCTTTCGATTCACTGCACCACTTCCAGACACCAACTTCCAGCCTGATCCTTGCAACCTCTTCAACTTCTACATGCCGCTGCCTCCAGGTATCACCAGTGGGGTTGAAAACATAAGGCTGTTCGCCCAAGTAAACCAGGTGAACATTTTAACACTCAGATTACACGTCGTTATTCATACTTGATCAGGTTTTACCCAATCCGCCCCTGATCCCACACCCCATTGCTACGGCAAACCCAGGTCCATCAGCAGTTCGCAAAGTGGCAGGTTCCCGTCACAAACCTTTGTCCCCTACGACAAAGGAAAAATTCCGCTGGCCTCTGACAGTGACGATGATCTTATCCCCAAACCAACCAGGTCCAATCGCCCTCATGTTGGGAGGCCATTGGGTTCCGGCAACTTCTTGGATTCCGATGTCCTCGACCTCGTTAAAAAGGTTCTCCCTCTTGGGCAACGAGGATGGTGTGAGGTCCACCAGAGATACACCAGGTGAGCTTGGAAAAATAATCGTCCTGAGCATGCCATGAAGTCTCTTGAAACTAAATTCAAACAGGTAGATGTGCATTCAATACGAGATAACAATTCTGACGCATAAATACTTTACAGCTCGTCAAAACCTCCAAGCCAACTGGCAATGGCGTCTGCCCACCTAACGTCATATGAGTGAAAGAGATCGATAAGCTCATCAACGAGCGTGCCGGCACTCGCAATTTGTCGGATTCCAAATTCGCTGCAATGGACGTTGACAACAATGCCGAAGACGGCGTAATCACTATCAGCAGCGATGACGAGGCAGTGCCTAAGCAGGTGAAAGCCCGCATTGTCCATTCATCAGACACATCGACTCGTTCCAAGCCTTCCCGTGCCAATCGCAGCCTCAATATCATGGACAAACTCACCGAGGCGCTAGATCCGGTCCATCAGCACGCTTACAATGACAATCGAGCACAATGCGGATTCAAGCAAGCGCAATATCTTGCCCTCACACAGCAACTCTGGGATTCACAGGCTACCATTGAATCACTACACAATACGGTCATGAAGCTGCAAGGGCGCATTCAGGCCTCGGAATCTTCTTGTGAGCGTGCAGAATTCCGTTTAGAAATGTTGGAGATGTTGATGGGCACTCGCCGTATTCCCAAGGTCAAGATGCCAGCTCTACCTCCTCAAACTCGAAACAAGGCGTGAACGAAGAGGAGGCATGAGGAGTGGTACCCGGATGGTGGTGCGTTATGTGGTTGACGGATACTGATGTCGACAGTGACCAGGAGCACCCTGATGTGGCCAAGCCCAGTGACCTATCTCCTCTCAGTACTGAGACCCTCCCATCGCCTCACTCTGCTTTCAAACACGATATCGCTCCCCCAGAGGGTGAGTCTGCCCAGAAGACCGACTGATATTCAAAATTGTCCAATCATACTTACTCGTATAACATGCCAACTACTGCTCCTTTCTCTTAACTAGCCAACTACTGCCACTCCTTTTTTCTATAGCTAAGTTTTTTCTATAGCCAACTATTGCCACTCGTTTTTATGCAGTTCACTTCCTGAATTATTCGTAGATAGCTAATGTGTGAAATCTATCTACTCTGTTGTTTGAGCGCTGTTCTGAAAAAAGTAAGGCATCCCACTGCGAAATGATTTCCCCATGCCTCCCAACAGTGCACCAGTGAGGCTTGTAAACCGTCTGAATTTGATTGAGTCCTACCCTTCGAGTTCACAATCCATGTGCTCGTATACATATTTCCAATATGTCGGCTCAGCGATCTCTGTGCTTGATTTCAAGGGGAACACGCAGGCGACTAGTGAAGTGCAGGGGTTTACCCTCAATGTATAATGCATTTGATTTGGTATTTTTATTACATGATGAATTCTTGGAAAAGTGATGATGTTTTTACATAATGAGGTGAATATAATACATATCTACAAGTTTTATTATCCAGGGGTACAAAAATTCTCAATGTAATCATATCTAATTCTGCTTTTAAAGCCCAGGGGTACAAAATACCCCTGAAAACTCGGACTATTTGAGGTTTGAGGGGTATTTTGTACCCCTGAGCTTTAAAAGCAGAATTAGATATGATTACATTAAGAATTTTTGTACCCCTGGATAATAAAACTTGTAGATATGTATTATATTCACCTCATTATGTAAAAACATCATCACTTTTCCAAGAATTCATCATGTAATAAAAATACCAAATCAAATGCATTATACATTGAGGGTAAACCCCTGCACTTCACTACAGGCGATTGAAACAAGACTTGATTGCGCTGTTGCCCCACTCGGCCGTTTGCCAGAATGACAGCAGTTGGCAATCGAATGCCATTCGCCATTCAATTTCTTCTCGAGAACCACGAAGCCTCTGACCGGCTTTGAGTGGCGCTTTGATCCGACCTGCAATGGCTCCCGAGCCTCAGGGGAAGGCGGTGTCTGCTACCAAATAAAGACCAGGAGGAGTGCTGTTTTCAAGTTTTTTGTGGATTGGTTTGGCGACACGAGAATCATGCCAACTTCCAGGTGCGTTGAGATTCCCGCCAATGACCAATCCTATGAGAATTTCAGTGAGCGTCTCAAAGCGATGTAAAAGATTTTTACCTTCGGGTGAGAAAACCAGGATGGAGCTCACAAAATGAGCATGTAACCAGCCATTATATGTTGCATTTTCAATGTCTTGATCAGCTGAGGTTTGGACAGGTAAGCTCAACCCATCAATGGTTGTGAAGGCTCCTGTAAGGAGTGGGTGACATTGTCGGACTAAGGAATTGAGGTGAGCGAAATCGGTGTCCTTGGGCCAGGAAATCGAGGCATCAGGAAGCCCTCGTAATACTTGCAAAAGGGTGTTCAGGCTGAAATTGATATATCTGGATACGGTAGCGGGGACAAGCACAAAAATTTCTTGTAAGTTGACTTCTGATGAAGTTGACGATAAGTAGTAAAGAATGGGTCCCAACCCTCCCTCTGCATCCAATGACCGCCCTCCTGGATGAGCCCTCCCAACTGGATTCGCATCAGCACGGCTAATGGAAGACCCATTCCATATATCACGGAAACTGCCTGCAAGGATATGCTGGAATGTTGCTACATCAAAGCCCATGGTTGTGATGAACCCATGATTGCTTTGGCTTTCCAGCAGACACTGCCATGGCGTGCCGGCTCAAGGGTCAGGTAGGAGCAAGGGACGAGTGAGATAGTGCCGAGATTCTCTTCGCCGGTGTGCACGAGCCTCTTGGGAGACTTCAGCTCCCACAAATGGGACAAGGGCACGGAGGGTAAGTAGGTGAATGTCATCATCATCTTCCTCTTCTTCCAGCTGCCAGGAACACAAGTTGCTCGCATCCATCATGGAATGTGCCAGAATTGTAATGATAATAATAATTTTAATAATTTTAATCCCAAGGGCTTACGGTCTATTACACGATAAAAAACATTAAAACCCAGCTGTGGCGGTGATGTGGGAAATGCCCGAAAGAAAAGTTGGAATAAAAGATATGTTATGGATTGGACCCCACTGTCGAAACGGTACTCGACCCTAATGAAGGCTTCAACCATCAGTTTTCTCCGCAAACCCACCGGAGTCAGGGCAACATCGTCCCTCATCCCCATTACATGTTCCGACAAATCATCCCAGCGCTTTCTCCAATTTATTGCACTGACCCTCTCATTGGCAACCTATGCTAGTGCAGCCCCAGTTACAAGGACTGTGGATCCAATTGCGGATCCAACTGGGTCTGGTACTACTATTACTCAACCCACTCGCACATACCAAGCCATACCCTTGGGAGCATTTGGCATCATCGTTGCATGTCACAGGTCTCTGACAACTGAAGGATTTACCAACTCGAGAGGTTGGGGCACAGACAGTTTTGTAGGCATGGGTATGGTAGCTGTAGCCGTCTTATGGACAGGTGGGATTGTTGCTTCAAGTGTTTTCGAGTACAGAAATCCCTGTCGTCATGATTTGCTACTTTGCACTGGTTGATTGATCTATGCACCACATATCCTCAATGCGACTGTACTATTGTGGTTCATCTACTTGTTGTCGGCCAAATTCAAGTTACCGTTATGGAAGCAACCCGACCAATATCATCGCGATGCATGGTCGGCTGCTTTTAACAAATTTCGTATCCCCCTTCTTGTCAACACTCTCTTGACATGCCTAGTCATGTTCCTCGCCGCTGGCGCTACCAAAGGGGGAGACTACACCGCCGCAGTCATGACCCTTGTCGGTTGTGCCATTTATGTTGTCCGAGCAGGCAGCAGCATGTCTTACAACGAGCCAGAGGTCCCTTACCGGAACTACAACTTCCTCCGAGCTGTCCTTAACACTGATCACAATGCTGGAACCGTGTACACTACTTCCTCCGACAGGGTAAGCATGGAACCTGTTTGGTCATACGTGTGGCCCAATCAGATTACAGTGGTTAAGACAAAACTGGTTCCTGCTTTACAAAAGCTGAAATTAGGCCAGTTCAATGTTAGCGCCATCCACCATGGTGTTTGAGAAACTGGTCTATCCGTTGTCCTTTCGATGACAATGGACAATGATCACCTCCACAAGCTTGCCAGCTGGCTTCTTTCTCCACGTCCCATCTACAATGCCACTGATAAACCCCAGCAATTTGGAAGGGAGTTGTTCTACTACCTATACATTGTAGAGCTATTTCTCTTTGTGCACAGACACCAGCTGGCACCTGAACTTCGGGAACAGCTCTGTAAATGGCAGGTGATCCAACATAGTGGTGCCCTTGACATCGGCAGCCAAAAACATTATGGCGCCAATGGCGGAAAAGCAGGTCTCACCAAGGCATTCCTGCATGTGGGAGAACTACTTGGCAAAGTACCACAATTGGAGTTTGTGGATGTCAACCCAAGCCATTCTATGCTCCCCGCATACGACCCATCACGCCCTGAGGGATACACTGGTCAATTGTGGACATATTGCCTGGGAGCTTCTGAAGGTGTATTTGCAGCGCTGTACATATTCAGCATCCTGTTCGAGACTGAGAACGGGGTGAGATGTGGACTTCATTCTCTCCCAATCCCAACCAACAAGAAGGATGGCGATATAATTGCCCATCAGATTATATGGAGACAGGCTTGGTATGTGACCATGGTGGCTCAGTTTACCGCATCTGGGGTTGCAATTGCCGGAGCTGTCATTGGAGGTTTATTGGTATGATATGTCACTACTATAACTATGATACACATAAATGGATCTCGGAATCATTGGTGTTGATGCCCAGTGAGAAGTTCGTATGTTAAGGACCTTTTAGATAGTATAAATTCCCATAAGCATATTTAAAATGAAGTTTGCAATGATAGCATATAGATTTCGAGTGATATCCTTTACAAAACAATGGTATTTCCTTTGCAATCGTTTACAGTACTGTACAATGTGCTCCGAGAATTTCTGTGCTCATTCCCCATTCCCCCCACCCTCGTCCCTGCCCACTCCCCATTCCCATTCCCATTCCTATTCCCAATGCTCAGCCCACTGCAACTCTGGCCACCGCTGCCACTGCCACCTTTGCTGCCTTCACGTCCTGTTTGACTTTCTTGCTCTTGTCCTCATAATGCTAACCAAAGTATTCCTTAGTCGCAACCAAAAAACACTTTCCATAAAGCAAACATACCTTTTTCATGGCATCATCAAGGTCTTCCCAGACCTGTTCGAACTCGACCTTCATAATCCGGTGCTTCGCGCAGTGGTCGATGGCAAAAGTAGAGTCGGGATCAGTGTTAGCGCATGTATGAATTCAAATGACTCACTTCGGTGTCATAGCCTGCATTGGGTTCATCATGGGGCCCTTCTTGATTGGCTTCTCTTTAGCCTTTCCCTTCAATGCATTGATGCTGGATGAAGAGGATGTGGCTGTGTTTGTGGAACAAGTGGCAGCACGGGGAACAGGTGTGGCTAGAGGCATTTCAACTATCTGTTGTGTGGTTTCACTTTTCCAGATCTATTATTTCTGCTAGATTATTAGCAGAAATAATAGATCTCGTAACTGGGAACGGAACTCACAGAGGATTGACGATCTTGAAAGTGAGTGCAGAAGTGTCCTGTGGTCTGTTGGGGGTAAAAGATATAGGTGCTTCTTCAGTTGTAGGCAACACATTGTTGGTCTCTGTGAAGGCCCGGAATGTCATCATCACAATAATATACAGTATTTACCGCTCACTTTTGATGGATGAATCTAATGGCTGTGGAGGTGCAAGTGAGGGATCTGTCAAGCAATCAATTAGTGCTGGAGAGATAAATGGAATGGCATCCTTGGTGGTGTCGATGAGAGAGATTGGTGCTGGAGTATCAGATAATGAATCTTTGAGCATGGAACCAGAAGACACAGATCACCTTAGGCAGCACTCTAGGGATGTTCCCACGGCCTCAAAGGGGGGGTTCTTATGTGAGGGAGAAGTGGCCTTCAAGGCCGGGTCTCGGGAGGTTCCTTCGCCATAATTTTTGCTGACCTGAGCATTTTCTGGGGTCCTATAAATATGTTTTCTGAGCATTTGATGAGCATCCACATATGTCTTATAAGTGAATGTTTGTTTCTTCGAGCCTCCTAGACATTTTTTGAACCTCCTAAAACTTCCTAGGCATTACATAGCTACTATAATAGTACTAATTCCACTCCCATGCCCCTGTCAATTGGTAGTATCCCAAGAGCAGGTGCTGTTGCTGAGTGGCGGTCACAAACAGATGACCATCGGCCCCAATGTCGCCCTCCACCTCCTGGATTCCATCTGAGCTGCTCTGGCCCTCAGTGAGGCAATTGAACCTCTCAGACACTAGAGAACCTCCCAGTACTCCAAGGCCACCATCCAGCGGAAATGCTGTGTGCACCTAAATTAATGAGGGAGAGTGAGAGGAGAGAGCAGGGAGGGAGCAAAGAGGGAATGGGGAGGGAGCAGGGAGGGAACGGGGAGGAAGCAACCCTCCCTGAACCTTTCTGGCCTCTCTTTTCAGTAATTAGTTTTGGCAGAATGATTGGAAGGTGAAAGGGACTTACAGGATGCGTGGGTGAAAGAGAGAGACGCGACAAGAAGAAAACGTGATGCGTTTGTTGGTTGATTGATTGTTGATTGACGTTGATTACCTGACCACCTGCAACATGGAGGTGGGGAGAGGCACGAGGTTTTGGGAGAGGTTTGAGAGAGGTTTGAGAGAGGTGCGGAGAGGTGTCAGAGATCAACAACAATTGATCAACCAATGAGAAATCGTTTAACAGTGCACTGAATGTAAAATACACATATTCGACAACCACTGCATCAAAAATATACCAAGCACTTCAACAGTCACTGCTGCTCATGCATGCGCTCATGCTTCATCCTGGATATTACTTGGAGCCATGACTTTGGTACGTTAGTGCATCCCATGATCTCTGCTAACCAAACTTGTGACTAAACATCAAGTATTCCTATTAGTACTACTACTACGTATACTAGTACATGTTTGCTCGGTGAGTTTCTCCACTCTCGTGTTCTGCCTCTCACATCTTTGTGGCTCATTGCACCCATTTCAGAGCCATTTGCACCCTCATCCAACCACATCTTCACTTGCTTTTTGCTAAGAACACACCAGTGGAAGCAAGGACAACAGGGTGATGAAGACAACGAGGACAAAGAGGATAACACCGATGGGGACGGTGACAGAGACAACAAGGGGGGAAAGGATGACGACAAGAATGCAGACCACAATGAGGAGGGGAACAGCAGGAACGATGGGAACACAATGGTATCCACCCACTCTCCCTCTCCCTGCTCACTCATTCCTTCACCCACTCACTCTCCCCGTCCCCAATCTCACCTCAGTCCCACACTCTCTCCCTGCTCCCCCACCCTCCTCCCACTCTCTCTTTTCCCTCCCTGCACCTCTCCTGCACTCTCCCTCTCTCCATCCCCTCTCCTCCCCATTTCCACTCCCCACTGTCCCATTCTCTCTCCATTCCCTCTCCCCACTCTCACTTCCTCCCTGCCATTTCTTCTTCCCTCTGCTCCTCACCCCACACTGTCTCCTCCCCACACTGTCCTCCCTCCACTCTGGCTCCCTCTCCGCTCTCCAATCAACAAACCGTGACAATGACAACACCGACAATGACGACAGGGAGCATGGAAAGCCGGGTCAGAGGTGTGGTGCACCCTTAGTTTCTGGCCCAGTTATGTTTTTTTCTATCTACTTTCGTCATCCACTTACCCCCTCCCACTCATAGGTTACCTTGTGAACACAAGTGCATGTTGAATGGCGTGTGTCTTGTGCCTTTGAGGTGATGGCAATGAGGGTAACAAAGAGGGGCCAGCACTAGTACCAGCACCAGCACCGGCACCGATGCCAGCACTGGCACCACCCCTGAGTACCTCGCGAGGGCTGAGCCCATGTCAATTGACATCGATGGCCAACCTTGCAAGGTTAGGAAGGCAAAAAATAGCACTGGCACTAGCACCAGCACCAACAGTGACAACGCCAGCACCGGCACTGGCACCACCCCCAAGTACCTCGTGAGGGCCGGGCCCCCATCAATTGACATTGGCGGCCAACCTTGCAAGGTTGGGAAGGCAAAACATACCTCGTGAGGGCGAGGCCCATGTCAATTGACGTGGCTGGCTACCCTCATGAGGTAACAGAATGCCTGATCGGTGGTGAAACCATGGGTGTGCCCCCACTCATGGTTTGGCCATGAAACCATTTCCAAAATGCATGGGGTTGCCCAAGACCTGTTCTGGGTATGGTTTACAAGGGTTCGGGTATGGTGTCATGCCACTCTAACCCTTACCCAACTCATGATGCACCCTGGTAGCCACTCCACAGGCCCCAGTCCCACCCTCTCTCCCTCCACTCTCTCTCCCCCCTCCCTGTTCCCTCCCTCTCTCCCTGCTCTCCTGCCCCATTCTCTCCCTCCCAGAGTGTCTAAGAGGTTTGAAATTTTATTTATTATTCAGAATGAGTACTCTTATAGTAGCTAATGTAGTGTCTAGGAGGCTCAAAAAATGTCTAGGAGGTTTGAAAAAATGAAATAAAATAAAATATGTAGCTTAAAAGACATATGTGGATGCTCATTGAATGCTTGGAAACATATCTATGTGCTCCCAGAATATGGAACATCACCTGAGCCTCTAGCGGAGCAACCTGGAGGTGCAAAGATGACCCAGCATGCCCAGGACAATATGGTAATTAGTCCTGATTGGGAAATGTATTGCAGAAGCTCTCGAGAGCCAGGCCTCTAAGGCCACTTTCCCATCACATAAGAACCCCCCCTTGAAGGCCGGGGGAACCTCCCCGAAGTCCTGCCTAAGGTGACGCAGATATTCCAGTAGAACTTCCTTCCCCTTTAACAGGCTGAGGGATCTTGAAATGCCTCTTTTTACTTGGAGGCGCCTGAAACCCCATCTGGCCACACTTCTGTGGTAGGTGCATATACTTGTCGCCATTGCCAGAGACCCCCATTTCGCTCATGTTCATTTGGTCCTCTGTCTTCGGCACCTTCTCCTTCATGACATGTTTACTGTACCAACCGGGGTAATTAATGGTGGCAAGATGCTCTAGCTTCCAATGGTTCTTGCAATATCAAAGTTCCGGTATATGCTTGTACATTTCTGTGCAGAAGAAACCCCTTGCCATTGCCATACCTTCATGGTGCCCATCAGTGAATTTCAATATTGATAAAATGATTTTACACAAAGATACCTTTGCCCCACGTTGCTGGGGCCATGTTTCTGTCATGAAGCCTGGCCCAGAGCTCTCTCATCTGGAACATCATGTTTGAGATTCAGTATCTGTTCACAGTGAGTTCATTCTCGTCTTCGACGAATCCACAAGTGACGTTTTCTCCTGTAGCGATTCAAGATCTGCCCTGGGTACCAACCTTGTTGTTGACTTTCGTGACAGTCTGGCTTTTTGCTCCAATCCAGTCTTGCTTGCACCAGAATCTGACTTTGGGGTACTCTTGTTGATCTAGAGGGGTCAACAGCGATTCTGAGCTGAGTTCGGGGCTGCCAGATGAGCGAATCATGTTTGACATAGTTTTCATTGTCTCTCTGTAGCAATGTGTTAGAATAACTATCCTGAGTAGGTATACAACATACCAGGAGAAATCCAATTATGATTTCAAGCGCATGTGGTCATAAAAAAGATCTCGGTAGGATGGATTGTGAAGTAGAGTGTTGTGATCAAGGTCCTCAATGACCATTTGTTGCAATGGATAACGTGAGCCAGGCTGGATTTGCTGTAAGAGTAAGGGTTTTTTTGTCATTGATTGTATCAAAATGCAAATATATGCGTACCATTTGCAAAGTCATTCCAATATTACCTACACTCCATGGATCTGAAACCTGTCTATGCATTGTTTTATTCATTGTAGCAACTTTGTGTGTACTTATTTGATTGTATCTGGGAAGGTAGAGGTTTTGATCCGAAGGTGACAAGATGTTTGCTGGTAGTTCTGGGGAATCGTCAAAAAAGAGTGAGTTCTGCTCTGACAAGCTTGACTGAGAGAAAGATGGAAAAACATAGGGATTGTTGGTGCTACTTGGCATGGTTGTAGTACAAGACCAAGAGGTAGTACTAGTATCATGATGATGTCATGCCTGTAACTGCTAAGTCAGTAACCGCTAACTTGGCCAGTCACCTAACTACCTTGATGGCATTACCCGCTGACCATGTACTTCATCTTCACGTTGACAACCTCACACACGAATTCAAAAAATGCAGCCTAAAATTTGATGTGAAGTATCCAGGAACTATGGTTGGTCTGATTGCAGCTTTTGAAAAGTGACTGACCTCTATCTAGACACTTGTTATCGCAATCCATGCTGCCGAGGATGTCATTCCCAAGTGTGAAGATGCTGATATCAAACTGTTTAATTGCAAACACGAGGATGATAACAATGACTCAGATGAACTCACAATCTCGACGACTAGTGTACACACTTTGGCTAAGCCAGCCATTGTTCTAGCATGCCGCGTTGTCCCAGGATCTCACAACACTCACCAACCTATTCATTCTTATCACATTTTGTCGGCACTAGCCAGAGAGCAGAAGGAAAACCTTTTACCAGCCAAATGCTTGCAGGAGGAGGGCTTGGAGGATGGTTTTTTACAGGCCAAATGCAGGAGGATGTAGCTATGGTGTCACACCATGCCATGACTTAACCCGACTGTGACCAGGCAACTAAGGGTGACAATGTTGGGTTTGAGTTGGGCCAGCCGAGATGGGCCGAGAAATTATTATTGTTAGGTACTTGACGGGGCAACTGAGGAGTGTCATATGTGCCATGTGAGACTGGTGGGCCGAGTCAAGTGCTAGAGTATAGTGGATGGTCTGAGACCGTTGGGCCGACACTGGCTGGGATAATTGTGACCCGTCTCAGACCGTTGGGCCGACATTGGGTGGGGTGGTTGTCACCCGTCTCAGACTGTTGGGCCAACATTGGCTGGCATGGTTGTCACCCGTCTCAGAGCGTTGGGCCGACATTGGGTGGGGTGGTTGTCACCCGTCTCAGACCGTTGGGCCGACATTGGCTGGCATGGTTGTCACCCATCTCAGACCATTGGGCCGACATTGGGTGGGGTGGTTGTCACCCATCTCAGACCGTTGGGCCGACATTGGCTGGCATGGTTGTCACCCATCTCAGACTGTTGGGCCGACATTGGCTGGGATGGCTATCACTCTTCTTAGGTGTAGGGATTGGCATCAGTGTTGTTATCGGTGTTGTCATTGGTGCTGTCATTGGTGTTGTCATGGGTGCTGTCATAGGTCTTATCATCGGCATTGTCATTGGTGCTATCATCGGTATTACCATCGGCTTTGTCTTTAGTGCTATCATCGGTGCTATCATCGGTGTTATCATCGGCGCTATCATCGGTGTTATCATCGGTGCTATCATCGGTGTTATCATCGGCATTGTCATCGGTGCTATCATCGGTGCTATCATCGGTGTTATCATCGGTGTTGTCTTTGGCATTGTCATTGGTGCTATTATCGGCATTGTCATTGGTGTTGTCATTGGTGTTGTCATTGGCGTTGGCATTGACATTGGCATTGGCATTGGCACAGCTCCAATGGAAAGGCCAATCAGATTGGCATTTGTTGCATGTTCAAGTCTCAATGCCCTGTCGGATAAATATCCTTCTCAATCTACACAATGTACTTGTTATGCTACAGCCAGGAGATTGTGTCCCCAGTGTGAAGGACAGATATGGCTGTATTGCAAAACTCTGATGCATCGGTCATCGGATCGGCGTTTGTTAGCAGAGGACCCATGGTCAATTACCAATGCCCTGTTGCCTAAATATCCTTGGCAATATACACAATTTACTTGCCATGTTAAAGCCAGGGCATTAATGTCCTCAGTGGTCAGGTCGGAGTTTTGTGTATTGCCAAAACTCCGATGCATCGGTCATCGGATCGGCGTTTGTTGGCAGAAGACCCATGGTCAATTACCAATGCCCTGTTGCCTAAATATCCTTGGCAATATACACAATTTACCTGCCATGTTACAGCCAGGGCATTAATGTCCTCAGTGGTGAGGTCAGACTTTGATGTATTGCAAAACTCCGATGGCATCAGCCATCGGATCGGCATTTGTTGGCAGATGACCCATGGTCAATTATCAACGCCCCATCGCCTAAATATCCTTGGCAATACACACAATTTATTTGCCATGTTACAGCCGGGTAATATGTAACCCTCAGCACTGAGGTTGGAGATTGATGTATTGCAAAACTCCAATGCATTGGCTCATCGGATTGGCATTTGTTGGAGGACAACCCATGTCCATTTAATCATTTCCAACTCCTCAAATATCCTTGTCAATATTAATAATTTATCTGCCATGTTAGAATCATGAAGCTTCCTCTGCTCAATGTTGGCCAATGTCAGCTCTAGTGCTACTTCATTTCTAGTGACAAGGAAGGCTAGGGAGGCTTCAGTGCTGCCAATAGATAGAGGTGTGAGCTGAGATATTGCCTGCAAAGTTGTGGAATTGAGGGTGGAACAGAAGTTGAGATATTGAGGCATTATTATTCAGAGGTGCTTCCCAAATGCATGCCTATGCGAACTCAAACGCCGATCCGATGACCGATGCATCAGAGTTTTGACAATACATAAAACTCCGAGCTGACCACTGAGAACACTAATGACCTGGCTGTAACATGGCAAGTAAATTGTTTATATTGCCAAGGATATTTAGGCAACAGGGCATCGGTAATTGACCATGGGTCCTCTGCCAACAAACGCCGATCCGATGACCGATGCATCGGAGTTTTGCAATACAGCCATATCTGTCCTTCACACTGGGGACACAATCTCCTGGCTGTAGCATAACAAGTACATTGTGTAGATTGAGAAGGATATTTATCCAACAGGGCATTGAGACTTGAACATGGGTTGTCACCCAACAAATGCCAATCTGATTGGCCTTTCCATTGGAGCTGTGCCAATGCCAATGCCAATGTCAATGCCAACGCCAATGACAACACCAATGACAACACCAATGACAATGCCGATAATAGCACCAATGACAATGCCAAAGACAACACCGATGATAACACCGATGATAGCACCGATGACAATGCCGATGATAACACCGATGATAGCACCAATGATAGCACTAAAGACAAAGCCGATGGTAATACCGATGATAGCACCGATGATAATGCTGATGATAAGACCTATGACAGCACCCATGACAACACCAATGACAGCACCAATGACAACACCGATAACAACACTGATGCCAATCCCTACATCTAAGAAGAGTGATAGCCACCCCACCCAATGTCGGCCCAACGGTCTGAGACGGGTCACAATTATCCCAGCCAGTGTCGGCCCAACGGTCTCAGACCATCCACTATACTCTAGCACTTGACTCGGCCCACCGGTCTCACATGGCACATATGACACTCCTCAGTTGCCCCGTCAAGTACCTAACAATAATAATTTCTCAGCCCATCTCGGCTGGCCCGACTCAAACCAAACATTGTCACCTTTAGTTGCCCGTTCACAGTTGGGTTAAGTCATGGCATGGTCTGATCCACCATCCCCTGCCATCCCCCACACCATCCCACAAAATCCCCCACCATCCCCCATGACCCCCACACCATCCCCCACCATCCCCCATGACCCCCAGGCCATCCCCCACCATCTCCCATGACCCCCACACCATCCCCCATGACCCCCACACCATCCCCCATGACCCCCACACCATCCCCCATGACCCCAACACCATCCCCACCATCCCCCACCACCACCTGTCACTAGTGGGGTGTGGGCCATTGCTTTGCATGGCAAGTTACTCGTCCCTTTTTGGCAATGAGAACATCAGGTATATTAAGACTGATATATGAACACTGTAACATTATTACCACTGCATGATAGTAAACTAATATTTGCAAAGTCATCTATGTTCCCTTCATTACCACAAAAACAATACTATTTATATACCATCCTGAACACACAACTCTGTTGACAAATTTGCAAGTTGTAACACTTTCAGTTACCCCAATTCCCTAGCAGTTTGTTGTAATTCCTACTATATAAAGATGCAGCTAAGAGCTATAAAATGTGCTGGTCTTTCCAGGGGTTGAATATTGGTCCCTGGGCTCTAGCTTGGGATGTCCCAGGCCTAGCTTGTGCAAAGTGTATTTCAAAGAAATCCTGGTCCATTGACCCAGGGATGCTTGGTCTGTCCCATTAGTAATAGTGGTCTCACCCATGGTCCCAGGGAAGACCATGTTTGTCTTGACAATAATGGGCCAGCCCCATGATCCCATGGGCAGTCCTGCTTGTCCCTGCTCATCATGAAAGCATTACTACAAAAGGTTTGAAGCAGTGCTACAAAGATTTTGAAACCTACTACAAAAAGTTTGAAGCACTACTACAAAGGTTTTGAAGCACTACTACAAAATGTTTTGAAAGGATACTACAAATGTTTTGAAGCAAAAATTTGAAATACTATCAACAATGTGGAGATGGCTTGCATACACTTTTAAACACTTTTGGCACTTTGCTTTCATCCTTTTACTTGTTTGGACTTCAAATAAAACCAATTTACAAAATTTTCACTGGCTTTCATCAAGTATTTTGAGAATAACTATTGGAATACATTTGCAGACAACATTCTGTAAAGGTATATCAATGCTTACAGTGAATCTCCATGACTTCTCTCTACTATGACTTCAACTATAACAAAAATTACTAAATGGACTCTACGGTCATTCATAGTGTTTCACAGCAATCAGAGGTGAAGGGAGACTCACAGATGAAGGAAGACTCAGGGATGCAGTCAGAAAGGAGCTGGGACAAAGGAGGTGGTATTCTCTCTTTGTATGCTAAATACAGTGAGTATTTATATGATAGGGTTGCCATAGTGTAGCTATTATGAAAATAGGGAAACACAAGCTAGCTACATGTGAAATGAAGGCGAAGCAATGGTGCAATAGGGTCAATAAGTGAGACAAGATGAGATGCATAGAAAATATTTGAAGAATAGTATTTGGAATAATACCCCTAACTGTGTGAAACAGTCTGATAAATCCACTATTTGACAGCCAGTTAAAGCGCAGCCATGCACAGGGCCTACATAGGATTAGATAATGTCAGGGATGAGCTGAGTTGAGCACTAAATGCTTAACTAAGCTAGAAAGTTAGTGTGATGTCTGTTGGAGTGGTGTAATGTGCGAGTGAAGAGATAGTAGAAGAAATGGGAAGTTGTAAAGTGATGTACTGTGCATCAGATGACTGTGGGGAATAGGTGGAGTGCATAAAAGTGTGTCTAAAATTAGAATAGGTAAAATGGCATGTTTACAAGGTCAGAACGTGCAGATGCAATCAGTGGTGTTCAGCAAGTCAATGAAAATGTTCCACACTTTTCTTGCATTTTATTTTGTTTCAAATTAGCCATGTAAATTGTACAACAATGTACAGACTTGTTGATATAACTTCACCACATTGTTGTACTTATGTTATTTCCAGTGCCTATACAAGCATTCTTGAACAGTCTGAACATTATTGGTCCATGGTGCAGTATCTTGTCCACCATATATTTCCAGTTCTCTTATTACCAAAAAGTTGTATGAGCATCTGCCATGTGGTTGTGAGAATGTTGTCCGAATCAGTAACAACAAGAAAAGCTCAGCTCCAGCTGGAATGAGCTCCACTATTGCAAGCCATCTTGTTAATTAAATGGAAGCAAATACATTCAGAACTATATGAGAATGGGAAATTATAGAATGGCAGCACACTCAGTGGATTGATAACCCAGATGCTATTACCCATTATTGAAAGACTCACTAAATGATTTGACAAATAAGTAATATTCCTATAATTTATTATCAAAGAGCCATACAAATCTTGCATAAAGAAGTTGACATGTGTTCAGGAAAGTTGTTGTGGTTACTTGGTATCAAAGATCACTGCTGAAGATGTATAAAACATCATTCAACCAGGGTGTTGCAAGTTTTCTACATGTTTCCTGTATTGAGTTTCTGACCCACTGGCTGTAAATAAATGCACATCCATGTACAGGCTATTTGACAATGGTTTGTGACAATGTTATATTTATTTGATATCTAAGTACTTGGAAAACATTGTGGAACAGTTGTCAAAGAGGCTGAACACTGGCTGGAATGGGGTAATATAACTATCTACAACCTATGTCACAAATGGTCATGAGATCTGTTGTCCTACCAATGGATGACAAAAGAATTCCACGACCATCTACAGCCAATTTGACAGAAATTGAGGCCATTTCTTGTATGTATTGAATTGCTCATGACTGGGAAAGCTTTGTCAAACAGTCTGAAGACTGCTCAACAAGGGTGTGAGTGCTGTTATGCATTTTTGTTGTATTTGTTTTCCAATCAACCATGAGACAGGTGTACAACCATCTACAGCATGGTTAACGCATTGGCATGACATGGATTGCATTGATTCTCTTGTCCAGTGGTCATAAAGAAATTCCATAACCATCTAGAGTGGTAGTAGATTGTGATTACATTTCTTGCATTTCAGTAATTCTTTATGACTGGGAAACCTCTGTCGAACACTTAACAAAGGGTTGAACACTGTTCATTATGGGCTTGGGAGGTGTTATATATTTTCCTGATATTTATTATTCTAGCAACTACTCATAAAACTGTTGTATGTCCATCTACAGCACATTTCATGCTTGGGGATGACCTTGGTCATGTTGAGTCTCTTGTCCACTTGACACAAATCGATGCCACAGCTATCTACAGCCTATTTGACAGATGTTGACAATATCTCTGGTATGTATTTAGTTGTTTGTAACTGGGAAACCTTTCCCGAACAGTTAATGAAGAGGCCAAACACTGTGCATCAGGGGCCTGGGAGCTGTGACAGATTTTGCATATATTTGTTTTCCTAAGAACTAGCCATAACACAGTTGTACACCCCTTGCAACATATTTGAGATGTGGGGATGACATTGGTTGAATTGATTCTCAAACCCACTGGCCATGAATGAATTACACAGCCATCTACAGCACATTTGACAGATGTTGACAACATCTCTTGTGTTGATTTAATTTTTTATGACTGGGGAACCCATGCCAAACAGTTGACAAATGGCTGAATGGCATTCGACAAGGGCATGTAAGCTCATACAGAATTTGCTTATATTTATTTCCTTACCAACAGTCACACAACTGTTGTACAGCCATGTTAAGCATATTAATACATGGGCATGGCAAGGATGTATTGATTCTGTTGTCCACTGGCCACAAATAAATTCCACAACCACTGACAGCATATTAGATGGATGCTGACGATGTTTCTAGCATTTATTTAATTTTCTATGACTGGGAAACCCCTGCCGAACAGTTGACGAACAGCTGAATGGCATTCAAGAAGGATGTGTAAGGTCGTACAGAATTTGCTTATATTTATTTCCTTACCAACAGTCACACAACTGTTGTACAGCCATGTTAAGCATATTAATACATGGGCATGGCAAGGATGTATTGATTCTGTTGTCCACTGGCCACAAATAAATTCCACAACCACTGACAGCATATTAGAAGGATGTTGACAACATCTGTAGCATTTATGTAATTTGTCATGACTTGGAAAGCCCTGCCGAACGGTTGATGAATGGATTGAATGGTGTTCGACAAGCCTTTGTAACCTCATACAGAATTTGCTTGTATTTATTTCCTTACCAACTAGTCATACAACTGTTGTACAACCATCTATAGTGTCTGTACTACATGGGCATGGCATGGATGTATTGATTCTGTTGTCCACTGGCCACAAATAAATTCCACAACCATTGATAGCATATTAGATGGATGCTGACAATGTTTCTAGCATTTATTTAATTTTTTATGACTGGGAAACCCCTGCCGAACGGTTGACGAACGAATCGAACGGCGTTCGGCAAGCCTTTGTAAGCTTATACAGAATTTGCTTATATTTATTTCCTTACCAACAAGTCATACAACTGTTGTACAACCATCTATAGTATCTTTAATACACGAGCATGGCACAGTTGTATTGATTCTCTCATCCACTGGCCACAAAAAAATTCCAGAGCCATATACAGCCCACAATTTGGATGGATGTTGAAGGTTTTTGCTGTACTTGTTTAATTTCTAATGGCCTGCAAATACCTGTTGCACAAGGTGAAGGAATGACAATCTAGCCTGGTCAATAACTGTTCAGGAGAATTTTCCTATTCATGAGCAATCAAGATAATTGCATGCAATGTCATCAATATCTGTATTATATGCTGGCAATGGTTGCAAAATTTAATGGTAGCCAGTGTATAAGGGGATCAGTACAACCAATCTCATGCCCATGTGTTCAATATGCCATATGTATGACCATACAAGTGTTGTATGACTAGTTGGTAAGGAAATAAATATAAGCAAATTCTGTATAACCTTACAAAGGCTTGCCGAACGCCATTTGTTTCGTTCGTCAACCGTTCGGCAGGGGTTTCCCAGTCATAAAAAATTAAATAAATGCTAGAAACATTGTCAGCATCCATCTAATATGCTATCAATGGTCGTGGAATTTATTTGTGGCCAGTGGACAACAGAATCAATACATCCGTGCCATGCCCATGTAGTACAGATACTATAGATGGTTGTACAACAGTTGTATGACTTGTTGGTAAGGAAATAAATATAAGCAAATTCTGTATAACCTTACAAAGGCTTGCCGAACGCCGTTCGATTTGTTCGTCAACCGTTCGGCAGGGGTTTCCCAGTCATAAAAAATTAAATAAATGCTAGAAACATCGTCAGCATCCATCTAATATGCTGTCAATGGTTGTGGAATTTATTTGTGGCCAGTGGACAACAGAATCAATACAACTGTGCCATGCTCATGTATTAACAATACCATAGATGGTTGTACAACAGTTGTATGACTTGTTGGTAAGGAAATAAATATAAGCAAATTCTGTATAAGCTTACAAAGGCTTGCCGAACGCCGTTCGTTTCGTTCGTCAACCGTTCGGCAGGGGTTTCCCAGTCATAGAAAATTAAATAAATGCTAGAAACATCGTCAGCATCCATCTAATATGCTGTCAATGGTTGTGGAATTTATTTGTGGCCAGTGGACAACAGAATCAATACATCCGTGCCATGCCCATGTGGTAAATACGCTATAGATGGTTGTACAACAGTTGTATGACTAGTTGGTAAGGAAATAAATACAAGCAAATTCTGTATGAGGTTACAAAGGCTTGTCGAACACCATTCAATCCATTCATCAACCGTTCGGCAGGGCTTTCCAAGTCATGACAAATTACATAAATGCTACAGATGTTGTCAACATCCTTCTAATATGCTGTCAGTGGTTGTGGAATTTATTTGTGGCCAGTGGACAACAGAATCAATACATCCTTGCCATGCCCATGTATTAATATGCTTAACATGGCTGTACAACAGTTGTGTGACTGTTGGTAAGGAAATAAATATAAGCAAATTCTGTACGACCTTACACATCCTTCTTGAATGCCATTCAGCTGTTCGTCAACTGTTCGGCAGGGGTTTCCCAGTCATAACAAAGTAAATAAATCCTACAAATGTCATCAACATCCAACTAATATGTTGTCAATGGTTGTGGAATTTATTTGTGGCCAGTGGATAAATGAGCACAACCAATGTCATGCGCATGTGTTAGATATGCTATGGATGACCCTACAACAGTTGTATCAGACCAATCCAGACCAAGCTCCATTGTAATTCAAGACCTAAACAAGCAACAAATCTTCAACTTTGAAAGTCTGTATGCCAGCCCATCATGTGAGTTCTGGAGTTTCTTTTTACTACACTTCCTACACTCAATTAACCAAGCAAGTTGGGAGAATGGAGCTCATTCCACATTCCAAATTCAGCAGCTCTGACGAATTTGGTAGCTTTGATCCTGCTACCTTATTGTTCTTACTGATTAGGTCAACAAGTTCCCACAGTTACAAGAGGAAAAACTCACACGGTTTCATAATTATTCCCAGGACTTCAAATTTGTTCCCACAGTTTGTTAAATTTATTCCCACGGTATGGCGAATTGGCGTTTGTGGCGTTTGCGACCCTGAAGTGAAAACTGACCGTATACAAAATGATTCCCTAATAGGGACTCATAATCTCCCCACCATCCCCCATCATCTCCCCATTCAGCCCCCACCATCTCCATTCACCCCCACCATCCCCTCTCACCCCCCATCATCTTTCAATCACCCCCTATTTCCCTTATCTCCCCCCACCATCCTCCCCACCCTCCATTGCCCAATCTCCCCATTACCCACCAACCCAGCCTAATATCATCCCCCCAATCATTGCCCAATGAATTGCTTTAATTCTCATACCAATATCTGAAAAGCTGATCTAATTTCATGCCATGGTATTAGATTTGGTTCAAAGGTAACAACCAGAACACTTCAGGAAAAGACAATAGCTATGTAGTAGAAAGTGTTCAATGTTGTTTAAAGATGCTGTGACAACCCGGGTTAATGTACAGATGCCGGACAAAAGTTTTGAGCCTCACATGACTTGCATTCAACGTGTCTTCTCATTTGTTGACACGTTGAAAGGGTGCACCACAGTAATGCGAAGGGAATAATACACCAACTCTACCACGGTGCTGTACGGGTTCTGAGGGGTTCAATCTCAATCCTAATGGTAAAAGGGGGGGAGATACTAGCTACAAATGTGCGAAACAATACAGGAAACACTTCCAAAGTGTGCGAAGTAAGAATAAAGTAGTGCGATCTTGCGATGAAGTACGGCGAGCGTGCGATAGTTGCGATGCGACACGTGCGATAATGGCGAAGTAGGAAGAAGCGCAGAGCAAAAGCGCAGCAATCAAAGACGAAGGGAGACTCTGAGATGTACTCGGAAAGGAGCTGGGACGAAAGGGGTGGTATTCCTCTCCTGGTATGCTAAGTACAGGGAGTATTTATATGATAGGGGTTGCTATGGTGTAGCTATTATGAAAATAGGAAAACACAAGCTAGCTACATGTGAAATGAAGGCGAAGCAATGGTGCAATAGGGTCAACAAGTGAGGTGAGATGAGTAGCATATAAAGTATTTGAAAGATAGAGTATTCGGAAAAATACCCCTAACAGTGCGAAACAGTGCGATAAATCCGTTATTTGACAATCGGTTAAAGCGCAGCCATGCGAAGGGTCTACACAGGTTCGGGTGATGTCAGAGATGGGCCGAGTTGAGCGGTTAAACATTTGAAAAAGGTAGAAAACCGGTGCAATGTTCGTCGGAGTGGTGCGAAGTGCGGGCAATGAAAATGAGAGAAACGCGAAGTTGTACAGCGAAGCGCAGTGCGGCGACGAGTGTAGGGCATAGGTAGGATGCATAGAAGTGTGTCTGAAGTGTTTCGAAGTTAGAATAGGTCAAATAGAATATTTACGAGGTCAGAGCATGCAGCTGCGTATCAACGTTTTTCTTTCCCACTCTATTCAATGATGCCCAAGGATGTTGGAGATCAGAACATCCCACCTGGTGTTTGAGAAGCCATTGTTCTTATGAAGCAACAGGGCATTTCCACCACCATAATTGCTCAGACATTTGATTGCTCAACCTCCACTGTGAGGAGACTTCATTCTCAATATTGTCATCGCGGTCACCATGAAGACTTGCCCTGGTCAGGTTGGCCAAAGAAGGTTGACAAGAGGACATTCTGTCATCTGAAAAGAACTGTTGAGGTGGACAGGCACCAATCGTTACTTGATTTGACCAATTCCATCAATTGCTTCCCCAGTCTTGGTTTCAGCAAAAACAGTACGGAGGACAATTCAGTGTATTGGGATGGATTCTCGCATTGCTCGGCACAAACCATTTCTCAAACCGGCACACAGGGCAGCAAGATTGGCTTGGGCCGAAGCAGCCAGGGCATGGGATGCGGAAGAGTGGACAAGGATCATATGGACAGATTAGTCCTCTGTTGAATTGGGCAAAAATTTGCATGTGGTTCAGGTGTGGAGGTACCCTGGAGAGGCCTACAGTGATAACTGCTTGGTTCCGACATTCAAATCTGGTCGAACAAGCATTATGGTTTGGGGGTGCATTGCGTATAATCAAAAGGGCCCACTCATTTTTATCCCGAAGGACAAGCGCACTGGACAAGACTATGTGGAGATGGTACTTGCAGGGCCACTATGGGACTTTTATACCCACGTTTATGACACCTGTGGGGTTGCAAAGTTCATGGAGGATGGTGCTCCGGTTCATAGAAGCAAGGCTGCAAAAAGATTCCGTGATACAAACGCACTTGAGACAATTCCTCATCCAGCACAATCTCCAGATCTCAACCCAATCGAGCATGTCTGGAAAATGTTGAAGGTAGTGGTTAACAAGCGGCCAGAGATTCCTTGGAGCATTGACAAATTGAAGGAGGCACTTATTGAGGAATGGGAGAAAATCGACATTGAATTGATCAATCGGCTCATTGAGAGCATGCCGGATCGTGTTGACGCAGTCTTGAAGGCACAGGGAGGGTCTACGAGGTATTAGATGGTATGATAATCAGTGTATGCTGTTGTCAGAGCTTTTTTTTTTGTCGTTGTAGATACACTGTGTCATGTGACACTCAAAACTTTTGTCCGGCATCTGTATATATTTGTATTGGGGACTTAACTTATTCTAATAAGTAAGCTGGCAAGCATTAGTATGGGTTTGTTACATTATTACAGGTTTGTTGCATTAGTGGGGTTTTGTTATTTTAAACACGTTGAACCCTTTCGACTATAAGACTATTTTCTTTTGCCGAAGTTGTATTTGAACCAAATATGATACCATGTGGGTAATGGTTGGGTGATAATTGGGAGAATAATGGGGTGAAGGTTGGGGACTGGACTGGTGGGTAATAAAGGGCTGAAGATATGGTTGGGGGATGGGTGGGTCATGGGGGAAGGTGGGAGGAGACATGCATATGGGGGAAGGTGAGGGTGGTGAGGGAGTGATGGTAGGGCATGGTGAGGGGGTGATGAAGAGATGATGGGGGATGGTGGGGATGGTGTGGGATGGTGTGGGATGGTGTGGGGGTCATGGAGGATGGTGGGGGATGGTGTGGGGGTCATGGGGGATGGTGGGGGATGGTGTGGGGGTCATGGGGGATGGCAGGGGATGGTGTGGGGATGGTCGGGGATGGTGTGGGGGTCAAGGGGATGGCAGGGGATGGTGTGGGGATGGTGGGGGATGGTGTGGGGATGGTGGGGGATGGTGTGGGGGTCATGGGGCACGGTGGGGGATGGTGTGGGGGTGATGGGGGATGATGTGGATGCTGGGGGATGGTGTGGGATGGTGTGGGATGGTGGGGGATGGTGGGGGATAGGATGGGGATGGTGTGAACTAATGTAGGATGGTGGGAAATAATGTGGGATGGTGGAGATAATGTGGGACGGTGGGGGATGGGGTGGGGATGGTGGAAGATGGTGGTGGCTGGATGGGAAGATAATTGGGAAGGTGATGGGGGGTCCATCGGGTGGAAATTGGGAGGGTGATTGCGATATATAATTAATGTCTTCTAATACATCTCCATTACACTCCACATCATCTCCTCATGATTTCTCACCCTCCACTTGCTTCCCACCAACTCCTTACCATCTCTCTATCTCCTGCTCATCTCATCACCCTCCACCATCCCTATGCCATCTAGTGTTGGGGAAGTTCGGTTCGGTCCGGTTTTGGGCCTTTTTGCCCCAAACCGGAACCGAACCGTTCGGTTCCTGCTCCAAATTTCCAAACCGAAACCGAAACCGATGTAAACCGTTTACATCGGTTCGGTTTCGGTCCAGACGCGGTCTAGACCGCGAACCGTATGGGCTGGGGGCCCTCACTCCCATCTGACCTCGCAAGAGTGCCGCACACGTCAATCGACGTGGCCGGCCTCATTACGAGGTGGGATTGGGGGTTGGGTGGGCTGCCCAGCCCTGTCCTAGCGAAACACACGCGTTGAACGCGTGTGTTTGGCCTCGGCTGTTGTCATTTGGGTGTGGTGGTGGTGGTGGTGGTGGTGGTGCCCCGACGCGTCACACGCGTTGTTCGCGTGAAGGCGGGTTGGACCCGCGTTTGCCGTGTTGGCCGGTTTGGGTAGGCGCGTGGTGGTGATGGTGGTGGTGGTGGTATCCACCTCGCGAGACAGCCGCGCACGTCAATTGACGTGGCCGGCGTCTTCGCGAGGTGATAGTGGTGGTGGTGGTATCCACCTCGCGAGACAGCCGCGCACGTCAATTGACGTGGCCGGCGTCTTCGCGAGGTGATGGTGGTGGTGGTGGTATCCACCTCGCGAGACAGCCGTGCACGTCAATTGACGTGGCCGGCGTCTTCGCGAGGTGGGATTGGGGGGCGGTTACTCCTGATGGCCAGATCTTCGCGAGGTGGGGAAACACACGCGTACAACGCGTGTGTTTCCCCTCAGTTGCGTGGGTGGTGGTGTTGCATGGTGGTGGTGGTGTGGTGCCGCGTTCCCTTATATACGAATAAAATCAATAAAAGAAAGAATATGAATAACTTACCACGAAGGAGCGGGGGTGGATGCACCACCCCCCGCCGCTCGTTCCACCTCTCTGACTCCCACTCCACCCTGTTCACGCGTGCACACGCATCTTGGACGCGTTGTTGTTGGCGTCCGATGTGGCGGTCCTGGTGGTTGTGGCGGTCCTGGTGGTTGCGGCCGTCGTGGTGGCAATCGTCGTCGTCGTCGTGGTGGTGGTGGTGGTGGTGGTGGTGGTGATGGTGGTGGTGGTGCGTCAACCTATAATTTGTTAAAGTGTTAGTTAAGTTCGAATAAATAAAAATAAAAAACATACGAGGGCGGCAGGGAGTACCCCGCCGCCCGTTTTGTCGACCTCGGGTGCTCTACCGTCTTCGTTTCGCGTACGTTGGGGGCGTTGTTGGTGGTTGAAGGGACTTTGGGTGACTTTGGAAGTCAGCCAAGTGGCTGACTCGTGACCATCGGTTTGCGGTTCAAACTCAGTTTGAAACCGTTTCGGCCCGCGGCCAAATCTCTCAAACCGAGACCGAACGGTTCAGTCTCCGCTAGAAATTCCCAAACCGAAACCGAAACCGGCGGTTTCGGTTCGGTCTAAACCGGGTTTGGGTCGGTCTGAGACCGAACTTCCCCAACACTAATGCCATCCCCCACCATCCTCTGTCCCACCATCTGTGACCCATCCACCATCTGTGACCCCCTCCACCCCCACCATCTCCAATGACCCCTTGTAACCCCTCACCATCCCCTGTTACCTCCCACCATCCCACATTACCCTCCCCCCCATCCTCCATTACCCTCCCCACCACATTATGCTCCCCACCAGCTCCCATTACCCCCCCTGGAGTGCAATGATAATTGCAATGAAAATAGGGTAATGATAACCAATGATAATGCCCTGGAATGCAATGATAATTGCAACGGAAATAGGCTAATGATAACCAATGATAATGCCACAAAATGCAATGATAATTGCAATGAAAATAGCCTAATGATAACCAATGATAACACCCTGGAATGCAATGATAATTGCAATGAAAATGACCAATGATTGCCAATGATAATGCCCCGAGACGCAATGATAATTGTTATCATTGTGCCACTGGCAACTCAATGAAACCATTATCATTAAAGTTGTGGTATTATACACAATTCTCAATGTGGCAATGCCTTGTTTTAATGATAATATTGGCAGACATGACCCAGCTAGCCGAGCCGCGGCAACAATACTACCAATGATGTTGGATACTATGCCAGGCTTGTCACCGGTGACAAAAAACACAAGTGAGTCAAGATATTCACTGCAATGTCAAACTCACAGAAACATGTAGACATGAGTGTACCAACCCAACAAGCTTTGTTCCAGGTGTTGTAGTGGATGTTAGAATGTCATTTTGGGCATTTTGTCCCAAGGAAGGTAAGATTTTCAAACTTTGTTTTGTGCTTCAATCTTTGGCTCTTATTAACCCACACGGTTACACCGGTGATATGCTGTAGGTAGCTATAGAAGGGGAGATCCCCAAACAAACTACCTAATAGGTGAATGCGAGAATGCAAAGATGTCTACTACATGTAGAAAGGTTTGGGAAGGTATGGAAACTACTATTAAGTTTCCGAACAATAAGAACATACGTGCGACAGTTGCGATCAACTGTGCGACTTTGCAAACACGGTCGTGACAACAATATCGATATCAGAGGATGAAGACTGATGGACTCAAGACTAAAACTTGAGTGCTAGCTAAAGGGAGCTTTATAGTTCTTAGACTATGATCGAGAGGGAGGGAAAGTCGTATTTTCTCTGTAGAAGGAGGGGGTCTATCTATCTATCTATCTATCCAAACTACATCTCTTTTTATACTACTTTGATTGGAAGATCAGAACAGTATAAAATCGATAGAAAGAAGTAGTAATGATACTAAATAGAGATGGGGAGAAAGGGATCAAAAGGTGAAACATGATATGGAAACAAAGAAACAAAGGAAGAAGAAAGGTAAAATGGAAAAGAAAGGGAAACTACTATACAAATACATCCAATACGATCGAAGGTCAGGTAGGAGGTGGATGGAATAGGGGGAATGAACCTCCAATAAAGGTGGGATTGGTCCAATATGATATATCTTTGTTGTTGTGCTGCAACATTTTTGGAAGTCATCGATCGTTGTCAAACTGTGTTGGAAGAGTTCACAGACATTCGTAGGATCGGATAGTATTGCGATATGGTCAATGGAGAGTTAGAGCACGTCCGATTTGTATATTCGGACCTCAGGATCATATGATGCATATCACCGATCACATGGATGATGGGGACCAAGCCCCAGAAAATAAATAATCTACATTTATGTACACATTCACTACCATGCAAGCTATTGCATCAATAATAATTCCACAAGCCAAGTATGTATATAGGCTCATTCACAAATCCCAAGCTCTTTTTTTGCACTTGTCACCTTGTGGGACATGAAAATAAGTAATATGATTACAGCTGGAATGGAATAGACAAAATTTGACCCCATAATCATGTATCAAGGTCCATATTCATGAATTGATCATGTACACATCATGTGATGTGGAATGACATCAGGACTGGCGACACTTTGCCAGTCAAGAGGCAAAGTGTCGCCAGTCCTGGCGTCATTGATCATGTGACCAGAATTCAATCTCCTCCCTGTTTCTGAACACCAGGATGAGCCCTCACACCCCATGTTTGACCATCCATGGTGACTCCATGCCCCCTGCACCTTGTTGCCTGTGAAAACGAGGGGATGGGGGGTGCCAATTCTGCCCCCTTCTCAATGTGCCCCCCACCTTTTTTTTACCACCAGGACAACCCCGCACGCCCAGTGTTTGACCATCCCCAGTGACTCCAGGCCCCCCACACCTCATTGCCGTTAAAAATGAGGGGATGGGGGGTGCCAATGTATGTCAATTCCACCTCTTGCCCAATATGCCCCCTGCACCTTTTTTTACCACCAGGACAACCCTGTGCACCCTGTGTTTGACCATCCATGGTGACTACATGCCCCCCGCACCTTGTTACCATAGAAAACGAGGAGCTGGGGGGTGCTAATGTATCTCATTTCTGCCTCCTGCTCAATATGCCCCCCCCCCCACATTTTTTTACCACCAGGATGACCCCATGTGCCCTGTGTTCAACCATCCCTGGCAAGTACAGCCCCACCATGCCTCATCACCATAGAAAATAAGAGGGTGGAGGGTCTTAGTCCCTTGCATTCTTGCCTTCCACCTAGCTAGCCCCAGCTCATTTTTCTTTGTATCTAGCATTGCCTTTAAATAAGTAGTCACTTCTCAATAGATTTGTTTAAAAATGCATCCATGCAGTGAAATCACTTTGGATTATATGAAATCTTCACCAACAAATTGTGCATGTCAATAGGGGCTCTGCTTGACCAGTAACATCCACCTTCCACTACTACATCTGAGCTGCTCTTTTGTTTCCTTGGACATTGAAAGCTGATTTGAACAGCCTAGTTGGGTGTGAAGCTAAACCACTTGGCCTTAGTTCGCTGTAGCATACTTGCCTCTCACACTCCACAGTACTTGCACTTTCAGTTGCTTTTATTGGCTTTCCAGCTTCTATCAGCTTTCCTGCATCCTCAATTGTCACTTCCACCTGCCTGGCAGAAAAGGGGTGTACACCTGAGACGTCAAAAGTGTAGGGAGAAATCCCCTTGTACTGTCTTGCGGCATATAGTTGTTTTGCAACAGCTATTTCATGTTCAGTTGGTTTGATTTTGAAGGGGCTGCAAGGAGTGTCTGAATCTCTGGCAACAACAACTGGCAACTCCCTACTATACATCTTATTCAACAAGGCAACATTGTACACACTAAGAGACCTGAGCATATATATTGTGGTGGTAACGTTGAGTCCAACCATCACAAGTGCATCATACAGGGGTTGGTGACAACCCAGGCTAGCCAAGATTAGCTTGCTTGTGCAAACGTGTGTGCAATTATATTGTGGGCTCTCTCTTGTACACTTCGAACACACTCAAACATCTGCTGCTGGAGGCTTCTTATAGTGCTACCAAAGTTCAGTTTCAAACCTGCTGAACTCAGTTTGAAACTGAACCAAACCCGAAGTTCAGGTTTAGGTTCAGGCAATTCCCTGAACTGAACTGGAGGTTCAGGTTCAGGCAATTCCCTGAACTGAACTGGAGGTTCAGGTTCAGGTTCAGACCCCTGGGGATATTCTGAACAGTTCTGAACTCGGTTCAAACCGCTCCAAACCAATTTTCTGCCCACATAAGGATACTATGTCAAAATCATGATATTTACTCAGATTTTAATGTTTTTGACATTTTATATGTTTTTGATATCTTCTACCATATGTAATAAACACTAATAGATGAGTTGCAATTATGTACATGTGTAAATAAAATCATATTTGATGATATCATAATATTTTATAATATGGTCACTTTAGAATATTAGTATGATACAGTATGACAGACATATTCCTGGCTGGAAACAGTGGCAGAAAATAATTCAATTAAAGAATAGACCACACTGAAACATAATTTATAAATTTATAGCCGCTATATCTCAGGGAAATCTCACAAAGTTGCACTAGTCTATCAATATTAGTATATTGTGATATATAGTCTTGCACATCACTAAATTAATGTGAGATGCTTGCAATATGGTGAGAATAGATGCTTGAGGACTAAATAACACTCACAACAGTGTCAAACAATATTTTAATAATGCATTATATGTGAATCTCTGACATATGTTAAGATATATGGAAAAATGTGGTTTGGTTTGGGTTTGAACCCTCCTGAACCTGAACCGAACCGATTTAAACAGTTCAGGGCAGTTTAGGTTCGGTTTGCAGTTTGGTCAAAAAGGGCAAAAACCAGACTGAACTGAACTTTGGTAGCACTAGCTTCTTATACACACCCAAACATGTGTCGCTTCTCATACACACTCTGACCATGTGTCCACTTGGAATGTGTGCTTATACATCATTGCCAACTCATTCACTTTGTAAGCATTGTAGTTTTATTTATTATAACAAGGCTAAGTTTGTATTCCAGATTCCCCTTCCATCTATGTCTTCAGAGGTGTAAACTGAGACTATTCCTGGGTGTGAGCCCATTCAAGAGGTGATCCAGGCTATTAACCATGCTCACAGATCTCAGCCTATTGATGATGACTCCCATGATATGGATATGGACATGGAGGAAATTTCTTCCCCTGGGCCAGAATCAGAAGATTCCTTATCAGAATTATCAGAATTGGAGGATAATCTCAGAGTTGCGGATCCAGGGAGAATCGTCCAATTACAGAACTGTGACCCAAATCTGCCAGTTTTGTATGAAGTGTCCAACCATCCTTTGAGAAAAAAATGCAGATACATTAATAAAACATATGTATATCTGCAAGACACCTCAGTGGCAGCCATGAAGCAGGCATGGGAAGTGGGGCAAAAACAAAAAGTTCTTAATGGCAAAAGAGTGGCTGTTGCCAAATCTGGTTAGTAAATGCATTACAGCCGTTTGGGTAATTGTTGTCAGTAACTCAGCTTTTTTCAATCAATTAAGAAATATGGACTTTGTAGAAATTGGAGTGCTCTATTTTGTATCTCATGAAGTACTGCATGGATTGAGATGGTTATAGAGGGAAAGTTGCACTATTTATTGATGGCTATCTACTCCTGTAATTACATTTGGACAATATTTAATGCATGGTGAGTTATGGGTGAAACAAAGGGTAAACCAGTGCTTTTTGACACTCAAAATGATATTGTCACATTATGGCATCAAATGAGCTCCTATGAAGAACATTGTAGGGAGGAAGTTGTTCATTTTTTCAAGGGCTAGAAGTACATATACCGTGTTTTTCTTTATTTTTGTTCTTTGAGCCAACATGACAGCTGGACTACATTTTTCTGCATTGGAATCAAAATATCACAAGAATCATATATGTTGGCTCAAAGAACAAAAATAAAGAAAAACACGGTATATGTACTTCTAGCCCTTGAAAAAATGAACAACTTCCTCCCTACAATGTTCTTCATAGGAGCTCATTTGATGCCATAATGTGACAATATCATTTTGAGTGTCAAAAAGCACTGGTTTACCCTTTGTTTCACCCATAACTCACCATGCATTAAATATTGTCCAAATGTAATTACAGGAGTAGATAGCCATCAATAAATAGTGCAACTTTCCCTCTATAACCATCTCAATCCATGCAGTACTTCATGAGATACAAAATAGAGCACTCCAATTTCTACAAAGTCCATATTTCTTAATTGATTGAAAAAAGCTGAGTTACTGACAACAATTACCCAAACGGCTGTAATAAATGATGGTACAACTCAGCTCATTACATATGATGATAGGATCCTTGGAACTGTTTCCAGGAGATGCCCTGTTTGTAAGAGATATGTATGGAGCTGGTGATCCCATGGATGATGTGATTCAATGCTGGGTTACGGGAAAGTATGTTTGTTTATTTTCTGACCTTTTGACAATATTGATGCTAATAAATATTCTAAGGGATATACTATCATCTGAAACAATTACTGCACTTGATAAAGCAAGAGATGGAGCACTTGGGCCCCGTGAGGACCGAACCAGTGATGCTGCCACATTTTTGGATGGTACTTATCATGGTGGAATTGCTTTTGAATGAAGTGCTCGTGCAATCAAAGTGCAAACGCTGGCTGTTATAATATGGGCATATCATATCAACAACAGCCTAGTTTGAATGCACCATGTGCAGGAGGAAAGCTGGAAGAGGAAAGATTTGATGAGGACCTGACAAAAAGAAGATTTATGGTTAAAGTAAGCTGATGTTTCTGGTCAGTTTCAGCAGATATTGATCAAATTATCTAGGCTAGCATATGTGCAGGTTTAGAGTCCAAGATGGAGGGTCCAACTGAAGGACTAGATATCATGAAGGAGCATTCTATGATGACCAACCTGCCATGCCTTGGATCAGATGGCAACTATTACTGGCCTGCCATGCAATATAATGTGGCTTTAGCAAAGGCAGCAACAACAGGTAATTTACACATTTAGAAACCAATTGTTAATAAAAGCTAAGTCAAGCTAGATGCAAATCTTAAGGAAATGGAGTTTTTTGGAGGTGTCCATATGACAAACATGACGCACCGGCAGAGTATTCTGCAATGATTGCAAACTCAGATGTTTCTGAAGACTACGATAAAGGCTGCTTTCATTTACTTGAAATTGGATGCCATATCTACCTGGACACCTTGGTTATTGCTCATTTCTTTGGTTTGAGGATACATGGTGGAACACCCCCAACTGCTCCAGATGGTGTCCAACCTGTGCCATGGGCTTACCGCTGGATTGTTATCTTGGTCTATGGTGGAGGGTGAAGGTCTGCAAGCTTTAGTGGCAATGCCAGATCATAGTCCATTCACACTCAGGCCTGAAATGACTGAACTAGTGTGGGTTCCAAATGACCCACCAGCCATTCTTGACACTCAACAAGCTTTTATTTTGTGGTTCCAACTCTGACCAATTGAAAGCATGGTGCACTCAGGCTACATTTGCTGAAGAAGGTGGAGTTATTATGAGCCCAGCAGCAAATGTGGATCATATGTCAAAATATTTACTCTCTTTATCTCTTTTTTTTCTTCAGCAACTGCCTCCACACTACAATGTTCAAGTTGACTCTGCAAAGTTCTTGAATTCCATATCACTGTGTCCGGCCTAGGACTACAGTTGGAACTTGGTCTCTGGGGCCAGGCTGGAAAAATGAAGACAGTTCCTCCACCTCAGGCACCTTGAATGATCTTGTAGACAATACTGGCCCAGGAAGTTCACGAGAACATGCCATTTAGAGATATAAAGCATATTGTACAAAACTGGCCAAGTTTATACCTTGGTTTGTTCTACAAGAACAGACGGTGGACAATACCACACAAAATATAGGGAGACCTGCTGGTGCTTTCAAGAAAGGTGTGTTGTGGTACTTGTATAATATACAAGTCACTTATACAAGATAACAGGCATTAAACACAAACAAGCCTCACAAAAAGGAAAATAACCTGAAACAGGTTCAAAGAGTGTGTACATTTCTTTTTGTTAATCATGATATTGTTCTTACACTGTTATAACAGAAATCAAACCTTCTTCTAATCTTGGCATGTATCAATACAATTTGCTATATAAAACTAACAGGTATTTAATAATTTAAGAAGCAGTTGTCACTAGACAATCAAATGGTTCTTCCAAGAAGGCATCCTCCAAAACCACAAAGCCATCTCCTGCTGCTGGTGGTTCTTCAAATGATACTTTTACACTGGATGGAGCTGTGGAACAGATGTTGGTCTCACAATTGCCTCAACAGGCTGAAGCTTCCACTTCTATGTCTTCCTCCACAATGAGTATGGACATGGTGACAGTTATTCAAGAAGAAACTGTCGGTGGTGGTTCTGAATATAATACAAGGCAATGGGAGAAACCTGGTGTGTTAATACATTCAAATCAACCACTTATATTTTATAACCAGAGTACTTTATAGAATCCAATGCATTCTTGAAATTGTTAACTGTCAGCAGGCTGGAAAAGATGATGGAGAGTCTTGTGAATGCTTGCAGGGCCATTGGCAAATCAGGGTTTGATGCAGCATATACTGCTGGAACATTGGAGAAAGTCTTGTCTGCGCTTCTCAAAAAACCAGACTCAGTCATGGAATCCACAGTACAAGCTATTGCTTCCATCTGGCCAACTATTAAATCCATTAAAGACCACCAGGCGCAATCCTTCATGAGCCTTCATCTTACCCAACAGCAGCTAATGCTAGCCAATTATCTTGCATGGGCATGGTTGGAGTCCAGCTGTGCCAATCGTTGTCAACTTGCTTTAACCAAAGGACAATCAAGACTGGCTTGTCAAGTTGACTGTGGATGTTCAAGGTCTTATCCTATCACGCAAGCCACATGCACAGATTCATATTGGAATGGCAGCCAATGGGTTACTTATAAATTCAAAACCCAGCAAAAATACTCCAATGACACTCCTGAAGAACAGCATTCCCTTGTCACCAGTGTTATCCTGGATATAATTCATGAATGGCTTGGATATCCAGCTTTTGATGATGGATCGTACCACCAATATTTATTCATCCGACACATTCTCCAATCCTTCCATATGGATGTCCTTTACTTGGCTGAGATTTGGGATGCATATCTCAATGTCAAAAAATATGTTTGGGAATAGAAAGATGAAGAAAGTGAAAAAGGAACATTTTACAAGGTGGTGGAGGATTGGAGCACACATCCTCTCTCAGATAATGGCTCTGATGAATCCCAATATTTGAAGATCCTGGGATGCATTTTTAAGCAATACAGCCATGCTTGTCTACCAAAGAAACCACCTGGTTCTCTGCTTACTTTAAATTTGACAGAGATGATATTTCTATGCTCCAGCTACAGCCATTATTGGATTCTGTGGCATCTCCCATTACCCCAAATCAACCATCTTCATCAGCCAATACAATCCACACACCTGGGATTATTGTTCAACCCAGGATATTATCCAAACACAAGGGCTCAGTGGATGGCTTTTGCAACTTTCTTCATGAAGCATTAGCTGTTGCCTGGGAGGATCCTTCCACACCAGCCACCATGGGCAGTATCTTACAACAAAACATAAGAAAGGATAGCAACCAATTACAACCACTCCAGAGACATGGAAAAGATATTTCCTGGATGATGCAGTCTGATGGCCCTTATGCCCCTGGAATTATTCATACTAGACAAGGATTCTTCTGTGCAGCCATTTTTCGTGCAATCACTTTTGCAGCACCCGTGGTTCACTCACACCCACTCATCTTCACCCTTGACAACTTCCAAAACCTTGTCAAAACCCTTTCTAATGACCAACCGGTGAATATGAAGGCTTTGGGAACTCCAAACCCCAATCAGAATCCAAAGAAAAACAAAATAGTTGCCATCTATTGGGAAGAAAGTGAAACATGGGAAACATGGCTCAAGTCTAGGAAACTGTCATTCTTGGACTGCATCACTTTCTTCAAGCAACCAAATCTGCTGGAGGTTCCTCTTCCAAAAAGCAGTCCATCTTTCCACAGCTTGGAGGATTAGCAGGAATGCTACTTGCTGGTGATTATGTGGAAGCTGGTCTTTTTCCCATGCCCACCATAACAGAAATGGCAGATGTTTGCTACAAGATTAACAAGGCAAAGGCTGGGTTAACATATATGCAATTGTTGAAAATGGATGAAACCGCTGAAGAGTGCAGAACTGCCTTCAAGAATATCTACAGGCATGTGGAGGAACAATTCACAGATGAGGAGAAGGAAATCATGGGATTTAATGTGATCATGATGGAGCATGCACTTTGCAAGTATTCTCGAGCATTCTCCTGGAACTTGTTTGAAAAAATAAATATGAACCAATAACTTACTGTCAAATGGACTATGTTTTCTTTACAAATTGCACTTATATATATTTGATCTCAAATGTCTTGTATGATTATGTGAACTTACTTTGCCATCAGTCACCTGGCTCCAGCTCCAATTCCAGTTCCACTTTAGAACTAGGGAAATGCATGAGATTTCAGAGAAAATAAATTTCAAATATATTATATATTGAAATCCGGCAGGGTGGGGTGGTCTGGTGGTTGAAAAATAGAGGGGTGGTGGTGGGTGGGCAGATGGTGAGGGTGCGAGGTCCTGAGACCCCCAGACCCCTTGTTTTCACTGGAAACAAGGTGTGGGGAGGCATACATGGGCTGGGGGTGGTTGAGAATGGGTGGGGTGGCCTGGTTGTTGACAAAAAGGGGGTGGTGGTGGGTGGGCAGATGGCATTTTAAATGGAAACGAGATGCAGGGGGCCTACATGAACCAGGGGTGGTCAAAAACTGATGGGGTGGGGTGGCTTGGTGTAGGGTGTAGCACGGGTGACCTGCGGGTACCCAGGCCAGACACTGTACCCATACCTGGCACGGGTATGGGTCTGCATTACCCACAGTCAGACACAGGTATGGTAATTACCTACCCATGTCACTGTACGGGTAGCATCAACAATGGCCAGCAGTGAACAAGCCCACAAACAAAATGTACACATCAATTGACACAACAGTTTGCGTTTGTGGGCTGGGCTGGACTGGGCTGGGCTGATTCCGGCATCTTGTCCCACTGTCATCCTCCCTGCTCCACCACTGTGGTTGTCGCCTTGCTGCTGCCAGTTGGTGGTGGAAGTCGTCGCTGTTGTTGTTGTTGTGATGGCAATGGTGGTGCCTCAAGATGAGGCATTCTGAACGCATTGTTCTGCTTCTTTGAGGTGCTAAGATGCAAAACAACATGCCAGAACATGCCATTTCCCTTTTTGAGGTACTAAAATGCACCTTCACCAGGTCTTTGGGCATGTTTCTGTGCTGGAGACCGCTGATATGCTATAGGAGACTGTAAAGGGGGAGATCCCTAAACAAACTACCTATTGGGTGAATGCGAGGAGGCGAAGATGTCTACTACACGTAGAAAGGTATAGGGGGGAGATAGAAACTACTATAAAGTTTCCGAACGATGCGAACGTACATGCGACAGTTGCGATCAACTGTGCGACTTCACGAACACGGTCGCGACGAAGATATCGATATCGGGTGACGAGGATAGACAAACTCAAGACTATAACTTGAGTTTGAAACTAAAGGAGAGCTTTATAGCTCGGAGACTAAGATTGAAGGGGATGGAAGTCGTAGATTTCTCTGTCTAAAGGAGGAGGGGGTTCTGTCTATATCTATGTATCTAAACTACATCTCTTTATATACTACCTCGATCGGAGGATCGGAACGGTATAAAAATGATAGAAAGGAGTAGTAATGATACTAAAAGGGGAAGGGGATAAAGGAATCAGAAGGTGAAACATAAGATGAAGAACAAAGAACAAAGGAAGATGAAAGGTAAATTGAATAAGAAAGAGAAACTAATATGAAAATACGTCCAAAATGATCGAAAGTGAGGTAGGAGGTGGATGGGATAGGGGGAATGAACCTCCGATAAAGGCAGGATCGGTCCGATATGAGATGACTTTGTCTTGGTGTTGCGACTAGTTCGGAAGTGATCGAAGTTGTCGAGAGGTGTCGGAAGAGTTCGCAGATGTTCGTAAGATCGTAAGATATCGGGATGTGGTCGATGAAGAGGTATAGTACATCCAATTCGCGTATTCGGAGCATAGGATCGTATGATGCGTATCACCGCGAACACGCGTTTGTGAGATGTGGGCTTGAAGGCAGCAGTAGCCTATGTCCATGGTGAAGGTTTCAGGGCATGTACCTGTGCTGGTAGGTGGGCACACCACAGCCTTGCTCTCCGTCGTTGTTCTCACTGTATGGGTGGTGGTGATGTTGGTGTTGTCATTCATGAAGTCAAAAAACATGTCAATAAGTGTTGAATGCTTGAATAAAAACTTACTGAAAGGGTTACTTGAAGACCCATCAAAACCTGTCAACCTGCAGTGCAAGTACATGGCTGTGTGGGTTGCCTAATTTGGACACTGTACCTGTACCTGTGCTATTCCCTAGCTTGGTGGTTGAAAAAAAAGGGTGGTGGTGGTTGGGCAGATGGCAGGAATGCAAGGGCCTGAGGCTCTCTGACTGCTAGTTCTCAATGGAAATGGAGCATGGGGGGTGTGGACTGGCTGTGGATGGTCCTTGTTTTCAATGAGGTGTGGGGGGTAGAGGTGCAGGGGGTGTAGACAGGATGGGGATGGTCCAAATGGGGCGGCGTGGGTCATCCTGGTGTTTGCAAAGGGGTGGTATGGTGGTGGTTGGGTGGACAGCCAGACTGGGAGGGATCAAAATGCCCCGACCCCTCATTTTCAACGCAGATGAGGTGTAGGGAGAGCAAACATCAGTACTAGACCAAAGGAAATAGAATTAGACACTTACATTGATGTACAACAATGTCCCAAAGATCTTGCCATTGAGTAGCAGGAGTGTGTGACTGCCTGTGACACCTTCCTTTGTGGCTCAAATTCCACGTCATACAATTTCTTTTTCTGGTCCATCATAGTGGTTTTTGATTTTCACAACCTCAAGATAAATTCTATATTCATGAAAATATTTGAGAACTAAATCCAGAAAATCTAGTTTATTCATGATTTTTCTCAAAAGAAATGGTGTAAGATTGCAGAAATTGGCTCTATGGTTGATTTCAAACATTAATTAATTAATTACTGACAAACTGCCATATATCCTGGACTCATAAGAACAAGTCTTCCATAAATGGAAGAACTCGTAACTATGATTTGCACCTACAACAGCTGCAATCACTACAGCATGCACACAGAAGCACATACAAAGACACCCACTGCAAGCAACATCAAAGCTGCATTCTGTGCCACTGGCATTATCCCATTCAATCCCAATCTTGTGACTGTCCAAAGATAGCACCAAGTCTGATGACCACTACACGAACAATGGTCCCTGTCCAGCAAAGCAGCCCTATCAAAGTTATGTCAGAGATGGTGCTAGATTACATCGATTACCAGAATGTGGCAGATTCGACTTACCAGGACCATCAATGCCAGCAGTGATGCCAGCACCATTCTTCTTGTGTTCTGCTGTGGGCAAACTCACATCAACCTTGGCTGCATTCCTGACTTCATTATCACCTATAACATCAGCTTCCGCTCCACCAACATTCAAAACATCAAGAATCTCACCCATGAGGAACTCCAAGTCACAGTATGATGAACTACTTGCCAAACCCACCAGAACACAGCATGAACATGATCTCCAAGATGCGTTGCTGCAATCCAAAGCAAGAGACATGGCAAGGAAAGAACGCTTGGTTGGAATGCAGGCCAGGATTGTTTTGACCAACATGTACACAAGCCAGGTGCAGGGCCAGCGACAGGCTGCTGAAGAGAGGAAGAAAAAAAAAGGTAAATGGCAGTTAATGGGAGATGGGAAGGCAAATTTTTTTACAGGTGATGGCTTCTACACACTTTGTGTTGAGGATGAACAGCAGCAAGAAGAAAAGGAAGCTGTGGCAGAGCAGAGGTGAGGTGAGAGGGAGACTCACATGGGGGTTTTGGCAGCATGGAATGTGGAATGTGATGCCCTCAGAGAACAGAACGCTGACAAGAAGCATGAGTTCCAAGAAGCCATGATTGAGTGGGAAGCCAAGAAAGCTGTAGCCAAGTTGGAAAAAAGGTGTGTTGGCTGGAAGCAACCTCAGTGGAAGCAAAACTTTGGTCTGGAGAAGCTGCCTGTGAGGCCCAAGAAGCAGGTTGAGGGGGTTGATGAAGATACCAACAGTGTTGAAAGCCATGTGCCTGAATATCTGGAGACCAAATAGTCTAAAATTCTGCCTGTGCCTTTGGTGTGAATACCACTTTTAGATAACCTTATTGTTTACAACATTTTTAGACACTTTGGAAATGCAAAAACTAGTGATGAGCAACTATGGCTAGTGTTGCCGAAACCCAGCTAGTTAGAAAAAGCTGACCCCAGCCCTGATTTTTTGGTATACAACCAGCTTTCTCACTGACTGGTATTTGGTAGCTATGGTCTATTGCTAACATTTGCCCTGTGTATTGTTGGCTTGGGCTGTCATCTCATCATGTGCACAGAGGACAAGTTTGCAACACAAATCAGTTTCTTTCATATGTTTGGTTCTATTTTTTCATCTGGGAAGGTGATTATGGAAGGACGTGATCTTCAGACAATAAGCTTCTGCCCACCCCAATATCAAGAGGTAAGACAAAAGACACTACATTTGATCAACAACATGTATGGGTCTAATCCCTTACCCTGGTAGGAAATATATGTTATCTTGAATAGAATTACAGCTGTTTGCATGTATCTTGACAATTTTTGGAAAATTTTGAATTAATTAAACAATATGGACTTAGACAAAATTACTGTACTCAATCTTGTATCTCATGAAATACTGCATGGATTGAGATGGTTGTAGAGGGAAAGTTGTACTATTTTCTAATGGCTATCAGCTCCTGTAATTACATTTGAATAATATTTAGTGTATGATGAGTTGTGGATGAAGTAAGAGGTGACCAAGTGTTTTTTGACACCCAGAATGATATTGTTAAATTATGGCATCAAATGAGCTCCTATGAACAAGATTGTAGGGAGAAAGTTGTTCATTCTTTTAAGGGCTAGAAGTACATATACTGTGTTTTTCTTTATTTTTGTCCTTTGAGCCAACATTACATGTGTACTATGTTTGATTACATTGGGAGCAAAATACTACAAGAATCATGAATATTGGCTCAAAGGACAAAAATAAAGAAAAACACAGTATATGTACTTCTAGCCCTTGAAAAAATGAACAACTTTCTCCCTACAATCTTGTTCATAGGAGCTCATTTGATGCCATAATTTAACAATATTATTCTGGGTGTCAAAAGACACTTGATCATCTCTTACTTCATCCACAACTCATCATACACTAAATATTGTTCAAATTTAATTACAGGAGCTGATAGCCATTAGAAAATGGTACAACTTTCCCTCTACAACCATCTCAATCCATGCAGTATTTCATGAGATACAAGATTGAGGATACAGTAATTTTGTCTAAGTCCATATTGTTTAATTAATTCAAAATTTTCCAAAAATTGTCAAGATACATGCAAATGGCTGTAATAAGATAAGCTACAATAGAATTCTTTGAATAGTACAGTCTTCAATGGGTCATTGATACAGATGTGTCAATGATACACCTAGTCTAAAATTGTTGCAATATATTGTTTTTGGGCTCAAATTGTTGGTACTTCTCTTTAGTCACATCAACCCCACCTTCTGGCTATCCAACAACCATCATTCTCTGTAAATGTGAAAAGTCAGGTTTAGTTGGACAACATGACTAAAATTTACTAAATCCCAATTTTTTGACTATTCTGTGACTTCGTAGTCAGAACACGGTCATCTCCTTGGTTGTACAGTAGTCATACATATTCACATTCTAATCATTCTCTCGTCATGGCGGAAATTTCCTAGTTGCCCATATAAAATATATATTGATACAGACCACATTGATATCCATCAATATAGAAAATTAAAAACCCAGCTGCAACTCAGGTTGTCTGGGTGTGGGCAGAATGCTTTGCTTTGCGCTGAAGGACACATGAATAAGAATTGGTGGGGCGCAGCCAATGTTGATGCCAGTCTTGTCGCTGGGGCAGTATGGGCCATATCCATTGCATTGGGCAGCAACCCACCCTCCACATCTGTGCCCGAGGTACTTGTTGAGCTGGCCTCAGGAGTCCTGCTCATTGTTGAACAGCCTCTGTAAGCAAAATTGTTGATCCCTACATTGATTGTCGACCACAGTTTCTTCCTGGGGGGTATAATTAGTGTATTGCACGGGTAACCCCCGGGTATTTTTGGCTGTACCCGTACCCGCACCTGTTGTACCTGCGGGTACAAAACCCGTGGGTTCCACCTGTCATTTTAAGCCCTGGATCGTCCAAAACGGTCAAGTATTGAGCTAGATAAGCTCAAAATACTCCAATAAGGTATTTTGATCATATCTAGCTCAATACTTGACCGTTTTGGATGATCCGGGGCTTAAAAAAAAGCTGGCGGGTACAGGAATCCGTACCCGTACTGTACCCGTACCCGTACCCGTGGAAAAACCCGCGGGTTTACCCATACCTGTGCAATACACTAGGTATAATTACTGGGAGGGAGAGCATTGAGGCTGGGAGAAGTATGAGGTACATGTTGTAGATGAAGGACTTAGCGGTGAAAACAGTGCGAGGCGAAAATTTGATGCACTGATACCTTGAGATCTTGATGCCGGGAGTTGCCATTTTGTGCACAGTTGTGCATCGGTCTGACAAGCTTTTGACTATTCGGCTATCTTTGGCGACTTGGACCTGACTTATGTTGACTTATTTTGACTTCTTGTGACTAATTCCAGTGTATATACATCTTTCTGTCAGTTCAGAATTTCTGGATTTTGAGTCACAAAAACGTTATTTTGTATAAGTTCTAACAAAATATGTCTGCACATTGACGCGAGGTTAACTTCGATTTCGGGCGTATTCATCGAGCTGGAATAGAATTTTATTCTGTTCTTCTCTTGACTTGCGAGAGCTGGAATTCCATTAGCATATCAGGGTTCCACTACAGGAAATTTTACCGACAAATCTTGAGCGAAAACGGGTAAATGAGCAGGACTGCTGATCATTCCAAGTTCAATTAAAGCCATTTGCCGAAACTCCAGTCTGTTAAGATTATTTCATCATGTTCCCAAAATATAAAATAAAGACGTGCTTAGTCTGTGGGCTTGGAGGGGCCTTATGATGCTTGCGTCTGGGAGGCCATTGGGGCTGAGGTGATGTTGCAGGTTTTTTGGGCGAATTCAGGCCTCCAGTTTTTCTGACCTCACTTCTTCGGCGCCTTTTCTCCTAAAACAATTGTGTCGAAATATAGAAATGACGTCGGTAAGAAGGTACATACTTCAACAGCATTGCGAGCACGCTCCTCCTCGATGCGACTAGGTAGAAGAACCTCGTCGTTGCGGTGTCTGTATTTGACACCAATGGCGTTCAAGGTCTTGTGGATGGCATCCTCTTCTGGGGGTACGAGAGAATCTGCGTCGCACAATCACCCGTCATAGAGACCAAGATTTCAGCAAGATGTGCCGCGAACCGTCATCAAATAACAATGCACCAAGACCACGTAAATCGGTCTTGAAACCTAACAGTCAGCGACAGATAGATGAAAAACCATCAAGCTTGCCTCTTCTTTGCCGAGTTTGAGATCCGCATCGACCACCCACTCTTCTGCATTTCCTTTGGTTTGCTTCTTGGACTTACCGCTCATATTTGCCAAGGCCCAGTCGAGATCCGCAATAGTGGCTCTTTCAATCTATGATTCAATAAATGTTTAACATTAATGTCATCATCATAGAACAAGAAATTTACCGCCAGCTTCGTGGCGAGCGTGTTCTCGTGCAGTTTAAAGATATTCTTGATGCCGAATAACTCTCCTTGTTTGCTTGTGTCGCCTTGCACTCCTTCGAAGTACCTATTCGATTTTTTGTTTTGGTTAGAATAACCATCAAAAGTTTTTCATCATACCTAGTCTGTACACTAGCTTGATACCCAATAGCCATCTGTTGTTGTTTGTACAATTGACGGGCATAAATTAGTTCTTCCAGAGAACCTGCTCCCAAAAGTCGGTAAACTGAGACATCACGTGTTTGGCCAAAGCGATAAGCACGATCCATGGCCTGCAGGTCGTGCGCCGGGTCTACGAGATCAGCTAAGTAAGCTGAAAATATATACAAGAGCATGTTGGAACTGACTCCAGTTAGGATCTAAACGAAGACAGATAAGCTCATAGTTCATGAAACAAGTGTACGACTCACCAAAAATAACAACTTTATTTGCTCCTGTTAAATTCAAGCCAGTCCCACCTGCTAAAGTCGAAATCAAGAATATAAAAACATCGGGGTCTTCATGGAATTTGTCAATCATGGGCATGCCTGCGTAAAGTTCACGTTGGTTTCGGGCGCATTATTAGATACTGCCAACCCACGATCTGACTGTTTCGTTGATCCATCCAATTTCAGGAAACCATAGCCTGTATTACGGTGAATAAAGGTCGGCATTGCAAAACCAGCGAGGAGGGACCCACTCCGTGAACTGAGATGAAATTCGAGCATTTCAAGAAGCTTCACAGACTTAGTGAAGATGAGCACTTTATTTGAACGGTCTTTCTGCCACTCTGTGAGCAGCATTTCCAAGACCTAAGTAGATGCGACAGTGGTTAAAGAATGACATAGAACCTTGGGAATAAACGTACAGCCCATTTTCCACAGAATTGTGGTTGAAGCATAGCGGAACCGTATTTTGGAATCGGTTGGTCGGGAAATGCGATTTCTGCCAATTGCCGATTCCGAATCGTCTACGGACTATCAGCTACGAAGAGGGCGCATTACCGGAATAACGCTACCTGGTCCGTTGAATCAGTTGGGGCTAATAATATTTGAGCAGCATGTTGAATGACATATTTGATATACTGACCAGGTAATATCAACGCCAGGTGATTTGAAAGCTTGATTAATATTGACATAAACTTGAAGACATCACCCGTCACGAAGGGATGACAGCAGGCTTTGCGCCTGATATAATGAAAGAATGCTAAGGAAAGGTAACAGGCGAATAAAGTAAGACTCAACTTCTTCTGGGATTTACAATCGCATAAATCATCTCTTCGAATCAAGTTCTGAACCTCGTCCATCTCCAGAATGCGTTTGTATACTGATATTTGTGTCGCGGTCAAGGGGCAGAAAACTACTTCGTCTGTTTTTTTAGGGAGCTGCAGGAAGGATAAGATTCCAACACCAAGAATACGGCGAAAAATATACCTGGTCTTTGATGATATCTTTGGTTCTAGCACAAAATACGATGAGTCAATAATTGGTACAAAATTACAATACGATACCTTCTAATGAAAAACTGAGGAAGCAATTTATTTCTCAGAATAATAGCTACAGCCTTGACCGCAGTTAGTGTCAAATGAAATTCACGCCTCCCCAGTAAACTCACAAGTGCTGTAGTCCTCTGGTCCTCGGTAGCTCCAGCCGATTGGCCACTAGTCAGGGGCCTCACCACATAGCCTATCCACTGTTTGCTCGTCCCCAGTCGTCCCGGATTTGTCCAATCCAGAATAGTCCACATCTCCAAATAAGAATTTTGGATGGTGGTGCCAGTCAGCCCGAAGCGACGCTTGCACCTGAATTGATGGTAAGCTTCCGTGATCTTTGATTTTGCATTTTTCACACGATGAACTTCATCCACAAATATGCATGACCAGGGGAGATCATCAATGAGATCAATTTCACGTCGAGCCAGATCAAAAGAGGCTATGACTGGGTTTTTCAGAAGTGAACGATTGTGCTGATCAGACTTTGAAAAATTCCGAACCGACGTCCAATCGCCCCATTTTAAAGTCGTTGAGGACAGCTTCCCTCTCCTTAGGTGACCCATTGTACATCCCAATCTCGAAGTACCCCCACTGTGTACAATATGAAATACATTAGAGCATGCTATCGCGCATTTGGTCAGTACGCACCTTTGCAAACTCCCGTTCCCAATTGTGAACAACCGTGCTTGGGGCAATTATTAAGCAGGTCGGCCACTTGGCGTTAGCAGGTGGGAGGACCCTTTCCTTTTGCCACTCTTCACCGTCTTGCAAGTCCGATATGTATACCCGTCGACGGTCCAGATCTCTAATATCACCGTGCTTCTTCATGATAGCAGATAAAAAAGATATAACTTGAATCGTTTTACCTTTCTCACGGTTGAGAAAAGCGATCATCAAATAGATCTTCAAGCTCACCCTAGGAAACAGCGTGGTGAATAAAAATCAAAGCGAGCATTGCACGAAGAATAAGATGGAACTCACGAGGCCCATATCATCTCCCAGTAACCCTCCACGTCCTTGTTCATACTTTTCCAAAAAGAATTGCACACCATGTCTCTGATAATCACGCAAGTATGTGTTGATAGCAGCAGGTATCATGATTCCTTGTGAGCGATCTAGAACCAATGGGCCCAAGAGTTTTTGTCCTTCAGAGAGAGGGAAACCTGGCCGGGGATTCAATAACTAATGTGCTGCAATTAGGCACGCGACTTTAAGGGAAAACGAAGAACTACAAGGTCAGCTGGAAGTTCGGACTCGGACTCTGATTCCGTTGCAGAATCCGAGTTGGTTTGAGTTACGGTTCTTGCCAGAGATGCAACTGTTGCTACATGGGAGCGTTCGTCACATAGCCAAAGAGGTGTTAGGCATGACAAATACATGGTTTCGTTGTTCCACAGGCATTCACCGTCATGTGGATATCATCCTCTGATTCAGATTCAGTCGCAGAATCGTCAACTAGAACATATCTGAGAACAGAATTAAGAAAAGTGGAGAAGTCACCCAGCTATCTTTTTCGGAAGATTTGGATCGTTTATTTGGTACAGGTGGTGATGGAAATGCCAGAGACTTCCGCTTCAAAGATGATACAGGTTCATCGATTTCAGTATCTGTCTCTGATGGTTCAAGGGTGTCAAATTACGGGAAAATTGCCCCAAGATAGATGTTTCTGACCGGTGGCAGAATCATCTGTTGGGGGATTCTCTCGCTTCTCACCATGAGGAAAAAAGCCTGCTAGGGTCTTTAATGCCACTGGATTGTCATCAGAAGTCAGCTCGTCCCCAGTCATGTCTCCATCACATTCAGTCTCCGGATCATCGTGATGCAGACTAGCATCCTGCTCCTCATCTTCCGATGCCGAGTGTAGTTCAAGATCATCTGAAATGCTTGTCATGAATCTTGGCTTAGTCCTTATCCCTCGGGGAACGCACGAAAATATTGTAACAAGGGGTTTTGCGAAATTGACTCGTCTCTTGGAGGTCTTTCTGAAGCATAGAGGTTGGCAAGGATTGCGCCAAGACTGAGAATAAAACCCCACTGCTTTTTTGTTTCGAACCAAAGGTGCCATGTTGGCCGTTCCTGCCTTTGCGATTCTTGGTTTGGGATGTTGACTTGGCTTGCCCAGTTTGTTTCCGCTTCTTTTGGGGCTCATACACATACACCCCGGCATTGAAGTCAGGATCAGAGTCAGATTCTATTCAAAAACATGTAATAGGCTCCTGAGGTGAGAAAACCTGCCACCGACCCAGGGGTGCCGGAATTGAGGCCAAATTCCCTACGTAGAGCTAAGTTAGTATATGAAGCAAGCTCAAGCCGAGGAGTTTACTTTGGTCGTATACAGATGATTTCTTGGAACTAGAAGTTTGAGACATTGGGGCACGGAAATCACTCGCGTGAAAGTAACGTGACTTAAATAATTTAAGCTTTCCACGGCTATCGGTGCCGAGCTCCGTATAACCTATTTGCAAACTAACCTATTTGCAAACTACATTGGAACAAATATTGAGGATCGCAGCTTAGTGGAGAGCGATGGAAGTGCTACGCGGAGGATGTAAAATAGCTATGACGTTTTGAAACGAATGATTAGAAAGACCGAGTCAGTCAAATGCTTCTTCTGCGCTCCTCCGAACCAGGCGTCGTACTTTCTTCTTGTAAGCTGCGATGGTTGAGATTCGTTCAAAACAAATGAATAAAAGCGAATGGAACATACTTTCTGGTTCCGTTCGCACTTCCTTGGCTGCATCAACGTTGGCTGGGCTCTCCAAGTTTGGCGTGTCGGAAGATAAGAGAGAGATGACACTGACAAGCTACAGCAAAAGAAGAGGTGAAACCCAGGCCATAATGGGAAGATGTTGGGGCTTACGATGGATTCGACGGTGTGAACTGGCATCCATCTTTCACCCGCATCTTCGTAACCATATTGGTCGTCACCAGGTGCATGCTATAGGTAGCGCGAATTAGACCACGTAGTGTTTCGAAAAGGACTGCCGATCTCACAAGGATGGAGACGCAAACAGAACCGTCCGCATAGACTGTTATGCGCGACAAGAGTAAGATTGAGGAGAATACCTTGGGATCGGTGGCGTTCGCGCCAGAAAGACGTACTGTTAGGATGCCACATTGGGGTAATGAACCGCATCTTGGGTGGGAGAAGAGGAAACTCGGGTGGGAATGTTAGACGGGCCTTGAAAAATCCTCCCTCACTGCAAGGATATTCATTGCGAGAACTATTGTAAACGTCCAGTAAGACATACTACAATGTATCCGGAGGACTGGAAAGGGGCTTGATGAGTTGATGGCGATGACGAGCACAGAATTGACGTACCCGATTACAAGAATCTCCCATTCGTACAGGTTGTTCTCATCCACGAGACCTTTGGATCATACGATTAGAATCGATGCATGATACTAACAGACCATCAGAACAGACCGGCGGAGAATCCCTCGACTGGGCGTTTGGTGAGCTCAGCGAGTTGCCGACGGAGAATGAGGGAGTTTGAGGCGGTCGGTGCTGATGAATTAGACATTTGGGAAGGCGGTAGATGTATTGCGATGTTGGCTTGGATGGTGAACACTGCTCACACAGTAGGATCAGCCGTGGGAACAACAATGCTTTATCAAGTTCATAATTGCCTCCTTAATTATTAATAAATAATTAGTATATCATAGGAACTGTTCGTCGGCCAGGTTTCCTTGGCGTCGAAGTGTAGTACGATATAAAAAAGAGTGAGCTGCGATCCAAGGTGGATACTGGCGGTCATCGGCTGGTAGCAAAGGATGAAAATATACAGAGTTGCTCAAGAGGTCGCCACGGACCCATGTTTCTCTTGCATTCGTCGGAATCCCCCCGCACACAGGACTTTGGTTATAATGACATTAACTATCCTCGTACTGCTAAATGGCTCCCTCAAACTTTTGGTATGGAACTTAAACTGCAACTAAGTATCGCCGAAACGCAATGAATGCTGTTTAGTTAACAATTAGAGGTGAGATATCAATGACCATGAGTCCAAACCCGCGCGGTGGGTCTTTGGAGTCGTTTGAAACCCCAGCAACATAAACAGCTAACCGTGCAACGTGAATAGATATCGGAACAATGTCCCTTGGGAACTTTGTAACCATTTCGCTGTCTCTTTGTGGTAGCGAGTGTTTCCTGTGAAAGGTTAATCTGGAGTATTGCAGTCGTCAGGCCTAAGGCTCACCTGTCCAAGGAGACGGAAGGTAGAACGGTTGCATTTTCAGATGAAAGGTGCCATAATCGTACTGTTCGATCCTTAGATGCTGAGATTAAATTGGATAAATCGGGGGAGAATGCAAGATAGGTGATGGGGTCATTATGACCGCGTAATGGTTCCATGAGGGACGCCCCAGTAATGGTATCCCAAATGCGTATTGTCATGTCGTCAGATCCGGAAATAATTTGTGATTCATCAGGTGAAAAAACAACGATGGTCACGGATAGTTCGTGTCCTCGTAACGGCCCAACGATTGACATGCCTGTACTGGCTTCCCATACTCGTACCATCGTGTCAGCAGAACCTGTTACCAGTTTGGACCCATCGGCCGATTCTGCGATGGAGAGAACAGAGCCCTCATGGCCGAAGACATGAGAGCCTGATGCACCCACAGTAAGATCCCAAAATCGCATGGTATTGTCATCAGATCCCGAGATGATTTTGGATTCATCATTGGAAAATCTAATGCAGCGGACGACGTCGACATGGCTTTTTATAGGATCATAAAGTAAATGGGCTGTGACAGTGCTCCATATTCGAAGTGTGAGGTCAACAGATGCTGAGATGATTTTTGATCCGTCAGGGGAGAATGCAACTGCGGTGACCTCACCATCGTGGCCCCGAATGCGTTCGGATCGTGACGAACCAGTAATGGTGTCCCACATTTGGATTGTCTTGTCTGCGGATCCTGAAACAAGTGTCGCCCCATCAGGTGAAAATGCAATCATGTTCACCGCGTTACTATGGCCCTGTAAGGGTTCTGGAAGAGATATGGTTGGATCCCATACTCGTAGCCTTTGGTCGTTAGATACTGAGGCAATTCGAGATCCATCGCAGGACACGGCGACAGTCCATAAAATGCCGTCGTGAACCAATGATTCCATGAGGGATGCACCTGTTGTGGATTGTGACACTCGAATTGTGTGATCTCCAGATGCTGACACGATTTCAGATCCCTTGCAGGAGATTGTAACCGAATAGACCGCAAATACATGGCAATGCAGTTCAAGTAGAGGCGCACCTGAAGTGGTGTCCCAAAGTCGAATTGTTTCGTCACTGGATCCGGACACAATCTTGGACCCGTCAGGTGAGAATGCAACTGAATTAATTTGATTGTGACCATCGATCTGCAAAAGTAGTGCGCCTGTCCTGGCATTCCATAACCGTACTGTCTTGTCCTTAGACCCTGAGATGATTTTGGATCCATCCGGAGAAAATGCAACGGAATATACAAAGCCATCGTGGCGTAGAGGTAGCAAAAGCAATTCACCCGAAACAGCATCCCATAGCCGTATTGTGTAATCGTCAGATCCTGACATGATTGTCAATCCATCGGGGGAGAATGTGACGGACCAGACAAATCCTTCGTGCCCTCGTAGGACTCGAAGTAACTCGCCCGTAGGAACTCTCCAAACTCGTACTGTTTTATCTCCAGACCCCGAAACCAGTCTTGATCCATCAGAGGAGAATGCGACCGAGTACACAGGGTCATCATGGTTTCCAAATTGGCCGAGTGACTTCCCGGTAGCCGCATCCCACAGGTGGATTACCCCACCACCTGATCCTGAGACGACCTTGGTCCCATCAGGAGTGAATGCGACAGAATAGACCTCACAGTCATGCGCACAAACAATCAGCAAACGATCTGTTCCATTCCCAACGACATTGGGCAATCCACTAGTAGAATAAGTTTGACGGATGACGTTGTGTCGAGGCGCAAAAGTCAAGGCAGTGGTGTAAATCAGTGATGGGTCCTCCTCAATGTCCTCAGCGAATCGTCGGACAAACTGATATGCACCGTATCGAGTCTTCCGGTCCTCCTCGTCACATCGAACCTCCTAGTAATACGAGTGAACATGTTATGGTCACAAACGACTGAAAGACTTACATTTGTCCATATCACCAGTCCCTCCAGTGCTTTGACAGTCTCCTGGACGTTCTTCAAAATCGCCATGACTGCGAGCCATTTTAGAAAATGCTTTCGGAAAAAGTCTCGTAGTTGGATATCGAAGTCCTCGCTTGCTCCCGGAAGACTGTTAAAATGCTCCAACCAAAACAAGGATGCATACTCGATTTCACCGGGAATTCCGTCTGCATTGGTAGGTACTGTTCGAGGCTGCATCCGGTCAAGGAATTCTGACAGGACAGTCAAGCAGCGCATCGCCATCTTCCTATTGGCATCTTCTTTGCTGACATACCATTCCCCAGATCTTCCTTGATCAGTCAGGAAATCGTCAAATGACTTATGCAGAAGCCGGACCGGTTCGATGTCTCCGAAACTTGCAACGCTACCCAACTTCTCGAGCATGACGCTCGACTTCGATCCTCCAGAACTAACGATAAGTTTGTCGAGCGCGCTTACCGGAAGAGGCCTCTTTGCCACGACGACCATGCCAAGTAAGGGAAGCATATCAGCACGAATGTCATTGCCGCGCGCTCCAATAGCAGAACGTAGAGCAATTTTGTATAGTGAGTCGAGATCCCCATCTGCAGATGAACCGATAGACTCTCCTGCTGCCAAGACTTCTTCAAGTCGACGCACGGGATACTCTTTGATGTATTCATATGCCGTCGCAGCCCAGATGAAATGACCATTCGCACGTGTGGCCAGTTTGCCAGCTGCATCTCTTTGCTCCCACAGCTGTCGAAATTCGTTGTCCTGGATTTCTCGGGATTTCTGGTCAAAGTACTGTCGGATATCACGCTGACTAGACTCGGATCTGATGACTAGTGGGAGAGCAACAATATGAGGCTTTCTTTCTGGGTTGAAGGACTGCAAAATATCCTCTTCGGGTCGACTCATGATGATGAATCTCATCATCGGCAGGTTCTCTCCAAATCCTCGCGCAAAAACTTCGAGTAAATCCGCCCGTTTTCCAGGTATACCACACTCGTCCAGCGCATCCACAACAACAACAATCGGACCCTCACTTCTGAGTTCTTCGACCGACTCCAGCGTTTCGACAATAAGTTTCGTAAACTGTGCTAACAACGGCCATTCGTTGATGTCCGGGCAATTCTTGACGGCATCAGTTATGGCACTACCGATTCGGTCATCGAATACAGAAAGCTTCGAAGCCAGAGTGGTAACAACTCGGAACTGATCGTTGACGCCGCTACGGTCGAATCGAATGAACGCACCCAGACGACCATGATGACCAGGCATCGCGCGAGCGTGATCGACGATTGTGCTTGCCAGGGCACTTTTCCCGGATCCGGCAAGTCCATGTACCCATAGGATCCCTGGTTTGCACCTACCAATCCAGCACCAAATCTCTTCGATGATTGCCACTCGAGTCCCAATTAGGCAAGAATCACGATGTGGTGGCAATGGTAGGGTTTTCAACCGAGCGAGAGCCACTTCCATCTCTAGAATATTTTTGAATTCGGGAAATGGCCCGTATTATGCCTAAAAAAAGACTAACCAATAAACTTTACCGAAGAATATGTCCCTAATGAAACGACTGTCATTTTTCTTGCCATTCGGTTGCTACACTGCTTCTCGAGGTTTGTAAAAGATTGATAAAACTTGTCGACTTTCTCTGTAACGTTCATGGTGAAGAACCGGCCTTGGATACGAAAGATTAAATCATAGCTATGGCAATAGATAAACAAAGGACTCACCCATATATGGCTCTGATGCATATTCGGAGATGAATAGCGCGCACTCCATCGTTTGTCCCAACATCATATCGAAGAGCACTTTAAACTCGTTGTACTGTTTCAAGACATCATCCTCGGAAGCAGACGTATATGCTTCCATCATTTTTTGGTAGAGCTTGACAATCCTCTGATCCTTGTCGTTTTGATTCTTCAAAGCCTGTGAATCCGTCAATGATGGAAATGTTACTTAGCAACGTGGCGTACTTTATAAGCTAAATTCAGGAGGGCCCACGTTGCACTAGCGAGAGGATGGATCTTGTTGCACGTCGGGACACTGAAAACATATTATCCCCATAATAACAACTCACGTTGGCCAGCTCATCGAAGAAAGACTTGAATTGGTCAATTGATCGTAGAATCGGCACGAAAGTGGATGAATTGGTAAGTATCTTGAGTCCAAGGTTTTGGACAGCAGGCACATTATCAATTACTGTGGCGTTACCCGACCTCTCTGCCGCTGCGCACTCCGGCAATGCAATCTTGATGGCAGAGTGGATGTTACTCTCATAATTGACGGTGAGACTACTAGTTTGGTTAGTGGCAAACCTGAGCGTTAGGGTAATTTCTGTGGTGAAGAATGATCAATCGGTGTGCGACCAAAAGTTGGGGCAACAAAAGTACTAACCCTTTCCATCACTCGCAAAGTCTCGGAGCCTAGCTTGGCAGCGGCTTAAAAATTTATTCGGTAGGATTGTGCGACAACGATACAGTGAAAATGATATGACGGTGGAATCTTCAAGATCGGATCTGAATGCATCAATTCTTCAAATGCGTTGGTGCCCGAGATAAAAAGGAAATAGACAAACAGATGTATAGGCTTGCTCCATGACGGTGACACGCCCCAATCCTTCAGAACTTCCGTCTGACGAACTAAATCACCAGCTTGCACTTTGACAGCAACTTTCCTGAGCTTATCATTTGGGACTAGAATATTTCTTGCATGAATGGCTGTTTATCGCGGCGTCATTCCTGATAACCGTGAGCCAAGATGGACATGATTCACCAGTTATAAGCAAAAAGTTACGACTGAATGATTGGATTAGTGTGAGAATTCAAGTCTATTACTTAGTTAGAAACTACGCACGACGCCACTGTGCGGGACACATCAGAATTGCTCGCCATAGTGCCGTCCGATAAGCGATTCCGCAAGGGTTGAATGGTGTGGGATTGGAACGTGGAAACAGGGTTCCATTATATATATATACACAGCGCGCAAAATAACATTTGAGCATCGTACAAATAACATTACTAATACATTACAAATGGGGTACAATCCACAGTGACTTGCCGGGAGTTTCAATATTTAATCTGAATTTAAAGTCATTTCTAAATGGGGAGTGTCTATTTGGCTCCCCGGGGAGCCGCTTAGTCATCTGACACCCCTTTCCTTATATAGTTATAGCTAAGTGGCTTGATCAAGATAAATGAATTATTGTCTTTGCAATACCATTGGCAAAAATATAGTAAAATTAGATTTGAGTAATTTATAAGTGTATATTACTGAGAAAAAATAATTGTCATCTTTGATGTAGTGGAACCTTAGGAACCTTAAGTATAGATAAGCAGTTGATTTATTTTTCACCAACTACTCTACCAAACCTTATGATTATTTATTCTGAAGGTCTAACAATATTGAACATTTCATTGCTTAATTCTCTTGAATTTACTCTCAAGTAATGGACAAGCAAGAATTGATTTATCTTAATCAGGCCAGTTAGCTATAACCATATAAAGAAAGGGGTGTTGGATGACTAAGCGGCTCCCGGGGAGCCAAATAGATAAATCCTTCTAAATGTGACTAGTATTTTGTAATTACTTTAATCAGAACTTAAACATCAACTTGAAAAGCTGTTCAAAGTGAAATGAAAAGATACAATTCTGATATACCTTTTGGATGAGTTTAAATGAAAAAGAAAAGTTTGACTGTAAAAGGACCCTGAAGACTAAATTTGGTAATAACTTTAGATGCAAGTTAAAGTGCAACTTTACAGCTGATTACATAATAGTTGTCGCCAATTCAAAGTCCGCCCATGTAGCGCGCCTCATATTGCGCGAGCTATAACTCGGTGAGTTATCGATCAAATTGTCTGAAATCTGTTTTATAGTATCACCCCAATGGGGCCCAGGGCTCCATTCAATAAAATTCGCGAAAAAACTGTTCCAAAGTATTCGTCATTTTGGGCACTGAACAACCCTGGGTGAGCTGTAGCTCGGGATCCACTCGCACAAAGCTAATTCCAAAGTATTCTACAGTTTATACATTCCATGGGCGAGGGCAGGAACATGTCTGATCAACGCAAAACACTTTCAAAATGTATTGGCGTTTTGGGGCCCCAATTGACGTGTGAGCGCCGTCACCTGCGATCAAGGCACCTAATGTCCATACAGACACTTTCCCCAGCATGTATGCGACTTAATGGAAGGCTCGGGGCATGGGAGAGGTGGGCGGATGGTCTCAATTCACTACTTCGGCATCATGTATTCCATCACCTTTTTTTATTGTCTTTATCTTTGTGAAATCATGTCAAACCCTCACATACTCACAGCTCACGCATATCCCGTACTTGCTGAACCAATGTCATGCTGTTTTACCATCCCACCCCATAGTAAAATAGCAAAATGAAAAAAAATGAAAAAAAAATGAAAAAGATGAAAAAGTCTGGTGTTGCAAAGAAAAAAGTACATGAACACGAACATACGATGATAAAAATGCAAGTCCGACACATTGCCAACTACCCCACCCACTTCAGATCCATCTTGCTCCCCAATAAACCGCTCCGTTCATCCAGCGCGTTGCGGTTCATTCATGCACAGCTTGTGCTCATTGCGCCATCGGGAACCTGGGCGTTTTGCCCTGAGATACGTTGCGTGGTGTAGAGGGTACAACCTCTGTGGCCACGGAATCCCATCAAAAGACACACTTTACTACTTGTCCACGAACCCGTCCATCACTCCATCCTAATCCGGCGCACTCTATCCTAAAAACCGACAACAATCACACGTCAATTCCGGACAAGTCCGCACTCAAACCCGGACCCGAATCCCAAGCCCCTCTCTTACCGATCACAATGGTACCAATATACGTCGGAACCCTCTGCCCTCGGAACCCCCTGCCCACCAAGCCCGATACACAACCCGACCAACCCCGCAGTAGTATAAAGAGGACTCCCGCATACTCGTAATAAGTAGATACCTAGAACCCCAGAATCGATCCTTCGTAGTTCCCTTAGACTTGTACTTCCCATATCCACAATCACAAATCCGTAACCTCTTATATCGTTTCCCGTCGTTCCCGCTTCGTCTCCTCACCGTTACGTTCACCGAGTTGAAACCCGACGTCGGATTACGTCAGATAATCTCGGACTTCACCGGAAACTATCTCCTTATTTCTATTTATCCTCGGGTTTCTATCCTCCTTGACTAGACATTACTGACGACGCCCTTGTCACTATTACGCTGACCTCTATCTAGTATCCCCTTTCGGAGCTAGACCTGAACTATGCATCACAACGCTTAGCGCCAGATGAGCACAGGGCTAAAAGAAAAAGAGCTTAATTAACACTTACGGAAAAAAGAGCCCAGACCCAACCCCACAGTCGCTTGCACCCACTTCTGATATGGCACACTACACAAGGTTCGCCGGGGATGTTGATGGTGATGGTGTTATTGTGATAGATGTTGGTTTGGTTTCCTCCAATGGACGAGATTTGGCAATGAGTGATGGAGTAGGACATTGAGTGAGTTGTATAATGGCGCAGGAAAAAGTCACCAAATAAAATAAAGATGCGATTGACTGGAAGACTCCCAAAACTGCTTGTTGGTAAGGATAAGGACCTCCCGGTCAGAGTAAAGGTCCTCCTGGCTAAGATAAAGGTCCTCCTCATCCATACTCTTTACCACCACTATATCATTGGTGTCCGAAAACTCTAATTTGAAGGTGACTAGCTTTCGAGCCGTATTTTCAACTGTCAGGCAGAAGTAGTGCTACCAAAGTTCAGTTCAGTCCAGTTCAGACCCATTTTGGCTGAACCCTGAACTGAACTCTGGGTTCAGTTCAGGATTTCACGTGAACTGAACCTGAACTGCCCTGAACCGTTCAGATATTTTTTTCAGGGCCCGAACTGGGTTCATGAACGGTTCGGACACTCAATTTTACGGTTATCCCATATTCTACATGTAAAATTTCACAATTTATTCTAACTAACTACAAAACTCAATATATTATTATTAAAAATTCAACCTCTGGCGCTGGTGAGGCACCCATCTCCCTGTAACCTCGCAAACATAGCCCCGACGTCAATTGACGCTGGGCTGCGTGTTCACAAGGTGTTAGCCGGAGGTGGGGACCTGGTCCCACCTTGGCGCTGGTGGTCGCACACCTAGTGCAGCGGGAGTCGGTTGGTGCACCGCTCCCGTTGCTCCCCTCGCCTCCATCGTGATCCGTCGTCCTCATCCTTGTTGTTGCCATCGCGTTGTAGTTGCAGTTGCCGTTGCCATTGCTGTTGCCGTTGCTGTTGCCGTTGCTGTTGCCATTGCCATTGCCGTTGCCGTTGCCATTGCCATTGGCATGGGGCATTGGCGTGAGCGTGAGCGTTGGCATGGGCGCAGGCGCGGGTGAGGGCGAGGGTGTCGGTGTGGTCGTGGGCGTCGTTGGGCTGGTGTGTATAGTAGTATTAGCTGACTTTGTTAATAAGAAATACAGACTTACGAAGGGCAGCGGGGTCGGGTGCACCTTCCCCGCCGCTCTCTTTCTCTCGTTTGGGGGTGGTTTGGTGACCGCTATGGTGGTGGTGCTGTTGTTGTTGTGTTGCCGTTGCCGTTGCCGTTGCCGTGGAAGTTGGCATTGGCATTGGCGTTGGCGTTGGATGGGCATGGTGTTGGCGTTGGTGTTAGCGTGGGTGTGGGTGTGGGTGTGGGTGTCGTTGGGCTGGTGGGGATGGTAGTGTTGGTTGTTACTTAGTAGTAAATAAACACTTATGATTGGCAGCGGGGTTGGGTGCACCAACCCCGCCGCTCTCTTTCTCTCATTTGGGGGGCGGTTCGTGGATGGCAACGCGGCGCTATGGTGGTGCTGGTGCTGGTGCTGGTGCCACCACCGCCGCCACCTCTGATGCTGGTGCTGGTGCTTGCATCGTGCGTCGTCGTCATCGTTGTTGTCATCCTTCGTGCCTACAAAAGTATTAGTGAATGAGAAATAAACGAGAGTGAAAGTAAAACTTACCTATTGGACTCGAACGGTTGCGTTCGAGGCCTTTGAGAGTAGTTGTCGGTGGCTGAGAATGGTTGTCGGTGGCTAAGAATAAAATTTAGTGACTAAAAAGGAAATTTGCCGAATCGGCATACGAGTAAAAACTTTCGTTTGGAGCGAAAAATACATACCTGCGGACATCGGTTCAGCGGTTCTGAACCACTCATGAACCGTTTAGACAACCTGGGGGTTGCCTGAACCCCGAACCGGACCCGGGGTTCAGTTCAGCCCAAGGTGCTGGACTGAACCAAACTTCCAGTTCGGTTCGGGGTTCGAACTGGGTTCAGATCGGTTCTGAACCGAACTTTGGCAGCACTAGAATGTATAAACTGTAGAATACTTTGGAATTAGCTTTGTGCGAGTGGATCCCGAGCTACAGCTCACCCAGGGTTGTTCAGTGCCCAAAATGACGAATACTTTGGAACAGTTTTTTCGCGAATTTTATTGAATGGAGCCCTGGGCCCCATTGGGGTGATACTATAAAACAGATTTCAGACAATTTGATCGATAACTCACCGAGTTATAGCTCGCGCAATATGAGGCGCGCTACATGGGCGGACTTTGAATTGGCGACAACTATTATGTAATCAGCTGTAAAGTTGCACTTTAACTTGCATCTAAAGTTATTACCAAATTTAGTCTTCAGGGTCCTTTTACAGTCAAACTTTTCTTTTTCATTTAAACTCATCCAAAAGGTATATCAGAATTTTATCTTTTCATTTCACTTTGAACAGCTTTTCAAGTTGATGTTTAAGTTCTGATTATTTAAAGTAATTACAAAATACTAGATTTTGTTGTTACATTTAGCAATGACTTAAATTCAGGTTAAATATTGAAACTCCCGGTGTGCATGATGTTTTTAGGTTGATAATACTGATATTCTTGTAATATTTTCTGTATGGTAATGGGACAGTACAGTAGTATCATCTGAAAGATATTCACGAAGTATTATGTTCTGTCCAAATCAGGACATATCATTTATTTAATTAAAAGCCGTGCGATGTCTAACTATTCACATTTGGTCATGGTTATATAATAATTTAAATAACGAACTCTATGGCGCCTTCGAACGAAGAGAGTGAGTGGGAGCAGCTCAATCGAACAAACGGCCTCAGGCTCACAGATCCCATCAAGGGCGTTGAGGTATGTCCGTAAGTCACTCCCAGACGAATGAATTTCATTCGAGTTGTGTTGACCAGGATAAATGGCTTCTGCTGCCCGCTTTTCTCAAAGTGAAAGGTCTCGTGAAGCAACATATCGAGTCTTTCAACTACTTTGTGGATGTGGACATCAAAAATGTTGTCAAAGCCAACAGCAAAGTCACGTCCGATGTTGATCCACGCTTCTGGCTTAAATATCTCGGGATCGATGTCGGTTTCCCAGACCGAACAGATGCTGATGCCGTGGATAAGAGCGTTACTCCCCACGAATGTCGTTTGCGTGATATAACTTATAGCGCGCCCATCACTGTCACTATTCAGTACACCCGAGGAAAGAACCTTGTCCGCAAGAAAGCCATCATCGGTCGTCTTCCGATCATGTTGCGAAGTAGCAAGTGTGTGCTGACGGGAAGGAGTGATGCTCAACTAGCTCGAATGATGGAATGTCCACTAGATCCAGGTGGTTATTTTGTCGTGAAAGGTACGGAAAAGGTGATTTTGGTTCAAGAGCAGTTAAGCAAGAATCGCATCATCGTGGAGACGGACCAGGCGAAGGGAACCGTGCTGGCTTCATGTACATCGTGCGTGTTGTTATCTTTATGCCAACCATTATTTACCCTTTCTGCTGCAGCTCCACTCACGGAGGACTGAAATCAAAAACCTACGTTGCCACCAAAAAGAACAAAATTTATCTCCGACACAACTCGATCCATGATGATGTCCCTATTGCGATTGCGCTCAAGGCCCTTGGAATCCAGTCAGACAAGGAAATTCTTCTCCTTACGACTGGGAACACCGAGTCCTATAAAATTGCCTTTTCTGCCAACCTGGAAGAAGCCGCCAAGCTTGGCATATTTACCCGCCACCAGGCCTTGGAATACATCGGGAGCCGAGTAAAGGTGAATCGTCGGGTCGTAGGACCTAGACGACCCGCATGGGAGGAGGCATTAGAAGCCCTCGCTACCATCGTTCTCGCCCACGTCCCCGTCAATGGCCTAGACTTCAGATCTAAGGCAATTTTTGTGGCGACCATGACACGGCGAGTACTGATGGCCATGGACGATGAGAAAATGGTGGATGATCGAGATTACGTCGGCAATAAGCGATTGGAATTGTCAGTCGGTTCTCAGATCTCTTGGAATCCATACGTTGAATCTCATCAGAGCAGGTCAGCTACTTGCGCTCTTATTCGAGGATCTTTTCAAAACCTTCAATGCCAATCTCAAATCTGCCATTGACAAAGTCCTGAAGAAACCATCGCGTACCAGCGAGTTTGATGCCTTCAACTCTCTGCAGTTTCAAGGCGACCACATCACCTCCGGCTTCGTCCGTGCTATCTCGACTGGTAACTGGTCGCTCAAGCGGTTCAAAATGGAGCGCGCTGGTGTCACACACGTTCTCAGTCGCCTGAGTTTTATTTCCGCGCTTGGGATGATGACCCGCATATCCTCACAATTTGAAAAAACTAGGAAAGTAAGCGGACCGCGAGCCCTGCAACCCAGTCAGTGGGGTATGCTCTGCCCTAGCGATACGCCTGAAGGCGAGGCTTGTGGTTTAGTCAAAAATTTAGCCTTAATGACACACATTACTACTGACGTTGAGGAAGAACCAATTATTAGGCTTGCGTATATGCTGGGTGTAGAAGGTAAGCTTTCTTTGCTAATGTTGTGGTTTCTAATTCTGAGAAGTATCGTAGACATTAGCCTTGCGACTGGAACGGAAATATACAACCTCCATACCTTTGTAGTAAATGTGAATGGGACTATCATTGGCCTCACGCGTAATCCTGCTCGGTTTGTCACAAACTTTCGGAAGCTTCGAAGAGCACGACGATTCAGCGAATTCGTCAGCATTTATATCAATCACCACCATCATACAGTCCATATTGCCAGTGACGGGGGCCGAATATGTCGACCAATGATTATCGTTGAGAATCGACAATCTAAAGTCCGCTCGGAACATATCGTGGTGCGACTGTCATTAGTTCACAAGTCCCCTGGATCTGACTGATCGAAACGTCTCATTTTGCAAGCAGCTACTCAAGAAAGAGTTGGTCACTTTCGATGATTTTTTGCGTCAGGGTCTTGTTGAATACCTCGATGTGAATGAAGAAAACGACTCATACGTCGCATTGTACGAGTCGGATATCGTCCAAACCACGACACACCTCGAGATCGAACCGTTCACGTTGTTGGGCGCTGTGGCCGGACTGATTCCTTATCCCCATCATAACCAGTCGCCACGGAACACATATCAGTGTGCCATGGGTAAACAAGCTATTGGGGCAATCGGGTACAATCAGCTGAACAGGATAGACACACTCCTTTACTTGTCAGTGTATCCTCAACAACCGATGGTGAAGACCAAAACAATCGAGCTGGTCGGTTATGACCGTCTCCCAGCTGGGCAGAATGCTACGGTGGCCGTCATGAGTTATTCCGGATATGATATTGAAGATGCTCTTATTTTGAACAAGGTTAAACTCCCTGTCAGTACTGAACCTGACGACATTGAATACTTCGTATTCTTTTACAGGCAAGTCTGGATCGCGGCTACGGTAGATGCCAGGTCTTGCGAAAGAACGCTACACTGATCCGGAATTATCCTAACGGAACGTGAGTCAGGAATTACCTTTTGAGCCACAACCGATCTTCTAGTTATTATTCTCCCAGGTTTGACCGTTTGGCCGACGCTCCTCTTGACGAAAATGGCCAAGTTCAGAAAAAGTATGACATCATCCAAATGGACGGCCTCGCTGGTGTGGGTGAACGAGTCGATCCTGGAGACGTATACATCAATAAACAGTCGCCGACGAATGCAAACGACAATACTTTTACTGGCCAAGCGGCAGCCGTACCCTACAAGAACACACCGATGATTTATAAGTCACCCATCGCCGGTAATATCGACAAGGTCATGATCACTGACACCGAGAGCGATCAGACTCTGATCAAGGTATTGATCCGGCAAACAAGGAGGCCAGAGTTGGGCGACAAATTCTCCTCTAGGCATGGACAGAAAGGTGTTTGCGGATTGATAGTGAACCAAGAAGATCTACCCTTCAATGACCAAGGCATCAACCCTGGTATTTCTTCTCGATCTAGTTGGAGAAGCAAGACTTAAAACCCCGATCTTAGACACAATTATGAATCCGCACGGGTTTCCTTCTAGGATGACAGTAGGCAAGATGATAGAGCTACTGGCCGGGAAGGTAGATTGTGTCAGGTAATATGTTCTGTGGGATCTGATGGGATTGAATTATAGGCAGGCGTCCTGTGTGGTAGACTTCAATACGGTACGGCCTTTGGTGGCTCCAAGGTAAGATCCGCAAATTGTCCAATTGTACCTACATGAACCGTGTCCTAAGGTGGAGGACATGTCTCGGATCCTGGTGGACAATGGATTCAGTTATTCCGGGAAAGACATGCTCACCAGCGGAATCACTGGTGAACCACTAGAAGCCTACGTTTACTTCGGACCCATTTACTACCAGGTATGTCGTAATCACATTGTCCTTGTGTTGACTTGCTCAAGGGCCCACGCAGAAACTAAGTAAGAAAACCGGTTTGCAACAACTTCAAGCACTGACAAACCCATCAGAACACATGGTAATGGATAAAATGCACGCTAGAGCAAGGCATGTGAATCATTAAGTGGCGACTAACTTCCTCATGTAATTAATTTCCAGAGGCCCACGAGCAACTCTGACACGACAACCAACGGAAGGTCGATCCCGTGAAGGCGGTTTGCGATTAGGTGAAATGGAACGCGACTGTCTCATCGGCTATGGAGCGACCCAACTTCTGCTAGAAAGGTTGATGATCTCGTCAGACAAATTCGAGGTTAATGCTTGCCAGCAATGTGGCTTGATGGGGTACAATGGCTGGTGCCCATACTGCAAGAGCTCAAAAAACATAGCGCAACTTACAATTCCATACGCCGCTAAATTATTATTTCAAGAAGTGGGTGAAAAGTTTTCCTGTCAAAGTCCCATATTCAATACAGTTACCCTTCTAGCTAATGGCGATGAACGTAGTACCACGGCTGGTGCTGGATGATGCATGACGAAACTCAATCCCTGACTTCTTGCCTGAAGAGAGTTTACACTGTATCGGGGATCTATTAAAAGCTAATGTTCGTGTCGTCAGAGGGTGGTGGCTTGCACATTGTCATTCGTTACTGAATGATTCGAATCGTTCCCACTGTTAATATTGGCTGGATCGCCATGTTGTACGAATCCATCTGGTTGGCATTCTCAGCGAAATGACCCAGACTGTGCCAGACATTAAGTATTATAATTTCGGCACGGTCGCCGAGTTACCCGATCACGCGCTCTAATACTTCACAAAGCTTCTTACTTCAACCATTCCTCGAAAAATGAATCCACGAGGCTCAACTAGTGCCACCGCTCTCAGGCGGTTAATGACAGAATACAAGCAGCTGACTTCAGGAGGTCCGATTCATCCAGTACCCACAGACCGGATGGTGACTAACTTTGATGTGCTTTCTGAGACAGGTTCGCCAGATGGGATGTTTACAGCGGGTGCCTTCTTGCTCTGCTGATCGTATACGACTTCAGGATTGACGGAGCATTTGTTCTCGAAAGGGCCAATATCCGAATCGGATTTTTTCACCTGGGAGGCGTTAATTTCTGGTCCTAAAGATACACCCTTTGTATGTCGTCGCCGTGTTTTATTAGGACCTGCCTGAATTTTTATTGTTGACGTTCAGGAAGGCGGCATTTTCGTAGCCCGGTTGACATTTGTGCGTAAAAGTTGTCCCTTTAATGAAATTGCCTGACATAACTTTTACCTACAATTAGCCTTCTGATTACCCTCTATCTCCTTTCAAGATGAAGTTTGACCCTCCGTTGTTCCATCCGAACAGTATGGAAAATATAACTTATGGTGTTGGTGCCTCTTAATTGACCCTATCCATAGTTTACCCTGATGGTAACGTTTGCGTATCAATATTGCATACACCTGGTGATGATCCAACCATGTACGAGCAAGCGTCGGAGCGTTGGAGTCCAGTACAGAGTGTCGAAAAGGTCATTCTTAGTGTCATTTCCATGTTAGCAGGTATGGTCTGTGAAATATTCGATTAACAGGGCCAATAACTCTTGCATGCTCAAAGAACCGAATTTGGAGAGCGGCGCCAATATTGACTGTTGCAAATTGTATCGGGACAACAAACCGGTAAGTTCACACTTAAACGGCCCTGGCTCCCCTAATTCTTCGCGGCAGGAGTACGAGAGGCTTGTGAGATTGTCTATAAAGGAACAGCTAGGCCTGTAAATCGTATTGTACTTACCTAAGTGATCCGTGCCAGTTAATAGTAATTTAACTACCGCAACATGCCGCAATTATTGATAAACGATAAACGAAAAGACATCACCGTCTTGACTAAAAGTTAAGTAATCGATTATACAAGTAAGTATGTAAATAAACTGGCATATCACTATTACATATTAGAAACGCAGGAGCTTAAACACACGGTCGTCCACCTGCTTTCCGAAAATGTGACGTTGAACGTATTCGTTTCGGAACATTCCATGTGGGTCGACAGTTTCGAGAACGCGAATAAAGTCATTAAAACGTGGGTAAAGCTCGCGAAGAGTTTTCGGGCGCATTGTATGTGCCTTTGCCCAATGGGGTCGCCCATGATAACGTGAAACAATGGCTTCGAAACCTTGAAAGAGTTTTCGATACGGCACCTTGAAACCATAAGGTCTTTGGGGGTGAGCTGTCAGTGTGGATCGAGTGATCGGATAGTCTAGGACGAACTTGTATTGAACGATCCCGATCCAACAAGTCCTGTGACCGCTACTGGGACTTAGCCATATGTCATCCGCAGCGGAGAAACGAATTTCCACCGGAAAGTGGGGTCGAAGGCCGTATGGGTCAGTAAATTCTTCGTCATACCATGCTCGAAGTTCACGAAGGCAGGCCGGGGCATTTTCATAGGGGATAGCCCACTCAGTGGTATATTGAGGATACTAACAAAAATGTGAGAAGGAACCGCACGAAAGGAACGGTGAGAAATACACTTGCTCGACAATCAACGTTAAAGATGAGGTGACTATCGTTTACACCCACTGTTTTGTTTTGAATCAACCACGCAGCGAAACAGCCGATCCAGAGGTTGAGGAACAGAAAATACCGCGCAACAAATAGCATGAACTGTATCAAATGGTGTCCAAGCAGTGAATGCCACAGCCAATTATCTACAGGAGATTTGGGCTGCGTAACGAGATTGGTTAAGATCAGAAGATCGGAAAGATGTGAAAATCGAACCTCATGTGTGCGATCTGAAGAGCTGACCCGCATGGATCCGGTTGTAGGGAACCACCAGATTCTGACATGCTGGGCGGCAAAGACGAAACGATCCAAATTCTGTATCACGTGCTCAAATTGGAAAGTCTCTTGGACCTCGCACAAGCGAAAGGCGGGTTCTACTTGTAACCGGATGGTGAGAATGAGACCGGTGCTGCCCAAACCACATATCGAGGCGATGAAAAGATCGGCGTGTTCGTAACGAGAGCAAGTAATTCGAGACCCGTCTGCCAGGAGGAGTGTCAAAGCCATGACATGAGTGGACATAACTCCATAATTGATGCCCGAGCCGTGGGAAGCGGTTGTGACAATCCCGGCAAGCGTCTGGTCTGAGATCGAGCCGACGCTGATCATAGCAAGGTTATGTCTGGCAAGCTCGACATGGAGGTCGGAGAGAGTGATACCAGCTTGGACTGTAACATATCTCTTTTCGACGTCAACCTTGGAGAAATGTCCGGTCAGCGAGTGCCTGGCACACGAGATAAAGTTTCGAAAGGAGGGTCTCGAGAAGAAATAAACAGATATCAACAAGGTAACCTTAAATCACCTCAAGAACGCGGTTCAGCTTGTTAGTACGCAACATGTATTCGCTCGTGCACGCAAGGTCGCTGGGGCTGTGACCTATGCCGACGGCTCGAACCGACTTCCCTTCGCGCCGGGCGAGTTCCAGGACAAGTTCGCAATGGTGTTCGGACTCGGGCTCAAACACAGCAAGCGGCGTGCAGGCGAAGGACTGACCCCAGTTTGTGAATGTTGCCCTCGAAGAGGACGGGTGAACAGTGAAGGACTGGGTCAGGGAGTAGAGAGCATGCAACGGTACGGAAGAGAGGAGAGCCATGGAAGAGGAAATAATTCAGAATGTTGGGCCATTAATGGAGTTGCAAGCTTTATAAGTTTTCTTGGGTGGGAGGTGATAGATATTTTGATGACGTTCCCGATCGGTCTCTAGTGTTTGGTCTGCCGGCATGTCGCGGGCGCTTCACGGCAACGACCGGTGTCTCACGGTAAATTTTCGGCAATTCACGGGCGCATCATATAGCCCCCGAACCTCGAGCCTGTGCAGCAGCTGCCCACAACTGCACCTCCGATGCCTTGAGACCGATGGGTCGAAAAAATTGGTGGGCTGCAAGATTGATCACAAGGCTCGCCAGATCTTTTTTTCCGGCAAATCTTGTTTGGGTAGGTAAAAATATAATATCAAATGAGCACGATCATCCGTCCCGGCAATCCCCGCGCAATTATCCAGATCCAGGCCAGAGGATATTAGACAAGGAAGTCGAAAACTACGCTTCCCCACACCGCTCCTTCGTAAAGCAAAACCCCACGGACCTCCGCGCTATCCAGTTCAAGACCCAGATCAAATTCTACCCCCGGCAAGTCAGCGCCGCAACATCAACCAAAACAAATTGTACAAGCGTACCCGTGTAGAATCCTTTCGGTTGTGGAACATTCGCATTCTGCCGGAAACTAGGCAAGGAACCAATGTCTACTGTCCATTTGCACAGCTCCATCATTTCCCCCTATGACAACTTGTCAGCAGCCTCTCCAATTATATCACGCTGACCTTACTTCATCGGTATACCGCATCGTTCTGTCATTATCCGATGTGTACAACACAGCAACAAAGACACAATCTTGGCTATGGATGAGTCACAGATGCGAATGCGAGATAAATTGCCGTACCTTGGCTAGACTGAGAGTATTTGCTGGTATTATCGTCAATGGGGTTGAGACACAAAAAAAAAGATGACGACATACCAGAATTTTGTTGTGATCCGTTGACTACAGAATCAATCAAGTGACTTGGACCGGCGGGTTGCAAAAACTTCTCACGTACCCCTTACGCAAGATAGCACCTTTCTGGACCAGGTACTGTAATCTAAATTGACCGGCCAGTGTAAAGAAAAGAAAAGAAAAGGATGCACCAGGACTGGGCTGACCTGTTCTCACAAATTTCGTAACCAACTTCGTTACGCGTAATATATGCTGGCCGTTTCGTCCGGTCCTCTGGCTCAACTGGGAGTTTGACCTAGTTCGGCTGAGTTGAAGAGCAAAAATATAGAACCTGCCACACCCCACCTTCATAATGTACGCGCGCGGGGATATCACGCTTGATACTAGGGGTCGTCGAGCTAACCCATACTGCGCTGCACCTCGACAAGTAGCAGTGTCCGCATCAGCAGGTCGTCCAATCACTTTAATGCGGCTCTCCATTCGTTCCTGATACACTTGGTGGTTTGCCGACAACCATGGTCATATTGACTGGGACTAACCTGCACTTTTTTGAAAAGATATTCACTACCCGCAAAGCCTCCCACGAGGAGGAGAGCATCAATTCTCTGATCAACCTTCCTCGTCTGTTCCTCGATCAGGTCAAGAACCTGGAAACGGACATGGCAACAGACGTCAGCGACCACCAACCGCCTTGCGTTGAATTCCAACCTGAGCAACGACGGGACCAAACACTTCCCGGCGTAATAAGATACCTGGAATTGCAAGTTCGCCGTTGACCAAGCCTACGCTGGGATCATGGGGATCGTCCACATTAAAGCACGTGAAATGGAACATTTTGTCTAAGTGTGCAATCACGGAACATATCAGATCAGTTCCATCAAGTGGAGCGTACCGTCATCGATTTCGCCCATGTATGACAACTTGTCAGTCTCACTAAATGAGTGCATAAAATAGGCTAGACTAGCAGGATCCAGATGAGCAGGATGATCGCCCAGGAGTGCTTTAACGAGCTCTCGAAAACGGAGATCAAGGAAAAGAGATCCGCAGTTGGCGCCTGAGCGGGCGCACATTTCGGCAATTTCTAGGTTAGACATTTCGCCTATGATTTTGTAAACAGCCAGATCCTGTGTTTCAAACCCTATGATGCAATCGAGTGGGAAAAAAAATGAGAACGAACGACAGTGCCTCCACCAGCATCACATATCATGAAGTTCTGGCTGGGCTTCAGCTTGTGCAAATCCGTAAGATGAGCACAGTGGACAGCCGCTGCCTCAGGTTCACTTCAAAACACATCAGTGCCAGGACATGGAGGTAGAGGTGAACGCGAACGTGATGATCCGGAGACGATCTCTCCAATCGCGGTCACCCGCGCGTGCAGACGAAACAAGCCCTGCTTTGATAGCAGCTTCACGCATCATATCACAACCTTTTGCATCCCATGCCGCAGGAACGGTTAGCCACACATCTGCAGAATCTAAATGACACAAATAGTCGGATGTGAAGCTCTCGGGTCAAACACGTGGCTTACTGAGATCAGCAACGACTCCGATCTCTCTGGTTATTTGCTCCTTGGCATACTCCCATAAACAAGAGAGAAAATCGACAATGAGGTCGATGGCTTTCTTGCCTCGCTGGATAAGTCGCATGTAATATAAGGAACACAACGACAGGAAAAACGACAATAAGTCACGAACGGGTATCTGCGGTAGGCGGGGATCAATTGCAGACTCATCTCGCAGAGCATGGGGCTCCAAGAAGAGCTTGAACCTAAACACATTCAGATGAACAAAACTGATAAGAAATAGAGAAATTGGAGTTGCACCATTCGCATCTCGTCGTCCCAGGCATGGGGCTGGCATTCTTCGCTTCGAGTCCCCAGGCAAGAACCTGCCCGTTCTCGTCATACAAAAGACACGTAGGCACTTTTCTGAAAGTTTCGAAAGAACCGGGCCAACGCAGAATTTGTTGCACTCTGCCTGCAGCAATTCTTGAGGAGCCATAGGCCTGTTTAAGAGGTGCGACATAAGCTTAAGCTGCGAAGATTTATATTGTACCCACAACACCCGAAAACGTGGTACCTGCATAATGTTTCAACTCGTATACAAAGATGACGCAATGAAATAACTCACCAAAATCGATTGACACGGACATTTTACCTTCATCTATTGAATTCGGTATCTGGGGAGTATAGGGCATCAGTTGGGGGGCATTTGATCCCGAATCCGCTTGCTGAGGGAATCCAAGGACAGGGCTCGGACGTATTAATGGTTGGTTCAGTGAATTCGAATAACTATTCGGGGGTTCGTTGAAAGCCGTGGTTGTTGGAGGCGACGGAGAGGTAATTGGTGGTGTAGGCATATAGGAGTTGAGTTGATTGGGATGTAGAGGCTGCTGCCAAGGTTGCTGAGCTTGTGAAAAGCCATTCTGACCATATAGACCAGCATTGTGGTGCACAGGCGCCGGCGAGAGTACAGACGGTTTTTCGCCATTGGCGAATTGTATTCCAGGATGTGGGGCTGGTTGCTGGTTGACGGGTCCGTTGTTACTAGGGATTTGTCTGTTGCCTTGCGCGGGGGCGTTCACTGATTCCCCGCAACAACCCATCTTGCACGACGTTGAGTATGGGTTTGTTGATTCAAGCTGTGCACACGGGTTTGAGCTGTGCCACGCGCTACACTTCGATTACGTACTCTAGCCAGTTGGAGTTCTGGCCAAGTTCTGGCAATGCAAATTCGGGTCGGTATGATGTTAACTCGTTCAAGGTCAACCTGCGACCGCGGTTGGGGCAGTTGCAATATTCACCGCAGTCCAGACAAATCTTGGATTTATAACTTTTATTCGAGTTGCATGTAGGATCTTGAAGCTTGAAGAGAATATTATTACTAAGACCTGGTGCCGATCGCACTACACCTGGGATATAATATAAAATTTAAATAGGATTCACTGGCAGGCAGGTAGAATCTGCCATTAAAATTGATGCATTGCCGTCCCTGTTATGTGCAAGCCTGTGAACGAGCAAGCCAGTGATCGGGACCTAGTGGTGGCAAATTGGAGTTGAATTATCGGAGGTATAAAAAAAAGCGCCCGGATTTTTATATTGCTGGTTTAAGCTGTAGGGGAAGAGCCAATTCCGAAACCCAAACGCATAAGGAAACATCACCTCATATAACGACGCAGATCAATCGGTGTCTTGAAACCCCCCGATTGACAGGTGAGTGCGAATCATCGGCCGAGGAGCATGCACTATCCTCAAACCTAAAATGCTCTGCATTTTTGCGGCTGCAAATTCTGGGCGGCACGGGCGAGATAGGAGAATACTGTGCAGATTTTCTCATGGCAGTTTATCGTTCCAGGGGTCCTAGAGATTCCAGTTTCAAGGCACTCTGGCTACTCCCGTTTGAACTATTAGTATCATCGGTGGAAATGCGGGTGAAATAGCTCACTTCACGACAGCCCATCAATTGCATATGAAGAAATGTTGCAAGTCAGTCAAATATGTTTGTTGTCCAGAATTCATTGGTTGAACTGAAGGAGGCAGTCTGCAGACGAAACCAGCTGTAGCTCGCCGTTCAGGGATCACCTCATCTCCCAGAGATACCCTCCTTCAGATTCCAATAATGGCATTAGACTGCATTTCGACAAAACAGTAATATCTTGGAATGACGGATGCCCAGGATTCTAATGGTTGAACAGCAACCACCTTTGGGGCACAACATCGGATTCGTAAAATCTCCAAGACCAAGTTGACGAGCTAGACACTGGTCCAAGAAGTCATTCGGATCCTCCTCTGAGATCGAATTTTTACCGGTGCAGTAACTGAGAGAATGACGGTGCCCTGCTCACCTCGAGTAATTTCCAGGCCTACATTATGAATGTAATGCAATGCAATTGAAAAGCGAACCTTGCCAAAGGATTATCAATTAACGGCATTCAGAACAATTTTGGAGGAACCATAATCACTCCGCAAATGTCTCAACGCTCAGAACTGTCACGGATATTAGGCGCAAGTTGGCACATCAATACTGCAATTCAACACTAAGTATATATATAGAAAGAGGCAGTTATACTTACCATGGTCAATTTTCAAGTTATGCGTTGCAAAGTCGCGAGTGGCTATGTAATGGCTTTTGGGCCGGATTTTCCCGAGGTTCACATGAACTTGAGGCTGAAGCAAAAGTTAAGCAGCATCGCTGCATCTTGGCCAACTGACCCTTTCCGACCAAATCTTCAGCTCAAAAAGTTCCTACAATCGTTATCCGTGCATCCTAGGCTGACCCCACAAGCCATCAATGCAGCTCGTTTACTCAAGGACGGCGAAATTCAAAAAAAGGTACAAACCCTATGCTCTTTCTGACCTTTTTCAACAATGTTCTCTGGCAGTATCCCTTGTCGCAATCGCTTCTGCGACCGGCTACTAAGCCGTTGTACTACGATCGCCTCATAGAAGCGTTTGAGAAAAGCTCCCAAGGCATTAGGCGACCTTGGTGGAAGATATTGGCGGGATGGTGGTAGATTCCCACTTTCCGATGTCGTCACCTTGATGCTTTTGTTATTATTCTTTGTCCACCAGGCCCCGACGGGTCATTGTTACAGAAAAGAGTGACATTGACGGAATTAATGGCACTCGAACTTTTGTACTTCCTTCTCCCTGATTTTGTAGTCCGTTATTTTCTTATGTCATTTTGTCAACGAATCTAATATCATTAGTAATAAACCCGTCATTTGCGTGTAGAAGCGAATTCAATGACCGTTCTTCTATGGACATTCAAATTTCTAAGATCTCCCCCTCACTGTCTCTGGCCTGAAAGAGATCCAGATCAGAACAGTCTTTGAGATTGTGCAATCAGGAGACAAATGTGATTAGTCGTTCAACGTACCTTTTCAATCAAATTACGACGTTTGTCCCGCGTTTTCCGCTGCACCTTCACATATTTACCCAAAGGCGAGTCCTCAATTTTCCCCTTGACCATTAGTTCCCACTCTTCTACTGCTATGGTCTTCCCAGGGGCGAATGTCACCCCATTCCTCTTTTGCTCAATCCATCGTGCACTCTCTTCGATACGCTCCACCAGGCCTTTTATAATCCCTACATCTTTGGAGCTTCCAGATCCAGCCTTCAAGAACGATTTCACGGCTTTACGCAATACGGCGGTCACAGGGACAGCCACTTCTGGAAATGCAATGCTCCCATGCACAGCTCTACTTGTCAACCATTCGGCAAGTAAAAATGCTGCCTCTTCCACGAGGTTCTCTGCATATATCCGCGTTTTGATATATTGCTGTGGCGCTCGAATGTGGACTTCGAGATCTAGGGGTCGAAGTGTGGAGGATTTTGGACGAGAGGAAGATGTCAGAGTTGACGTGAGGATCGGCAGCAGGTATGGGGCAACGGGGATATAGCTTTCGATGTGTTGAGTGAGGCGCAAGAGGGAGCGAATGATTTGGAGATGGAAGGGGTAAGAGCGTGCATTGGAGATGAGTCTACATTCGTGCGTCAGGTGACAATGAACTACATGGAGCTTGTAATTCGACGCACTTAATAGCTCCGAGGCTGACCTGTACTAGTGGATGTATCAACGGCTTTAAAACACTTTCTTCACTCTCTGGCGGTGTTTGTGAAGCACAAGCTTTAGCGAGGACGATGGACCAAAAGTCGACACAGTGAACATATTGCCAGTTGTACACCTGCATGTATGCATCCTGATCAATTCCGCCCCCAACATTAGAGAATTCGATAAGCCCGGCATTGACCAACAAATCCACGAACCTTGCTTTTCACTTTCATACTGTTTCGCAAATGGATAGCCAGCTGACGGATGTATCCGAATGCATGCTGGTAAGTCGTTGTATGATCGATACAGAAGATCTCCGAGGCAGAGTTCTTCATGAGATTGATAGAAGGAAGATTGAACGTGTTGGTAACTTTGGAGGAGCGAACTAGGGTAAGATACGTGTTCTGATAAGTTGTAAATAAATAAGGGCTTGTTTATGCAAGAAGACGAGGCTTCCTACCTTGAGAACGAGATCAATAGTTGGGCCATCTGTCAGTGATGCAAGTTTTCGAATAGCAAAAAAGGCAATCATTCGGAGACCGTCCTCTGCGCTAGACCACAGTTCTAAGCATTTCTACATTGAGACAAACAGAAAAATACAGCATTTGAAAGATAACTTTAGATCAGGATATATGGTCGTTTTGCGGATAATTGTGACACACCTTCAAGTAAAGCTTTACGGCTTTCCGGCTGCTGACGACATATGGTACGAGTTTTACACTTTCGACCACAGTCAGTTGTATCATCTCATTGTCAGTGAGTTGAGATAGCATGTGCATGATATTGTGAAAGTGTGAAAGAATGAGCTTTTGAAGGGTTTTGAATTTTGCAGTTTGGCTTGGGGGCTTACTAGTGAATCAGATGCAGCGGTGAAGACTAGAATAAAGGAGCAAAAGAAAAACCCACAATTTCCCGTTGGGGAGGACCTTGTAAGGAACATGGTATTCAAGGACGACAGGAGTGTATCTCAGAGCAGTTGTGACAAGTTTATTGTATACTGTGGCCAAAGACATTTCAGCCATGGGATAAAATGTGGAGTGGAACCGAACCTGATGAGCTGTTGAAGGTCCAGGCCAGCGCTTCGTTTTCTTCGTTCATGTGCACTGCCGAACGGAATGCGATCAGTAATTTCCGCAAAGCGCGCAGGGATCGTTGCTAAACAATGATAGTCTTCACTGAGGATGCGGGGAACGATTCTACAATGAACACACATTACCTTCAATAAGGCTTGTTGCCATTTTGACAAAATACTTTTTGTGAGTACTGGTGATTTATCATCTTGCTCTACCACGGCCTCGTCACCATTCTCCGCATCTTCACCGCTGTCCTCTCCAGGAAAAGCATTGGGATCAAATTCAAGAAGTTCGCGGTCATTTTCTTGAAGGTATTTGTAGAATTCCGGGTCCTTCTCAGCTAGTTTGGAAAGCTCCAGAAGATGGGTTTCGCCCTCCTCTGCATAGTGTTATCTTGTTTGCAAATGAACACAAAGGAAGTGCAATTCACCATCGAACTCATCCAGCGAAGCAAACGAGTCGTCCCGGTGGTCTTCGTCATCCTCGGCTTCGGATAGCAGTCCACCAGAGCCCACGTCCTGTAAAACGGTCATACTATATATTAAGCCGTTCTGCGAAGAGTAGAGCAACAAACCTGCTCGTCGTTGTCGTCATCCCCGTCATCGTCACCTTCCAGGAACCCGAGGAAATCATCCACCGACTTTCCCTTGGAACTGCTCCAGCATCCAGCCTCGTATGCGCCAATTAAGAAAAGGAGGATGCTTACTCTTTATACGCTATTTTGTCATCGAGTGGAGTATCTTCATCGTCATCCGGCGCGTCCAAGTAGTTTTGTGGCTTGTCACGGTGACTTCTGTTGCCTCGTCTGTTATCGACCCGTCTCCTGATTTGCTGGTGCTTCCGACGAGCCTGGATAGTCTTCTTGAGTTTACCACTGGCTGCAAATTTTTTGGTGGACTTTGGTGCTTTACCCATGCCCGTGGTGACCGGCAAGTACGATTTATATAATTTAATAATTACCTAAGTAACTTGAAGTACACCACGTCATGACTTCGACTGCTACTAGTACAGAAGCTGTCAGCTGTGCAAACCATTTGCTTGCCACCCACACAGCACTCATCTCCCACATCAGATCCTCACAACAACTCAATCGGCGTCGCCTGCGCGCTCTCAACTCACCGCCCATCCAGCTGCTTAACCTTCCAACAGTACCCTCCCCTCCACCATATTCACCGTCCCCGCCTCCCTCTCCTGTCCTCACGCCAAAGCCGAAACATCATCGCATGGATCTGCCTCCCGCAAAGCGTGCACGCGTCGTCAGATATCAAAATTATGTTCCGGAGGAGGAGACGATCCGCAATGACTACTCTCAGAGATATGTAGACGGAGGGGAATGGCCGCAGAATTGGGTCCTCGGCGCTGAACCAGAACACCGTTTCGAGGAGTGCGTGGTTTCACATATTGTAGCTAACTTATCCAACATGCTTCCAAGATACCCCAAACAGCAACGTCTCCTTAATTTAAAAAAGGTTGCGGTCGCGAGTCACTGCCTGCCCTCATCTTACCTCCCGTTTTCATCCCTATCATCTCTGATGCCATGTAAATTCGACGTTATCCTCCTCGATCCACCATATTCATCGTCATTTACATGGGAACATCTCCAGGAGCTCCCAATACCAGGCCTCGCAGCTGACCCCTCCTTCATCTTCATGTGGGTAGGGAGTGGTGCTGGAGAAGGGTTAGAGCGAGGTAGAGAAGTGCTAGCAAAGTGGGGATACAGAAGATGCGAAGATGTCGTATGGGTCAAGACAAACAAAACGACTAACTGCGGGCCTGGTGTATGTGTATTTCCACTAGTCCCGGATGGTTTCTTGACCTCCCTATCGCGCAGACTGACCCCCCTACGACGTCTCTCCTTACACGGACAAAGCAACATTGTCTCATTGGAATCCGCGGCACTGTTAGAAGATCGACAGACAGCTGGTTTGTGCATTGTAATGTTGGTGTGTACTTGCTCCGTTCCTCTGTTCTATCTAGTCCGATCATGAACTTCGCCCACAGACACTGATGTTATCATCTGGGAGGGTGATCCATCTGACCCAACGCTCAAGCCGCCAGAGATGTACACCCTGATTGAGAACTTTTGTCTTGGAACGCGGCGTCTCGAAGTTTTCGGAAGGGCTCCAACATCTCTCAGAAGGGGATGGGTCACGGTGTTTGCCGAGGGTTGCAGCAGGAACCAGCATTATGGGGATGGAATCGAAGGAGGGACATCAGCCTGGGATAAAGACAGTTGGGAGAGTGGAATAAAGGCCTTGGCGAATGGAGGGAAATGTGTTGTGCCAATGACGACAGACATTGATGCCTTAAGACCAAAGTCACCTTTCCGGCCTGGTACCGCCGGCGGAGGTGCAGGTGGCACCTCAGGTGGAACGCCAATGGGAATCGGGATGGGCAACTCACGAACGGGACAGCCTAGTGGGGGGAATCGAAACGGATTTGGAAACGCTGTTACTCAAACCCAGGGAGGCGGCTTCAGCCAGGGACAAAATCAGATGATGGTGCCGTCTATGATGGGAATGGGAATGAACACATTGGGGGGATTAGGGATTGGGGTTAGAGAAGATGGGGTGCCTGGGATGGTGGGCTGGCCCGGGATGATGGGGGTGGGAAATATGGGCATCCAAGGAATGGGGAATATAGCAGGTATGATGGGGATGGGACCACAGCTGATACAGATGGGAGCGACTGCCAGTGAATTTCAAGGGCAGGGACTTGGTGGGACATTTGGCCTTGGTGGATTCAATGGTGGGCAGATCTTGGGAACAGGTATGGCATGGCATGGCATGGGCGGAGATCAGGGACAGCAGCAGTTTATGGAAAATCAAGGTTTATGGGATGGAGTTGATGGAATGATGGGCATGGGCATGGGCAATGCCATGGGGATGAATGCTATGGGTGGAATGGGTATGGGGTATGGGTGGTCCATATGATAGATATTAAGATGATGTAGAACATGTATAAATGCAGAAGGCTAAGGAGACATGGGATATCATCGTATGGACATGCACGTGATCCAGTTCCCACGGTTGGTCATTATTATTCCACTCGATACCTGTGTAAGCACCCCAGAGTGGTCCCTCAGGACCTCTCCACCGTGACCAATAAGTGGTCAATGTAGGTTTTCTATTTCTCGGCAATAGTATAGACCATTGAATCAGGTGAAATCAAGGCAGCCATCTGTCTCGGCGTGACTATTGGATTGTCAAATATACTTAATGAAGGTCGGGCTGAAACATGTGTTTGCAATTTCGTAACGATCCTTTGTTCAATTTCGGACTCGGATGTTTCCCTTCAGTTCATTTTTATTAAGGGGTGGAAGAATCCTCCTTTCACCGTGGCCAGGACAGCAGAGACATTGTTCTTGAACGGCTTATGCTGCACATTGAAGATGAATTCTGAGGAAGATGAGAATGTGCTAGGCTGTAGGCCTCTGGGAAACATTTTGGGAATCCAGTTAATATTCCGGAACCGGAGGATTTATAGTTTGAGTCAGAGGTTTGTGGACAGAAAGGAAGGGAGTTTATATAAGCGATGTATGAAAAGGCGTTTGCGAGGTCATCTGACAAGGTACAATGAAAAAAAAAAAAGAAGCAAATATAAAATTTTGATTATTCGCCGCTCCCTCAATTAATTAATACTTAGTTGTTCTACCTTGCCTCTCACTCAGCCCACTGCCCGTATCCGTAGCATTAACCCGTAAATAATGCCAGTAGTCAAGACTTCAGCCACCGAGTTGCGAGGCAAAGAATTGTCTCTACGGAGGTCACACCGAAAGCTTCCTCGTCTTCAAATCTCGAAAGGGCAGGACGACTCCTCTTCGACCGATAGTTGCATGCGGCAAAAGTCTGAAGTTGCCCTGGGGACGTTCCATCACATTTCTCGCCTGTCCCGCAAAAAGACCACTGCGTCCTCCCAAGTCGAGGCGTTTCCGGAGCGAAAACCTCTCGTCCCACGGCTCCTGACACCCCGGAAAAGCATTGTCATTAGAGACCAAAAACTTGAGCCGACCGTTGTGTTTGATACTTTCTGGCGCTTGGCAGCAGAAAGGAAAGCAATAGACGACAGGCGACGCTCGGGAATGGCACCACCGTGAGTCCTACCGTCATGGGGAATATCTAGTTTTGTTATTGACGCTCCCGGTGAACAGATGGACTGACGATCCAATCCTACGTCACTGGCGATTTTGCAACACGTTTCGCGTTCTGGATAAGGTTAGCCAATATATCATCACTTCGGTGATCGAACAAGGTTCCCAGGAGCCTATCGAGGTTGTCTTTCGTGTTGTTCTGTTTAATATGTTTACGAAAATCGAAACCTACGAGCTGCTTCAGGAAAAAGTCGGTGAACTCACCTGGGCAACGTATGACCGTCAATCATACAAAGGAGTCCTTGACATGGCGAAGGAAGACGGGATGACCCTTTACACCGGTGCATTTCAGAAACCAGCTCCTCACCTAGGGCATAGAAGTGCTGCTACAAATCATTTAGAGCTGCTCGAGCTCTTGATGGAGGGCTTGCCTCGTCAAATTACAGATGCGACGTATATGGCCAATGTGTTCGATTATCTCGTTTCGTTTCCTGGTAAGTCGCACGAAAAGTACAGCGGCAGCAGAGCTAAATGCGAGTGTAGGAATGGGTGACTTCACGGCCTACCAGCTCCTGCTCAATTTATCGTACTCCAATGTGCTGAATTTTTCCGAAAACGACTTTGTTGTTGCTGGCCCTGGTGCACTTTCTGGGTTGACAAAGCTATTTGGCAAGAGCATGTCACAAGCTCTGGATGCCATTCCAGGAGTGGAGATTGATGTCATGCGTTGGCTCCAAATGACACAAAATGAGCAGTTTGACCGACTTGGGCTAGAGTTCAGTGGGCTTGGTCCCCAGAGGCTACCTATGGAGCTCTGCGACATCGAGCACACCTTGTGCGAGGTTGATAAATATGCGCGGGCAGCTCATCCTTCAATTCGTAGCTTGTATCGACGGATGCGAAATCGGACGCAGATGCGAGGCCAAACCTTCGAACCATGTGCAATGTTTGACAAGACAGTGCACCTTCCGATAGCTTGGTCCCACCCTGATCGAAGCAAGGTGCGAATCAAACCTGGAGTTAGGGAAAAGGTCAAAAAGCGATATGTTATCAGCAAGATTGTCGAAGACCGAGAAAATTCGCAAGGTCAAACCGAGTATAAGGTGCATTGGTGGGGATATGGTGATGAGGATGACACTTGGGAGCCACAGGATCACCTGGAGCATGACGCTCCTGGCGCCATTGAAGCCTACTTAAAAAGTATCGAGAAAGGGACATGAGGACTTTAAGTACCTTACTTGTACAGTTTACCTTTGTTGATACATACCTGTATGGCTCCTGCCACAACGGAGCAAAGTTTTCGTTCAACTTTATCACAGTTTCGTTGGGCTAGAGGTGTCACTGATGATTCCCAGCGAACGCAGTCTGCGCAACCGTCCGCCTCCAACCCTTTCTCGCGGTTCTATAACGCAGTGGGAGACTATGTACCACTGCGGTCCAGTGAGAGCTCAAACGAAGAGGAAGCATGGCTTGCATTGTCAAGATGGGAGAGGTAAGGAGCGAAATGTGTTGTTGAAAGGAGAGCACCAACTGACGTAGTTCAATGGGGTAGATTACTTGGATTCGGTGTCTGTCTCGTCGGAGCTGCGGTTTGTTTCTTCGTCGCCTTCTTTATAACGCTTCCATTTCTGGCAATACGCCCCACAAAATTTGCGTTGTCATTTAGGTGCTCTTTTCCCTCTGTATTCCTTGCTGACGCACTCACCAACTTTCCCTATAACCAGTCTTGGGAGTTTATTGGTTATGTTTGGGTGGGTCCGTGGCGCCAGCCCTATATCCATAAATTTAAATGGCTATTCTCCAGATTCTCGGTCTTGGTAGGACCGATAAATCACATAAAACATCTTCTTTCTACCGGTATGGTCTCCTTCGATCTACAGAGCCGATGCACGTAGTTGTTCAACAATACAATACAGAACGATTACCTTTCTCTCTCGTGTACTTTTCAAGCTTGGGCCTTACATTATATTTTTCGCTGGGTGTAAGCCGTTTTGTTAGAAATGGGATCCAGCGTCGCTAACATATTTACAGATTCACTCATATATTGGTTCCCTATTAGGCGCACTTGTCCAAGTAAGTTTCCGCGAAACGTATCTATCACTTGATCCGATTTTGAATGCTTTCCTGGAGGTCGTTGCACTTGTGAGTTACGTCTTAGCGTATTTCCCTGGTGTGTCTATTTCTGTTCCTGTATTCCCAAGCATCTGACAGCAGCTTTAGGGGGTACACAGACTTTGCGTTTTGGTGGTCAATTGGCTCTACGTGGCGCGGGAAGCCTCTTACCTAGATAACGTTGTCTTATCCACTGGTTTCGCTAACGTTAATACAACTACACTAAATTGTGTGGATGGTTATTACTACATCCGCTTTGACGACGACGATTCTGATGAATCGTGAAGTCCCGCAGTATCTCTCAACCGTCGGCACATGATCTCCAAATAGCTATGGTTGTCGCGCCAATCATTGCCTAGGGTCTTGAAATCCTGATGTGTACATATAGATTAATTGTGTACAATGCTGAGTAACTAAGAAACAGACCAAGTCCAACGATGCCAATCGTTGTAAGGCTGGTTTTAGCTTCTTGCCGATATCTGAGCAGAAGTCTTTCGGGTTGGGTTCCGGTAAAAACCGCGTTGCGTGCGATCTGTCCTGTAAGCTGTGTAAATGGCCACCTCCTGAGTAAAAGAGTAGGTGTCGCCATAGAAGGAGGAGTAGCATCTCCATCGCATCTGTTATAGCTTTGGTCAAGAATACCAACTTAGAGGGTAAAAGTTCTGTACTTAGGAGAGTCTTGGCAGCATTTTTAGCATTTCTCCTTCTAAGTTCAAGCTGATGATAGATCGCTGATTGCTTCTGACCGAGATCAAGTTCTTGCAAGACACATATCTGTGAGGGGTCCAGAATCTGCGTAGTGGTTCTTAGTACTCACTAAACCTGCGACGACTGTCAAGGACTTGCCTCCCGGATATTGTCTACCCCAAGGTGATCTTTGGATGCAAGCTCCCCGGATAAATCAGAGATTTGCTTCAGTATCTCTACAAGGTCGTAGCAGAGGTCATTCAGCGCTTCCACAGCATCACCGATGGTAGGAATAGTGGCTAAATATCAATCAATGGCGAGGGATCTGTAGGGGGAGAAAAACCACCTACCTGAAATTTGGGAACCTCGTTCTTGATGTGAAATCGCAACATTTGGCGACAGAACAACCGTAATTTCGGGCTCTGGAGCCTTTTCTCAATATCGCTATTTCCCAGGACTACAGAAAACTTACCAGTGAATTTACTTGCAGTTCCGATGTACATGATGATGGCCTGGCGCAATTGTCTTCCTTTGCGGCGTACGCGAGCGTCGAAGTTTGTTTCAGCAATGTGACCTAGAAGTTGGACTGGTAGCACAAAAGAAGTGTCGGATTGGAGGTATAGACGCACCAGAAGTATAGATACTGGCTTCAACTAATTCTGTATCATTTTGAGGCTTGATATTTTGTGTCCAAGCAGCACTGCCGAGGAATCTTGCAGCCAGAGATAAGATAGCCCAATGAATACTGCCAAAACCAGAATTATTTGGGAGCTGATTCACCGACTTTACTTTAGTGTGTAGATGATATCTGCCACCAAGGAAACTGACCAAATCAGAATTAGGAACTAAAGGGAGGATGCTTCCACAGAGGGATACCAGTAGATGGAGTTCTTCTACTAAAATAATAGGAATGTAATCTGGATCACTTTTCAATAGGATAACAATTGTATCTTTGTGGCTTGATAAAAAATCAAGAGCCTTGTTACTGTTTCAAGAGTTGCAGAAACTAAAGAGTCATATTGCTCATACCTGATTCGCTGCTGTAGCATGTTTGGGTCCCAAAGTTGCTAAGACACCATGCACAAGTTGCAGAGCTGGCATGAGTAGTTGGTGGTAGCGCTGGATAGCAGACGGTAGGAATGTATCTTGATCTGAAATTCAACAGAGTCAATTTCCAAATAGAAATGAAGATAAATGCCAGAATTGACCGATGAAAGAGTGATCTGCTTCCGGTCTCGAATCAAAGTAGTCACATTGCGCTAGGATTGGAAGTAATTGTACTTCAAGCAAACGCTCTGCTCCAGCACGTGTTTGGGCAATCCTGATAAACAGGGACAACTTTGCTTCGTAAACATATAGTGGATTTAGGTCGTCTGTTCCATAGATAAGAATACAGCTGAAGGTGTTTGAAGAAATGAATACCTGGGTCAGGTTTCAAGATGGATTGTAGTCGAATGTCTGATTCTTTCACCCCTCGTGCAAAATTGGACAATGTTCCGTGACGAACTAATCCAAACAACACAGCATGCTGCTTCTCTAAACGTGACAGCCGGACCAACGAATCCAATAACATGAAAGCTATTGTCTTCCATACCTCTGTTCCGTCTATGGCATCCCGGGAGATTGTCGTAATGAGCCGCTCCATGCCACTTTTCAATAACGACAAACTGCTTCTTTCCAGTGATGATATCGAGGTATTGGGTTGGTCAAGTTGGTTGGCATGGACGACTGATTTGCTATCCTTCAAGAAGAAATCCTCGTAGTCCGTCGATACCGACGAGGTAGTCTGTTTGTTGGAAACTAAATGCAGGTAATTGATGAGAACGGCATAGAGATTCCCTCGGACGAGATCAACGCGATTACTATCCAAAATGCAACCAAAGATGCTGGTTAAAAGTGAATAAAGTCGTTCGGCAGGTAAAGATCCGGCGTCCGGATTACTAATCGACTGAATAGTCACTTGATGGCGTCTATCTTCTCGCAACTTCGTGATCAAGGATAGCACGACTTCGGAAAGTAGCACGGACGTCGACTCCGAAATATTGGTGGAGCGGATTATACCAGGTAAAACTTGGAGTAGGTCGAGTAACATATTTTCTCTGCGATCGCGGGGAAGTCGCGTAAAGCATTTTGTCAACGTCATGTCCAATAATCTTCTCCACGCATCATAGTTTGTAGAAGTGGCATGACGAACATCTCGACGGTGATTTTCAACGGCACAACTCTCTAACATGTATGTTGCTTCCAGGTTTAATTGTTCAACGTCGGTGGCTGTAACGATAATCCCTCGGCTTCGGAGGTCACGTCTAGCCTTTGTCAACAATGATAATAATGCGGTTCTGTCCACAACCTCGCAGTTGGATGCGTTGTTGCGAAGACAAGAATGTATATCCAGATATTTGAGCAGGTTGAGTTCGGTGGGCTTGACTGACAGGCTGTCCGACCAATCAAAGTTCAGTGACTGCAAATATTCGATAATGCGCAGATGCGATTGGCCAGAGCCTCGGAATGGTCGGAGGACATCATCTTCCCAATTGGCCGATTCAATCCGGTTCTGGTCTGTGTTCCCGAAGAGTATTCCCAACAGCTCTGTAACACCTTTAAAATGACCTTTACTTGTAAGGATGTGCAGGTCCAGGGCAATGAGATCAAATATCCAAGAACGAAGTCGCAAAAAAGAACTCAAGGCGGATACTGTGGTGGTGACACGGGAGCCGTCATCGTATAGGACTTGGATGTAAGGCGTCTCGAGGGTTTCGGGTACTTTGGAGGGAACGATAGCAAGGTGGCGAGCAAAAAAGTCCTCTCGTGTGTGTAAATAACGCATCATGAAATCCGAGGTGCGAGGGTGAACACAAAGTTGATAAATTACACGGTAACAACGTTCGGCAAGTCCAGGAACGGTCACAAATAGAGGATCTTGGTGGGGCACATGCTGATCAGGCCTTTTGCGTTTACTCTTCAATTCTGGAACTCCTGCATTCAGTAAATCAAGAATAGTGTGGATCCCACTTTTGCGGGATCCCAGAGCGTGCGGGTCCTGGATTAGTTGTTCACCGTCAGTCTTGCCAAAAAGTAAGAAATGAGCGACGCTCGGATAAGGCCTTCCTGATTTCGTATTCTGAACAAATAGCTCAAGAACGGCGAGCCTAATAGATTGTTCAAGTATATCGGGAGACGGGTAGATATCTTTCGCTCCTGCACCGGTGCATTGTTCAGCGATGCTTTCTGCCACCACAACATTCGTAGTCGTCTCCGAGTTCATAATTTGCGTAAGACCGTTCAAAATGCGTTCGGAGTCGTTGCTTTGTTCGATCAAAGATGTCAAATTGGCGAAAGAATTTGAGACAGAGAGTATCATGAGTATTTTGACGGAGAGGAGAACTAGCTCTGTGTAGGCAGGATAGGCTAGATAGGTGGCCACTGCTGGGGCATATTGAGGACCAAAAGATAAAGCCTGATCAAATTTGACGAAGTAAGAACGTGGGTAGATGTTGCCAACGACAGTCGCGCTATCAAACTCCGTTAATAGGGGAACCAAGACATCGATGAAGATGTCTTGCAACTCTAGGATACGATGGGCAATCCTGAGCACACGGGTCATCGTACTCCGGAAAAACGGTTCCTCTTCTGCAATCTCCTTCTCAAAGCCTTCAACTCCGTCAACGATATAGGACAGGATGCTCGCTTGAAGTGGTGAGTTTGTCAACATCCGCTTCATAACGTCATATCCTGGATGAATGAGCAAGGGCAAGATCGAATCCTTCCTCGGATGCCAATTATCGATGGACCCTAGTAAGGATTCCAGATCATAGCTCGCCAGTGACCGTTCAATGAAACAGAGACATAAGTCATTCATCTGCCATCTATCTGATGGTCGCAGGTACTCCCGACTTGGAATCTTCAAGAAAACATTGTCGACCACAAATGACACAAAAGGACCAATTCCCGGTAATCTGTACGGCTGCCCAAGAGTATCGGGTATCGTGTTGATCGGTTCTGCATCCGTGATCTGGTCTTTTAGTGGTAGACGCTTGGGAGTGTGTATGAGGGTGCTGAGCAATTTCAGAAATGGTATTGTGGCTGGGTACATCTTGTATATTGCCTCAACTTCTTCCAGTTCCATCTCTACACCCTTGGTCGATGGTAGTAGACTTGGTCCTGCTCCAAAAGCACTATCAGGTACAGCACGTACATTGATCACTTCGAGCTTCTCCATTAGGACCCATATAGTTCTGCATATCTCTACACCAGCGACACCTGCTCCGGGCTCGCAAAAAGCACTTAGAGCTTCGAAGAGTGCACCTTTGAGTTCAAGTGGGATGCCCAATGGAACCAATGCAACTAAGGTCGGGATGGCACGGAATTGAGCATGCCCGGATATGGCTATGCGAACCGCAGTAGAATATGTGACAACAGTTGAGAGGAAATGAAGGAATGATTGAGCTAGAAGAACATCTTTCGGCCCAAGTGCTGACGTTTGTTGGTTAGATGTTGGTGTTTGCCACGATTGTGAGGAAGCTCCCGTCTGACCGCGCATATTGGGAAGGGAAACCCAAGACTCCAATAATCCAAAAATCACCCCCCAGGAAATGGTTGGGCCAGGATTGAAATGTGTGGAATTGGAAGAAGGTAACGTGCCTCCAGGGATAACTTCTCCTGCGCCCCTAGCCACAAAATTATATGCAAGTTCACTGCATTGCTGTCCTTTCGCCAAGCCAGAGAGCATGTCGTACAAAGCCATCAACATATCTACATCACGAACCTGCGAGGACCAAACGGCCCACTGAAGAAATGCAGGAAGCTTTCCGGCTGTCGTTTCCACAAACTCAAGGTAAGTCATGCACTGCGACTCCATCTGTGGGCCAGATCCCCAGAATTGAAGGGCTCGCTCGTCAGGCAATGCAGAGTAAAGGAGTCCGATGAAGGAGTAAAGAGTGGCAATGTCGTTCCGAGGGGAAGTGTGATTGATTCTATCCGTCTCAGATGATGCGGTGGAAGCAAAGCGGGGGTGGGAAGATGGAGTAGAGGAACGAAATACCCTGGTCCGATCAGAACGAGCGTTCGCGAGAACAAGATCCTCTTGTCTTTGTTTAATTTTTCGGAGTTCCGACGAAGCGTGAGTGATCAAGGATCGTACGAGGGTTTCAAAGGCTTTCAACATTACTGGTTTGATGTCTTCGGGAAGTGAGTCCCGTGTCTGGTTTTGTTCAAGGTAGTTTGACAGTGGTTGTAAGAATGATGAGGCCGGGGAGCTATCTGGCCTTGTTTTCAAACGAAGCACTGCCAAAGCCAAGTATGTGAAGGCGTCACCCTGAACTGCATTCCAGATCTGAATTGCAAGTTCCTCGGTCTTGAACCCATCCTGGTTTTCGAGCGCGGGGTCATGATGCCTAGCCTCAGTCAGGAATAAGGTCCATTTTATCAAGACAGTCGCCTTTAAGCCTGGTTCCTTCCACTCTGCCGATGGATCCAGCTTTCTGGACATAGACAACAACATCTCTCGATTCATTGCCAAATTTTGTCGTATTCTTCCACCAACACTCTGGGGGTCCACAGGGTCAAAAGCGACGAGGACACTGGTCAAGATATAGCTTGTCATGGCGTGGTTCGGATTCGTTGCCAACCAATCAACCATTTTTTGGATTTCGTGAGGGGAAAGATAACCAAGCCTAGCAATTACACAAAGAATAATTGCCAGGGTTCGACGCTCGTACTTGAGGGAGTCGCATCTTGCGTTGAGAATGTCAAAACCCATCGAGGTGTTCCCTCCTTTATAGCGTAAGCTTTGAAGAGTACCTATTTCCATGTAGGATCCGACACACCTTGATTCAAGGAAACACTGCTGGCATTTTGCTTCGCCACCTGAACATTTGATATAACGTTCCCCAAAAGTTCTACTTCCCTGAATATTCGATAAGCCAAAGATATCTCACCCCCTGCGACTTGCAAGGCAGGGATGAGTTCTTGCCGCACGAAGGCATCGATTCGCGTGTACACAATCGGGGCATCGCCGCCTACCGACGCCTCGGCAGCCTCAAACATGTAACGTAGCGAATCGACCAGATGACGACGTCTCTGATGGAATGAGGCGACGGTCAATTCAAGACAATTTACAGGGCCAATATTTGGGTTCTCTGTCATAATTGTATGCAGCAGACCAGCGATATATCGCTCAGAGCAATCGAGTTGTTGTGATAGGAAGATGACCTGGCGCGCAAAGTCTGAATTAACAGCAATTGGCTTGCCGTTGACCAGAATCTTGCCTGATTAACACAGTTGATCACTGAGGCGAAGGAAGCCGATATATTGACACTCACCAGCCTCTATCTCACGCTGTTCTTGTGCACTTCGCGGTCCAACATCGAAAAGATTCAGCAACCGGGCTTTATGAGCCAACAACTCGTCAAAGAGTTTTTGTCCGCCATGCTGCAATCCACGAGGGCCAAGAGAACTAAGAAGGATTGCATGCAGGCGAGGTATGGATTCCATTCGTGTTTCTTATCCTTACCGGAAAAGTAGACCGGTAACCGTCGCTCTTATGTGAGAGGCAAAAACCTACCAGTCTGGCTGGGCTTGAATTGGCAGGACAAGCATTCTCACGGTCAAAAAGGAAAGCCAGCTCGGCATCCCTCGATCAAATTAAAGTTTTGAGTTGCCGGAGGCGTATACCGAGGAATAATCATATCCTAGGAATAAAGTATTGAGTTATACAAGTCAATCCTTGAAAGAAATAAGCTCCCATCCATGGAAGCCATCCCAGATACCCTGGACTTCATGGCTCGCCTAACTGCAGCTGCTCCAATGATTCTCAACATGAAATTACCTGCCCTGGTTGATCTTGTTGAAATCCCCAGTGTGAGTGATGGGTTTGTTGTAAACGGGTGAGGTATAGATACATGTCATGTACCATAATATAGTCATAGAACAATAAGAAATACTAATTAGTGAATCTCTGAGCACCTAGCGTTTGCACCTTGGAACTCATATTCCAACAGATCTTGCTGCTGGTCTTTCATCAAATGTTTGCTTTCCCAACCAGATATTCTTGAACACATCATCTGAGAGAGAAAAAGCTGATGTCCTCCATGCTTGTCTACTTGTGTATAAGCTCACCTCTGGAAAGGTCTTACCTTGGCTATTTCAGCTTCAAGTCGTTTGTTACAGGACGTCTCAGGGTGGACTCCAGCAACTCAGACAACACAAGGAACGATGGAAGAACAGAGAATGTAAAAAAACCAAGTAGTATTTCGAGGCGACAATGGTACAGGGGAGAGCTAGATGACCGGGGGGAATGAATAGAGTTGACCAAGGGTTTAGCCCCTATGTATAATGGATTTAATTGGGATTTTTATTACAGTGTGAGTTTTCAAGTAAATGCCAATATTTTTACATACTGTCATGGCTATACTATATCACAACATATTTACTTATCCAAGGGTTGGAAAATTGTTTCTGCATAGTGTATTGCACGGGTACGGGTACAGCAATTTGTACCCGTGCAATTACCCGTACCCGTCACTTGTACCCGTCACTAATAGTGGCCGGACTTCAATTATAGTGGCTGGACTTCAATTCCAAATTCAAATCAACTCCGTTAATTTGATACAAACGAGTTCATTCATTTAATTACAAAAAAATAGAAGCCACCACCCTCACAATCCCCTCGTCATGGCCCCCGCTCAGTCCAAAAAAATCATCAAACAAAAGAAAACAGCACCGAAATCCCAAAAAAAACCTGATAAGCATGCAATGACAGGTGCTATCTCCAGAATGTCAAGGAGAACTATAGTTGAGGATTCCGAAGATGAGGAGCCTGCGTCCAGGGGTGAAATACTCACAGCTGACAGGGATGTCATTATGGAAGAGGTGGAAAGTGGCTCCAAGGATGCTCCAATGGAATTAAGTGACAAGTCGGGAGACGAAGAGGATGAAGAGAGCGAGATCAGTAAGCCAACTTGAACTGCAATGGTGCATCAGTTAAATGAGATAAATATCTAGAATGACTCACCAAAGATTGGACTGCGCCCATTTATGCGTTCTTCAAGCCCACCCCTACTGTCGGATATGATGAGGGCCGCCGCTCGCACACTTTCCACTGTCTTGCTGCCATGTGTAAGCATAAATTGAGGGGTGTCCGAAGGTTTCTGGACAAGGGAGATGCCAAGTCCACAAGTAACATGCGGAAACATGCTAAAAAGTGTTGGGGGAATGATGTTGTCGTGTCTGCTGATAATGCTGCCACTGCAAATGAAGTATGCGCAACCACCGTCAAGGGGATCTTGAATTCCAGTTCCATAACAGCCGCATTTGAGAGGAACGGCAAAGGGAAGGTCACATACTCCCATAGACAGCACACGAAGATGGAAGCCAGGTGGGTCTTGAGAGACGTAGGTGCCATGATGCAGGGCTGATCGCCTTGATGTGTTCACAGGGCCGAGATTGTCTGGTGGGTTGCTGAAAGTAGAAGGCCCTTCAATATCGTGAAGGACCGTGGGTTTCAGTCGTTGATGAAAACTGGACGACCGGAGTATTACATACCTTCGCCAACAACTGTATCCCGAGACGCCAAGAAGGTCTTTGTCAATGTCCGCAAACGACTTGCAAAAATGCTGCAGGAGCATGAAGGTGATCTGAATTTCGCGACGGACACCTGGACTTCGCCGAACCACAAGGCCTTCGTCGCCGTGACAGTACACTTTGAGGTTAAAGGCGTGCCAATGCGGATGTTGTTGGACATGGTTGAGGTTGCAACATCCCACTTGGGTGTGAATCTGGCGGCTGCCTTTGCGGCAATATTGGCTGAATTTGGTATTTCTGATAAAGTTAGCAGTTGATATTGTCACGAATGATGATGCTTACTAGTTTCATATAGATTCTGAGCATAACATGCAATAACGCGTCGCCAAATGACAAGATGATCACCGAGCTCCCCAAGCTCCTTGAGAAATACCCGGGGCCATCGAATCAGACACGGTGCTTCAACCACGTCCTGGCAATTGTTGCCGTGAGGCTCGTGCGTCAATTTGATGTTCCAAGCAGTGATTCTGAAGTCGTCCTGGATGAGGTGGAGCGAGAACTCCAAGAGCTTGCCGAGGGGATCGACTTGGAAGAGGCTGTGACGTTGCAGGAACTGGAGGTCAATGATGATGACGATCCCGATGACGAAGTCGAAGATTGGATGGGTGAGCGGGCCAAGCTGTCTGTTATAGACCGCGAGCAGCTCGACGAGAGTATGAGACCGACCCGGATGCTGCTGGTGAAAGTCAGTCCCCAGTTTATCATATGAAATGATTCCTTACCTGGTTGTGATAGCTTCGCAAAATATCATTCACGTTGATCCATTCAACGACAAAACTTCTACCACTATGGTTTAGAACCCTGGAAAAACTGGAATTGAAGGCAGCCAAAATGCCTCGCGACGTGAGAACCAGGTGGAATTCGACATACGATCTGTTGCTGTTTGCCCTCGAGTACCACTCGGCAATTGATGACATTGCAGGGAACAAGGCGGCTGAGTTGCGCCAGTATGAGCTTAGCAATGAAGAGTGGAAGATCGCAGAGCAATTGTGTGAGATGCTGAAAGTGTGTTGTTCCCGGAATAAGTTGGAATGTTCAACTAATCGGACCTGATTAGATTTTCAAAGACGCTACACTATTCTTTTTGCGCTTGACACCGAACCTTGCCACTGTGATCCCAGCTATGGATCACATCGATGAGACACTCGCAACACAATCCCAGGATGTCAACCTCGAACCTGCCATCCGTGCCGCCATCAGCTTTGCCAAAAAAACACTCAACTCATACTATGACAAGACTGACCACTCCGAAGTTTACCGGATTGCTATGGGTATGTATTCAGTTTGCCTCTGCATCTACGCTAAACACCTTCCAGTCCTACACCCCCGCCACAAGTTGAAGTACTTTGAAAAGGTCGGCTGGGAGAGGGATTGGATCACCACCGCTGAAGCGATTGTCCGTGCCGAGTTTGAACATTCGTATGCAGAAACCCACAACAATACCCCCGCGTCAGAGGTCCCACTTCCTTCCAGAAACAAAAAGGTAAATGTTTTTGGACTCTTTGAGTTTCTCGCTATCACTGACTATTGATAATTTAAGACGACAAATATTTTTGACAATTTACCAGCGCTTAGTGCCCCGAGATGTGAAGAACTTCGCGATGAATTAGCACGCTATCTCAGTACTGATCCTGAACAGGTCAAGGACGTGCTCATGTGGTGGTACGAGCACAGGACAACCTTCCCTCGTCTCTCTCGCATGGCGCTCGACTATCTTACAATCCCAGGTAACTGTGAACAAAACCATTGTATCATCACTAACGAATACTTGTCTGAACAGCGACATCAACTGACGTCGAGCGCGTGTTCAGTCAGGGTAGAATACTCTTGTCCCACCTTCGCAATCGGCTGTCCACACAGACCACACGTACACTGATGTGTCTTGGTGACTGGAGTTTGTTGGGTCTGGTCAAGGACAAAGATATTCAAGCAGTCACTGCAGAGCAAGAGGAGGACAGTGAGGAGGAGGAGCTTCCAGAAGGGTGGGACAGGATTTCCACCACTGTAGACATTACTACGTAGTACAAGTTGTGAATCCCCAGGTAACCCGTGGTGGGTACGGGTCCCGGGTAACCCGAGGGTATAGAATTATGAACCCGTGAAAAATCTGTACCCGTGGTGTCGGGTACGGGTACTGACCGGGTATGGGTATGGGTATGGCTAAAAATACCCAGGGGTTACCCGTGCAATACACTATTTCTGCAATCCTGTCTAATTCTTAAAAGGGTTTCAAAAACCCTCAAAAACCCTTAAAAACTCGGAGTTAAAAGGTGTTTAAAGGGTTTTCAGACATCAGGAAATTGGTGGGGAGCTGGTATTTTCAGATGGAGTTGATAAGTCATATCAGTGTTGCGGTAGCTTTTCACGCCATATCTAGTCTTGTAATAGGTCTGAAATTATTCTTAATCAATTTGCTACCATATTGGCAAATGTATGTCAAGGTATTACAATGACGGCCAGAATTACAATAAGATGATCAAATGTTGACACAATTTGACATTCTGATAACTGTTTATACATAATTATATACGATTCCCATTTAGCTACCATACTGATAAATTTCAAGTATTATCACCACACTGCTGGTACTACGGGATTCAGACGTGATCATAGTGATATATCGCAAACAGGTCGAAGACCTACAAAATAAATAGTAAATCTCTACGAACTGTGCAAGAAAGAACAAAAAGAATTCACACCAATTATCAGTGCCCGATGTGGTGGTGGTGGAGACTGAGAAGTAACAGTGCATCCTCGACTTTAATGCCTGCATCATTGTGGTAGGAAGATGCTTCAGCTGGGGTTGGTCCTCGTGAGGAGGAGGGGTCTAGAGGCAATGCTGAGCCTGAGGAGGCACAGCCAGGTGAACATCGTGCTCTAGGGGCAGTAGGCCAGCTGGAAGATGATTCTTTGTGCTTCTTGGCTAGGCTACGCTGGTTTTGAAACCATTTTGTTACACGCTGGTACTGCCTGAGAATATTAAGAGAGTCAACTCGGATAACGTTGAACGTATGGTGAAGAACACATTGGGGAGTGCTTACATGCCGATATGGCCTCCCAGATCCTCTCTGTCCTCTTTAGTTGGATGGGGATTGGACTTGTAAAAACTTTTGAGGGTATCTGTTTGATAGGGAGATAGGTGCAGGCGATTTTTCGGGGGCATCATGTCAGACTCGGCAAAGAATGGAGTGCATTCAGGGGTGTCTAAAGAAAAGGTGGGCTGCTGACAGGAATTGTGCAGTGATACAGCAAGAGAAGAGCATTCGCGATTGTAGGCAAATCGCCGTTCTGAAAGATTTTGAGGTCAGCTTGGCGGGGTATTTATGGCGGAGGAAGAGTCCTCTTATTCTTATCAAGAGTCAGACTTTTGACAAATACAAGGCGAGCATCTATTTCTACCATCTAAGGGCGTAGCCTCATGAACAGGTTCAACTGCAGCCGGTACATCAACCTCATCTTCAAATTGGTAGTAAATTTCCTTTCCGTGCTTGGCGTGACAAAGAATAGCCCAGGAATGGCTCACCGAGTCGTCTCGAGTGTCGTACTTGGCTTTAAGTGTGCGAGTAGCTGCCAGTCAATGTCGGAGAAGGGCTGACCTTGATCAGGTGCTCAAAGGTGAATTCTGTGAACGGCTGTTCTTGAGTTTCAATCCATCGTATGGGGGAAGAAAATTGGTATGTGAGGAGCTCGACGAGAATATAGGCCAGCTTTTGGCGCTGCGCAGCTCCGGCCCAGTTTTCTTGATCCCATTTCCATAGGACCTTGTCAAGGCGTGGAGATGACGTCTGGTCATAGATCAACTATGCGTACTCGCGAGCAACTTCGAATGGCTTGGCGACAAGGTCAGGAATATACTTCCCAACCAGCATGTCGGGGTTGAGCTGGGCAGCATTAATTTTCTTTGAAAGATCTATGGACGGCCGTGAGGAATAGATCTAGAAAAGTTTGCTAGTTCATTTACAAGCTCGGAATGGCGTAACCCAGAGATAACGTGAGTGAAAGGGGACATCGATGCCAGGACGTGGAATGGTGGCAAAACCTTGGTGTAACCTTCTGCCTTTTGCTGTTGTTGAGCTCGTTCAAAACAAGTCTTGATAATCTCATCAAGCATCTCCTTGACCTTCTCCACAGTGAAGGATTCGGTCAACTGATTGAAATGGATCAATATTAAAGTGTATTCGAAGGACTTAGTGTGTACCTTAGCAATGTCGATCTTCTGTAATTTGAGGTAGTTTAAGACATTGGTCATCATTTTCAGGGTGATAAGGTCTCCTGCGCAAACATACTGCTGACTCTAAAAGCCAACATCTCATCAATCAATGAAGGAAAGCATAATTGCATTGAGCATACTTCTACGTTGTAGTTGATGATTTTGAGAAGCGCGCCGGTGTGAAGAGCTATGCTGTCAACCACTTCTGGTAGAACGGCGCTGCTGAAAATCTTCGATACGTGGCTTGGATTAACGGCACACATTGCATGGTCCGACCAGTTTCCCGAGCCCCGCCCCACAGCACGCTGCATAGTGAACCTGCGGTAGAAGACGACGTTGACGAGTGAGGAGATGGGGAGAATGTCGGCAATAGATGCCAGAGTAGAATACTCGCCCAAGGAGTGCCCAGCAAAGGCACAGCCTTTCTGTACAAATCCTTTTCATTCACAAATCCTCGAATGTATCCTTTCCATTACGACCAAAGCTATTTGTGCAAACTGAGTGGCAAAGAGGAGACCATTGGAATGTACATGGGCATTCGTACATCAATATCGGCGAAGGGAAGTGTCTTGACAATGCCATCTTTATCCATTGTATCATACATGATGTCCATATAACGTTGGCAGACAACTTGTCCCTTTATCTCACCAAAATGAATAGTTTTCTCCTTTGGATTGTCCTTGATGATCTCCATAATCGAAAATCCGTAAACAGCAAGGAGATGAGTGTTTGCCCCTCCCCAAACCTGGAGAACTATCATACAGATCCATGTCCATACTGGGCTCCTGTGAACCTTGAACAGTGAATACATAGACTGTGGTGGGCTGCATAACCTCAGCTTCGAGAACCTTTTCGCCACGACTCCAATATTACCGTTGTGAATTCCAATGCAATGGACAGCTCATCGCCAGGTAAGACATCCCGACGAAGGTAACATTATAACTACAATGAATCACAACAGTTAGTATACAATCATATAGGGAAACGAACAAAACTTATGGAACCAGTACTCATGTTATTATTATACCAGCAAACGTCACATATTTCTGAAGAATATTGATCGGATCTTATTCATTTACTCACGCCTTGACCTCCATATCGCCAACATAAACCCTAACGTAAAAGCGATGGTGACTAAAATAACACTGTTGCGGATTATCAGCCATCGACTTACAATATTTTCTAGCCCATACCTTTTGATTTCCTGTCTCAAGTGCGCCTCACACCGTTCTGTGGCCTTTCGCAACCGTCTCTGTTGCCTTGCCTCGGACTGGTTGTTTGATCGTTCGACGATCACTACAAACCCATTAATATGACTTCATAAGAAATAATAAGGCTTACAAATATTGGTCTGGTTGCCTCTCACGTCATTGAACTGGCATTCATGCAAATTCGGGTGTTCAGCTTCATCGAAGACCATGGTGTATGTTTAAGGTATTATATGTTTAAAATCGAGTAATAAGTTGTAAATCTGGAGTAGGGTTCATTCGTGAGAGGAACATTAAAACCGTCCCTGTGTTAGTCAGAGTAGATCCGTCGTCTGCCAAAGACGTTGGAAGCCCATGTGGACTGCTGTTACACTGAAGGTAAGCAAGAACAGGATTGCCTTTGCAATCGTCCTGTTGGAAATCCACAGACCCAACTTTAATGAGGCGTTGGAGCTGATCGCGAACGGAAACGTCACTACACTGAAACATTGAACATTGTCCTTGAATGAGCACCTGTCAATGGATCCGGAAAATGAGAGAGGTTCCTGCAAGGAGTGGTTTCGTACTGTCATCCCATTCGAACCATGCCTTAGATTGTAAGACCCCAACGGCCGCGTCATCCGCAAAATCTACCATATAATCTGGTTCCTCTGTCGTCTCAAACATATTCTGATAGTCAGAGAAACGTCCATGATACAGAAATGCTAATACTACTTCAATGACCGGTTTGCCCACGCAATAGACGTGGCCTTTGACTTTGGCAATTTTGCCTTCGTTCGTGTTTGTGATTGACACAATGCGTGCTTCGACCCTGCAGATATCCCCGACTTGGAGATGTTTCATGCCTTTGACCATTTGGAATCCATTAGACAGATGAACGAGCTTAAGGAGATCCCTGTTAACGGACAACGGGAATATTGACTTCATGATTACCTATACGTATACCGGTGAGCGAGTGGAAGAAGGTGGATGAAATATCTTTACCTGCCAACCAGTTCCGATGGTGAAGTCCATGGGCGCCTTGGCCTCCACATTCCTCACAGCCTTGAAAGATTCGTCTTGGTTGCCCACGACAGCACAGAAATTTTGGATGGATGCCACGTCAATTCTGATATCCTGGCCGGCAAACGTATCGCGGATGTTAATGTTGGGGCATGATCCCCATACCATAACTTCCAGTAGAATTCCTTGATCCGCATGTTGCAGCCCTCCGCGATCTTGTGGATCGTAGCCAGGCCCATGGAAAGCTTGCAGACAAATTGCAGATGAAGAGGTACTGATACGTCCCGACGATCTTCATATATGACGACATCAATCAGCTCCGAGGACGGCTGATACTGAATTTTGGCTGCTTGGATGCAGGTTTGTGTTCGCCATACGAACGAGCAGCACCATAAAGCGTCACGGAACGTGGATACAAATCCATGGAAACAACACTGTTTGCATGCGAGGGCAAGTAGCCGCCGAATTGGGTTGTCGATGTATGATCTCCCCTGGATAAGGGTTGTCGAGGTGAAGAGAGCTTGTAGCCAACCGAGTTCAGAACCCACTAATGTCTCCAACCATAACGAAGTCTCAGGAATGTTTTTACCCACGACCACATCCTCGACTACCTCCTGCTCAACACCCAAGGAGACTAGGGCAAAACCGGCATTGATATTCATGAGGAGGTCTTTGATAGGCTCATCCTTAACCTTCGAGTGTTTACTGCAACTGGTCCCTGCAGAATGCAGACACACTGAGGGTCCTGGTCGAAGACAGATTCAATATTCTCTGCCCATAGAGAGTCATTTTGAGTAAGGAATTGAAAGAGAATGCAGGTTCACCCTGTTGAACCAAACCTCCAAGTTTGCAGCCAAGATGGAGATGAACAGAACAGGCTTTTTCCCTGGCCTTTGGGAGATCGTCAAAAAGTACGCCTGATCCTCGGAGACTAGCAGTTGAGCCGTCGCCAACGGGTATGCTTGGAAGAAGTCCTCCGCAAATGGTAAAGGATCATCCAATGTCGTGAAGCTCTGCAATAGCGAGGGTTTACTACCACTCCCATTGACGAACGATAACATACCTCACCTGGCGGGAATACGCAACTGCTCAGTTTGACCATTCATCATTACTACCACTTTGATCATCGCCAAATCGCTAATCATTCATATAAGTCGAGATCTTGCAAATCACCATACATCTTGTCCATTGCCATTACTTCTTCATCATTGATGACTTCCCCATCTGAGCCTTCGCTATCATCTAAGCTGTTGGAACCACTTCTGGAAGAATTATCTGACTCATCTGGATCTTCATTGTTGTCAATCTCCACATCGGAAACATTTGGTGACTCGTTATCTCCAGCATCATCATTCCCATCATCAAAGACGTCTTCGACATTGCTGGCACATGACGTTACAATGGCATCTTCACCTTGACTACTGTAGACATGTCCTGGTGCCAGACCCCAGTGGTAGCGCTGATATGCATCATACGATCCTATGCTCCGAATACGCGAATCGGATGTACTATACCTCTTCATCGACCACATCCCGATATCTTACGATCTTACGAACATCTGCGAACTCTTCCGACACCTCTTGACAACTTCGATCGCTTCCGAACTTGTCGCAGCATTAGGACAAAGCCATCTCGTATCGGACCGATCCCGCCTTTATCGGAGGTTCATTCCCCCTATCCCATCCACCTCCTACCTCACTTTCGATCATTTTGGACGTATTTTCATATTAGTTTCTCTTTCTTATTCAATTTACCTTTCATCTTCCTTTGTTCTTTGTTCTTCATCTTATGTTTCACCTTCTGATTCCTTTATCCCCTTCCCCTTTTAGTATCATTACTACTCCTTTCTATCATTTTATACTGTTCCGATCTTCCGATTGAAGTAGTATAAAGAGATGTAGTTTAGATACATAGATAGACAGACAGACCCCCTCCTCCTTTAGACAGAGAAATCTACGACTTCCCTCCCATTCGATCTTAGTCTCAGAGCTATAAAGCTCCCCCTTTAGTTTCAAACTCAAGTTATAGTCTTGAGTTTGTCTATCCTCGTCACCCGATATTGATATCTTCGTCGTGACCGTGTTTGCGAAGTCGCACAGTTGATCGCAACTGTCGCACGTACGTTTGCATCGTTCGGAAACTTTATAGTAGTTTCTATCTCCCTCCATACCTTTCTACGTGTAGTAGACATCTTCGCCTCCTCGCATTCACCTAATAGGTAGTTTGTTTGGGGATCTCCCCCTTTACAGCCTCCTATAGCGTATCAGCGCATGACCATGTCCTGATCCACAAAGCTGCTGTCGGGTTAGTTACAAATTGAGGATAGACATTTGTAATCACCCACCGACCCACGATGTACTGGTGCCAGTCCTTCGAATCCTGAGCACATTCCGAAATCCCCACACCATCTGCATGGCGCATGCCCGCAGAAAAAGATGGAAGTAAGTGACATCCACGTAAAACATCTCCAGGATTGATGAAACCAAATGCATCTTCTTCACTCATGGGGGGAAATTGTAGACAATCAAGCCGCCGTTGGACCCAGCCAGCTTGCACCGGCATATCATCTATGTTCATAAACCATCTTACCCATAGAAACTCAATGCGTCGCGCACAGTAATCTACCATGCCAGGCCCAGTGTAGATAATGTTGGCATGATAAATGCCGAGAACGCGAGCATACAGATATTGGTGAACTCGTGTCTTCTGCAGAGAGGAGTAAAATATCGCAATGATCTGTCTTTGGGTTGATTGTATCCTGAGCGCGTCGTATGTCATATGTAGTGTAGTTAACCCGCATGATGTTGTGTCGGTAAATACGGTTGCCTTTGAAATGGATGTCATCGAGTTCAGCACTCTGAGAGCTGGTGCGTGCAATGGTATCGTTGTTGACTGGCATCTCAGCATCCAACATGGCTTTTATACAAGGCAAGATATGCTTTTTCAGCTTCGACCAGAAGTCCTGTTAGAAGATTAGCTGTATGGAACCTACTTGGCGTTGAAGACTACCTTTACAGCTGGATCTCCCATGTGGAGCCGTAAAAAAGACCCGATGTGCACGGGATTCTTCTCAGCAGCACCAATATGGTGGTGAACTTCGGGACTGTCTGGTACAAATTCCTTTTGCTTGGAGGCTTTGGGGGTCTTTCATTGATGAATAAGTCTGATGCGGGCTCGCCGACGCTCAATTTGGGTTAATTGTCAGGCAAAGTTCTTCTTACTTGTCCTGCAGTACCAAGGTTTAGGTCTTCGATGCTCAAGTTCTCCCTGTGAACGGAATATATTCATCAAGAAATAGCGATAGTGGCTTGAAACTCACAATTTGTGAAGTATACGAATCTGTAGTGCCAACCCTTTTGATAGTAGTGACATAATCTCCTAAGGAATGAGCTTTGTAAGTCTGCAGGTTGAAGACTTTCCGTTTTCGTTGGTTTGTCTTCCTTGTGTCACTACCTGCTAGCGTCGATGGGCCGACTTTCCGCTTATTCTTGGCTTGATGGCGTTTTCTGGCATCCATCTTGCATCTCAATTCATATGTGCTGTAAGCAGAACAGGTCTCCGATTGGAAGGCGCGAAGCTGTTTCCCTAAGGCTGTTGTTTCATTGTCTAGGATAGCCAGCGTATCATCGGTATGCATCCGCAATTTGGCTAGACCATGCCAATGAGCGAAAGTGAACAAGAGTCAAAGGATTCTCCCGTTATGGGGTTCTGGCAATAAGCCATTGAAAACCGGAATAATGCACTGGTAGTCTTTAGCCTTCAATGTTGATACCGGATGTAATGGTACCCACTTGCAAAAAATCTTCATAATTCCTTGCAGCTATCTTCCTCAGTTCGGACGTATTAGATGTAAAGCGTCTGATTGTGTCTCTCCCAAAAGTGGGAATAAGTCGGAAGCTGGAAAAAATTACAAGATATCCAGTGTACAAGGAGGAAAAACACACCGGCGGTCAAATTCGTGCAATAAGTTTTCATGGGCACACTCCAGGATTCGAAGCAAGTGAATCAAGAGGTTCTTCCACACTCCGAGTTTGATTTCGTGCATAAGATCGACCATGAATAGCAAGAAATAATTGAAACCGAAACAAGAAAGCCGGTTGGAAAAGGCGTTCTGCAAGTGTATAGTCAATAAGTCATCTCGTTCTTGCTCCGAGACGTACAGAGGTAGGAACAAACGAATGAGGTTTGAGCATTCACTCCACGGGTGCGCTGTCGAGAGCGAAATTATCCTGATAAATAACTCGTTGTGCCCCAGAGACCAAATTTCTGTGGCGGAGATCGTCGACACGAGCTAACTTGACCCTATTGTTCCTGTCCCTTGTTGTGCCTACCAGATGCACACTTGATAATGGAATTGTACAACGCGGACATGGACATCCTCCCAAGTTGCGAATGCTCGCTAAAAGAATCCTGCAGTCCAACGGTGTGAGAGCGAAGTTAAAAGCAACTTGTGAACAAACAACATTCACTTCTCAGGATAGTCCGCCGAATAAGTGAAAATCCGAGGATAGAATCTGCACAAAATCCCATCACAGCACTCAATCACGATGCCATGTTCATAGGCATGCAGAAAATCCTCATTGAGGAAAATCTCCCATTGAGCATGAATATGTTCATGGTGACAGTGGGCCATAAACTCCCATTTAAGTTTCTTTTTGCCACTGTATTTACATGCAAAATCTTTGAACACATCTGGTAGCTAAACTCAGTCATCAGTGTGAGACCTGCAAGAAAAAGATATGAAAGGCACACCTTCTCAAAGTAGGCGACATGTTCACAAAGATTGCACGACGGCTTACACCATCGATATTTCGATTCGTTGCTGAAAAACATGTATAACAGCCAGAGTTTCGTATTTCCAAAATTCGTCACATGAGTAGCGTCAGACCAGAACATTAAGGCAACAATAATTCGAGGGAGTTCACAGTTAGGTTCCAGGGGTGAATTCTGTGGAGTGTCATGGGCATCAATGAAAGCCGGTGATGTGTACAATTCTCCATGGAGGCGAATTTCCATATCACCGGATGGCTGCCAGAGAAGCGTGTAGGGTTCGTAATGGAAGTGTAAATCATCACATTGTTTCGACAGCTTTTCCCGAATAACTGACACCAAGGGACGATAATGAAATTTCTCCACAACATACTCCTGAACACCAGGGTTACTCATGTTGCGGTCAAATGGAACTGATATTTTGACAGGTGAGCTCCTCCACCCGGCATCCTCGTCGATCCACTCATCTTTATCCCAGTTGTTGAGCACCAACTGGTTATTGATCTTCTGCCAATGCGTTGCTCGTACTTCTTCTGGCCGAAAATCCTCATCTCCCACGATGTCCAGAAGCTGCTTGAAATCTTGCTGTGATTTCTGCTTCTCACCGTTCCAGTACCAATCACCCAGTCTGAAGGAACTCCTATTGGGATATGGGCCGAAGTTTTCGTCCCACGAAAATTCGGCATGTCCGAAGCCCGACCTGACGGTATTGGACCTGGACGTACTAGCTCCCACTATGTTTGACAAGGATGACAAGTTAGCTTTGCCTTCAGGATCGTGAGATGGGAATGTCTCTGCATAGTAGCGCCGGAATATGCCAAAGGAATTCCTTTCAGATTCGAGAACCTGGCGAATGCCCCTGTGGATGCCAACATTATCATATTCAACAGGGCTAGCCATGTCAAGCGCAGTCAATGGCGGTGATGCTCGAAAACCCAAACCTGCCGCTTGTACATCAGGAGGGGGTAGCGCAGGGGCTGGTTGGGGAAGAATATCGGCGAGTTTCTTGTCATGCATCTGCAGACTGGCCATCCGAAAGCAAAGAGGAAGCCTCTTGACACGTTTCTTAGGTCTTGCTTCGTCGAACCAGGTATCACAATCTGTATAAGGGGCTGTGTCCCAAGACTGTGGGAGGACATGGTTATGGGGGACAAAGTGATCCTGTTGTTCGCCGGTAAAACTTGTACGAGGCTCCGGGTCCGAGTTAGAAACGATGCTCTCCTGCTTTCTAGCAGCTATGGCCTCCTTGGCTTTTGTCAGTGCACTGGACAGGCGTTTTTTACTGCGCTTGCAGTTGTTCTGGTGATTCCTAAAAGCTCCCAAATGTGAAAATTTTCTGCCGCAGGAGCAGGTTTGACTGAAGGCAGAGCCGCGATCCATGGATATCGAAGAGGATAGTTGTGTTAGATCGAAAGGGGAGAAGTTTGATACTCAACTTGATCGAGCTTCCCTTGTTTCGGGTATTTATACGACGTGTAAACTGTTTTCCGGCATTCAAAATGTTATGTTTGTGAGAATTTCAAATGAAATTTATTTTTGAGATGACCTTCACAATCTACTACGAGTCACGGTATTTATCCCAGGCAGTCACCAACAACAGGTACTGGTTGAGCTGTATGGGATCGTTGTACATGTCTTCGATTAGAAGGTGGACCTCTTTGGCGATACATGGATATCCGGGTGCATTTAAGCTTTGGCCGTAGAGGGGATAACAGATAATGAAAATGCACTGTAATTTAAGATGCATTTCAGTGAACATGAGGTATAATAACAACACTTACGAGTACAGGAGCGGTTTCCATGGTATGCTTGGGAATGACAAGTCATTGATTGACACCATTACGCCCATATTGTTCAATAGAGAATGGGGAGGAACCGAGGAAAATATTCATCATGATGTCGGCCATAATTTCTCCGCCGGGGGGAGCACCGGCGCCATGCTGAGTATACAGCTGAGCCGTTTTTCTGAGCAATTAAGAAGCACTTACCTTCCAAGCTGGGAGGTTCCAAATCTTATATGACTTGATGTACTTTAACAAGCCTTTGACTGGTCCATATCGTTCGCCTCGAACTCTTGGGACAATCTTCGTAATGACCTCTTGCTCTATTTGTTGTCTGATCATGTCTCGATCTTGGGTAACCTAAATACATAATGAGCATGTATAACAATAGTAATAATGATGCCCTTATGAATCGAAGGAACACCGGGTGGGGGTCTTCCAATGACCCGAACACGAAATATTCGCCTGTTGGGCCCCAAACGGTCGCTGTTGTGGTTGATAAGTCAGGGCATAGAGATTACTATATGAACTCACAGAGTTCCGGTTGCCAAAGACACCCATTCTGGGGAAGAAGCCGTGCTAGAAGGCCACTCGCCCAGATATCCTGTCTTGCCAAAGCGAAAAGGATCTTTTTGCTGCCCCAAAACGGCCTCGTCGGTACTGCCAATTTGTTCTGGCTCTGGGCAAGATTAAGAATAGATCCCCAGTTTGCTAAATATTCGAGGCTCAGTGCATTCTGGGTAAAGCTAGAGAAAGGCGGAGGAGCGGGAATTTTGAAGCAAAGGTCGCATCTTTCGAGGATGGGGTCCGTGGGTTCATCTTCTTCGACCAAGCTCTCAAAAGGCAAAATGTTCGGTGTTACGTCTGCCGCAAATGATAATTCCATCGGGCCATCGCTTGAATTTATATAAGGCAGTTGACCACTAAGTCCCGAATCAATAGGTGTTTGCACATCAACGAGGCCGGTAGGATTTGCGCATGGACCGAGTCCTTGCAATTGCAGTGTACCACCTGCATGAGAGCTGTAGATTAGAGTTGGTCCAAATGACAACATCCAGACGTACCATGAAGACCGATATCCTCGGATTGCGTTTCTGTATTAAGCTGGAGATCGACGGGATTCACGCATAAGGGTAGGGCCTGTGATGTACTATCCGCGATATGATGCTCCGGCAGTAAAATATAGGAAGGGCCCAGTGAAACGAAAGGGGAAGCCGAGCCTGGAAGGACAGATGTACGCCTTTGTCGTCCTCTGAGATGCGTAGAATACATCATATAATTATATAGAGGCGGAAAATGTTCAGAGTCCAATGGTACTTCATTATTTTATATTATTTATGTTTATAATTTATGACAACACTACCGGCATTCATTCGCTACTCGGCGTTCATAATGTGGGCCAGAAAGCGAAAATTGTGGAGGACGGGATTCGGTCATATATATACAATGTTCCCATAGGGCGGGTTTTATGTAATGAAATGCTTAATAAGCATTTCTAAAGATCTGTTTTACAATCACTCCAATCCTTACACTTGTTCCCATTCCTATGTACGCTACAACCCTATTTAGGTCCGTCCAATAACCCACACTTTTTTTTCCTTCCAAAAGACCGTGTCATTCCTGAGTCCCGTCTTCACTCTTTGCTGCGTATTTGAGGGGAGATTGAATCTTATTATGTCACTGTAACTGACCGCGAAAAACTTGAACAATGCTCTCCCAGACTATGATAATATTGTACGATGCCTGCAACTTTGGGGCCGACGGTTGTGCAGGTTGTTAAATATGATTCAATCCTTGACTCGATTCAATGTAATAGAACATCATATCCAACATAATTGAGTACAGAAGAATTCCCCAGCAAGACTAATTCACCCAGAAGACCTAATTTTTGCGCAAGCAACCAATTGCACGGCGAACAGCTTGTCGACGCTCCTCCTGCGAAACTGGTAGTGGGGCAGGTACAGGATAGTACTCTCGGAAATATGTCTGAAGTATCAGCCCATTAAGGGCATTGACTGCATCAACAGAATCCAGCAGAGGTAATCCATCCTTGATGAGAATTAGCAAAGACCAAATAATCAGAGGTCAGGTAGAACATACCTCTGTTGGCCAACTGGAATCATGAAATGGCACTTCTTGTAAGGGTAGGATGTCCCCACGGCCTGCTGATAGGTTGTACGCCATCACACTTGATCGGCTAATCCAGTTGACAGTTCCCTCCAAACGATTCATACGCTTGTTTAAACGATCCAGACGCTCATTTACACCTGCCATGGCAGTCTGAAACCAGGGGGGTGCAATTTCTGTACACGATTCTGGTTAGTGCGATGGCAAGTTGAACCTTGCAAAGAATCAACCTTGGTCTCCAACGGCTTGGAGAATCTTTGAATGATAGACTTGAGCATTCCGTACATCAGTCGCAGAGGCAGTGCCACGACCTGTGGTGTTGAAATGAGTGGGCCACAACACTTCTCAGATGAAACAAGTCAGACGATAACCTTCGCATACTAAAATATCTTTGGCATAATAGGTTGCTTTCACTAAATCATCGTTTGTCGGGGGATTCTGGGGAGCAGTGGGCAAGTTAATGATATTATTGCCCAGAGGTAAATCAATGGGTTGATTGATAGGCTCATCATCTTGGTTGTTGTCAGCCATTGGCACGTCGGATTTCTCATGTTACCCATCCGATAAACATACGGGTGGTGGCACCGGTGACGCCCGGGCCAATATCACTCAAGCTAGATCAGAAACATGAAGAAACAACAACTGGTAAGAGCTGAGACTGTGTTGTTATATTCGCAGAGTTCTACTGTGGCAATAGGTATCCTCTTTCCTAGACTTAGATGCCGATGTTCACAGCGACGGCTCCGAGTCCAAGTCAGGTGTAGACTCGGATGAAGATCATGATGATGGAAGCATTCACAGTAAGCCTAGTTATTGCTGTATCCTCCCTTACCTTCGACTGAAGTCCATCACGCACCCGTCACGGATCGCAGATTTCATCTCGGGGGATGAGTTGGATGATCCTGTTTGCAGCGACGACTCGGATAGAGATGGAAACCTTCATGGTAAATTATTGCTGTTTCTTCCCTTACCTTCAACTTGAAGTCCATCACACACCCGTTTACACAGATTTTATCTCAGGGGATGACTCAGATGCACCACTCAATCACAACCGTGACTTTCCATACACAAGTCATCATGATCATCCCGATCAACTTGCTCAAATGGAACACGCCGAACTGTCAACTCAGGCACACATAATACAGGGGCGGCATTTAGTACCACAATTAACCATTCACCCAAATGAATGTTCGAGCAACGAACCGCGTGCTTTTCATGAACCGATGCTGGGGACATGAGCCTCTGGTGTGTCAGGGTGAAGGTAAACAAACTCCCTCTCTTGTGATGTTATTTGTTGATCTGGCGTCTTCAGCACGGCTTTGAATCAGACTGCCTTAAGCTTGTTCTTCGATCAAGTCTGAGTCGACGCGTCAGGAACTTCAAGATTGTTTCTGCCTTCTCACAACCCTCCCTCCCTGGAACAATATACATAGAAGCCCCTGCCATGGTGGACATCCAGCGTGCTTTCCATAATGTACACACTGTCTTCTTGAACAAGGGAATAACTCTTGTACTGCTTTCTGAGCGTGTACAACTCCTGGAAATGCGAAACATGGATGTGGTTGCGTTTGGTCATTGGGTGCGCATTAAGAGAGGCACATATAAAAAGGACCTCGGTTTCGTTTCTGACGTGGACTCGTTTACATCGAGGGTGAGATTGTGGGTGATACCCCGCCTCTCTTATCCTGACCGTGATGACCTCAAGCGCACGCGCGACGCTCGTTCCCACCAGTCGCTCTTCAATCCCGACCGAGTTCGCATGGTTTTTGGCCCGGACAGTGTTCAACAACGCAATGATCTTTTCAAGTTCCAAGGCAAAATTTTCAAGCATGGTCTATTGGAACGAGTGCTCGCCCTTAATGATTTGATCACAAAAGATGTACATCCAACCCATGACGAACTCAGACTATTTAGCGAGAGTCCAGGATTCGACAAAGCACTCAAGCGTAGATGGAATATCAACTATGCTGCTGCTACTCTATGCATTAACGATCGTGTCAAAATTGTCGGTGGGGAGCAGAAGGGTTTACTCGGTACCATAGTTGACCAGCATGACAACACTGTGCAAGTCCAACTACGGAAGAATCCTGAGGCCAGTGTTACCTTCGAAGACAAGCATTTGCTTGACTTGCTGGCATGTCAGGTTAACAAAAGCTTTGAAGTTGGGGATTATGTGGAAGTGCGGGATGGTTTTTGGGCTGGAAGCTGTGGTTATGTACTGGGGACGTGCGATAGCATGCTGAGAGTCCTCTCTGATCATCCATGGTCAAGCTATTCGGAGGTTTGTGATGCCATTTAGCCTGCCACCTCAGCTTAAATTATTTCACTACAGGATCCCTCCGAGTCTCCTCCAAGTCTGTATGACTTCCAGGTACATTCCTTCAACGTGGACTTTGCTCAAGCAGATTGCCAGAACTTGTTGCCTGAGGCCCATGTCAGAGAGCAATCTAAGGAGTATGAATTTGAAGTGGCTTGGGGGCTTGTGCGAGGCAGAGATCCAATGGCCGGCAGACATGTTCTCGTCGTGAAAGCACACCACTGTAGAGGGTACTATGGGGTGGTTCAAGACTGTCACGCATACCTTGGGACGTATAGTGTCTGTCTAGAAGCTACTGGAAAGATTGTGCAAATCGGGGGAGACTTTCTGGCCAATAAACAGTAAAAGAAATTATTGCCATCTTTCATAGTTCTCACACCTCTGAATTATGCAGTACTCGGCTGCCGCTTTCCCACCGGCACGCGAGAAACTTGAAATTATTGCCGTCAATGATGTCCGATTTGATTGTTCCGTCAAGTCCTGGGCGTGACTCGCCTAATTCTCAGCATGCTACACCTGCTTTGGATGCTTCCTCTTGAACACCGCCCCTGAGTTTACGCCTAGATGAGATGTCAGCATTCATTCTAGAGTTGATGTCGAGGAACGGTGAAGACTCGGATCTGCTTTTACAACATGCACAGCAAGGGCTTGATGCACCAGAATGCCATGACGAAACTCCTCTATCTAGTATGAGGCTTCCCATGTCCTGTGCCCCATCTTTTGACACAGGCTTACTCACACAGATCCTCTGGAACATTGGCTTGTGGAACACTTACATGGCAAGTCCATTAAAGTGTGCATCCTTGGATCCAAACAGAAAGATGGTAGCTGGGAAAATGGAATCCACAAGAGCAAGGTTGCACATACGCTGGGCACTCCGATTGTAGGTGACCCTCTGGCAATTAATGTCAGATTGTCCAGCAGGATTCCCCATCTCCTGTTAGTCCCACTGTGTTTTCTGGTTCCCGTTCATTCTGACGGGGTGGGTGAAATTGTGGTCATTATTGCCAGTGATCACATGGGGGAGGAAGCTGTTGTTTTGGAGATCACAGATCGTGAATGGCTTCTCGCACCTTGCGGCGGCGTCGTAACACTTTCCAGTTATCAGACAACTACTTATTACTTTGTGCCTCGCCAACAGTTGGCTGTTTGCGCCAAGTCGAACTTGAAATAACTACACTTGTAGTAAATAACGTCCCACTTAGTATTATGAATGATTTTTGAATGACACATTGACATTGATATCCGGAACTCATACAACAAGGAACTCCCATAACTAGCACTACAATCTGGTTTCCAGAAATTTGTCTGCGTTCAAGATTTACAATGAGCCTCTTGTTCGGTGTGAAATTTGATTAACATCATCTCTGCCTCGCGTGTCAGGTGAATAGTGGGAGGGGGACGAGGTGGGAGAGGGGGATCCGATTTGGATGTTGCTGACTTGGCATATGCCAGAGATATGTTGTGACATGCCTGTTTCTTGTTCTCGGTAAGATACTCCAGCTCCTTGTCAATGAGCTGGTGTTCCTTCGTGATCATGGCAGCCCTCTTCTGCAAAAATAATTCCTCAAATTCGAGGAAATCACCCAACATCTCATGATACTTGACAACAGATTGCTGGGCACCATGCAGGGCTGTGAGCATTGGCTAGATGCTGAGGTGGGAATGTCAGTTGCGGATTCCGACAATTATGGTAAATGGTACGTTACTGTAGAGAAATCCACAAACTACTGGCGAGGGGGATTCATGTTCGTGCTGCACATTTGACGGCTTCCAAGGCCGGAATTCTTTGAGGATGATTGGTTGACCATCTCGAGTTTTAGGAGAAGTTCATTTTCTGGATACTTGATATATATAATATAAGGCACAGTCTTAAACTGCCCTCAAGACTGGCTTTAAAAAGCCGGCCAACCACGTCACTTGATCCTTTTCCCTAAGGAATCAGTCAAATAGTTTACCGAGTTGTTTGCGAAGGTTGGCAGGCATTCTCAAATTCAATAAGGACAGGCGAAAAAAGTGACTCGGATTACTGAGTCAAATTCACGTTAAATATATGGTTTGCATAGACTATGCATTCGGACAATTCCTGTCTGGGGAAACGTCACCGAGAAGAACTTGAAGAATGCACAGAGCAGGTGAGTCACAGACTCAGTGCTATTTGCTCGCACCTTGATACTTTCAAGTTATCGGCAAAGAGGTCGAGATTGGGAGGTAACGACCGGCGAGATCAAGGTGCCCTTGAATTTCAAGCAAGTCCAAGTCAATTTGCCAAGTCCAATGAATCAGCTGTGTTCGTTAATGCAGTCATTGCCGCTGCTGAGTCTCTGCGGAGTCTTTCTGCAACAGAAATTGGAGACATGGTGGACAGTGGAGTTGTAAATACTCTGGGCGATGGTAGGGCACAACTTGAAGTTAGCTGTCTGGTGTATTCCTAACGCCTGCTCCGCCAGATTCTGATTCTGGGCCGACCAGAAGCTACGATGAGCAATCAGTGCTGGATTCTGCTTTGGCCGTCGGAATGCAGAATACTCCAGAAAATGCGGAAATGTTGGCGACAACATGGTTATCTACCCGACAGTTGACAGATTTGGCACAAAAGGAGGGTTTGCTGTACAAACGCGGGAAGTTCTCAGCAGAAGAGGATCGCTTGATGCATGGAGTGATCGCTTCATACCAGGATGTAAGCGGCCTGGCCGACTCACTAGTTCGACCGTATCATCAACGTCTTATTAAATTGGTCAATTCGTATTATAGCTGAACAACATCAACTCCGAACAGTTGGCAGAACTCATCTTCTCCCCTAGAAAGGCGCGTAATGGTTTATTTTGGTCCAAGATAGGTATGTTGGTAACGACTGGGAGCTATTCAATCTTCGGGGCATTATTTACCGCATGTGTAGCCTCTGCCCTTCCTTTGCGTCCATTGGATGCTGTTTATAATCACATCTGTAGAGTGTATCAACCTTACGCTAGGCAGGGTTCATGGTCTACATCTGAGGATAACGATTTGATCCGGCAAGTTCTTTTGAATATCAAAGTATACTAGAGTAGTGCTGACTATCATTGTCGCAGATATGCTACACAACATGGCGAAAAATGGACGGTTGTCAGCCCCATGGTTGGCAGATCCGACACAGACTGCCGAGACTGCTACAGGAATCATCTCAAACATCATGATGCGCGAATCAGAGGTATGTGACTGCAGTTGTAATCTATCAGACATGCATTGGAATGTTGCAAGGCCAGTGGAAACAGGTCGAAGAAGAGGACCTGACTCGAATCGTGTTGGAAATTAGCAACAACCAGGGTACCGAGCAAGCCATACCTTGGGGTAATGTCAGTAGTCGAATGGGACACAGGCGTAGCAGACAGCAATGCAGTGCCAAATGGTTGGGGAACCAATCCTATAATCAAGTTTCATTTTGAATTTAGCGCACATTTAGGACGGAATTACAAACAACATTGCAATGTCGGGGCCAAAAACCAAAGTGGAGTCAACAGGATACGTTCACCCTCGTGAATGGGTATGGATAAAACTTTCTGCTTATTGGTGTATTTTTCCTGACTTGGATCCTTGACTTGTACAGAATTCATGCAATGGTCTCGAATGATAACGATATTGTCTGGGGTGAAATAGCAAATTCATTCCAACACTTGTGGAGTATTCAAGCGCTTTGGCAAAGATGGGTGGCTGTGAAATTGAGTCTTGATGGATCCGAGTGGATGACAAATAAAGGTTGGTTCCACCATGACATTTTAATTGTTCCTACATTGTTAACTGGTAGTGCTTTACCAGAGGTCGTAGACATACTTCGAATCCGTCTTACGGGTTGAATCCGCGTGATAGGAATGAAGACATTTACATTTGAAGTACTATGTCAGGATAATGGATACGAAAATTATGTAGTCTGACTATAGCATGATGTTATTATACCAACCAAGCAGTTAGTCATCACCTAGATGCAAAATTAAGCAATGTTGAACAATAAAATCCACAACTTACGAGGGGCAGGTGATGACGATGTCCATGTAGGCTGATTTTTTGGGTACTCCGCATAGTAATCGGCAAGCATTTCCTCTGGAATATACTTCTGAGCAATTTCGTTAATGTAACGTTCCATCTTCAGGTCGGCCGCATATTGCATGTTCTTCAACGTTAGCTCAGAAATGCTGCATTGTGTGGTCAACAGTCCTTCCTCTGCCCTCAGAAGATGGTTGAGCAACTGGATAGTAGTGTCACGATCTGTACTGTGGTGAGACACACTACAGGTGAGGAAACATTGGCTTACCGATATTGTCAGAACTTAGAGAATCATTCTCATCCTCGGAGTCTTCCGAGTCCTCCTCCAATAAACGGTATGTCCATTTTCCCCTGGTACTTCTAGAAGTTTCGACTTATCCTCCAGTTAGTTGTATTATTTTTTTCATACCGGATAGTGACTTCGACCTCATTGATGGCCCGGGGATGCTTCCTTGATTGGCGACTTGACATAGTTGAAAGTGAGATGTCGTTTTCTTCCACAGAAATTGTTTATATACTCAGTTATTAATCACGTTGCCAGCCCAGTCAACAAAATTTCTCATGCTAGTTCCGCAACTGCAACCCAGCTAACAAAAACAGTCGGTTCTACTGCTGGTATCTTAATTATGATCTATTTAGGTCCCACCGGTCAATTAACAGCTGCTGCGGTTGATATCCATTTACAAGCTGGAGGCATACCCAATCTTTATATAAAGTTGTACCCGGGCCAGACAAGCACCATTATTGTCTTGACCCCATTAAGTCATCCAAACTCTCAATGCCCGCAGAATCCAAACCTGCACCATCGACTGGTCGACGGATGCATGACGATGCATTACAGCACGGCTCTAGGAAACGACAGTAATTTCCCTTCTTCCCAAGTACCCCTCAAGGTGCTAACTTTGAGTAGGACCATCGCTGACCCCCTTGTCCATCACAGGCGTCATTTCGGTCGAGTCTCCCACACTTTCTGTAATGTGAACCTTCTTATTGCAAACGGCTTGATTCGCATGGGTGAATCGGACGCTGTGGACATGGAGTCTTTAACACTGGAGTGAGCACATTTTATTATCACCTATGATTTCATGGTGCAATTTTAGGTCTTCCCGCAGGGAATGTCGTGAACACCGAGTGTTCCAGGAGCTGCTCAAGATGTGTCCTGATCTTGAGAAACGACTTCTGGAATCCACTGAAGATAAGATCAAGCTCTTGTCTGGCCTGGTGAGTTGTTAAATGTGTTTTTATTTCCTTCTCATATCTCTCCTCTTTCAGCTGGCTAAAGGCATAAGTGGGGCTCGTGCCGATGACACAAAAGGCATGAAGTCGGCCATTGTCAACTGGATTACGCTTCCCAGGCAGCCTCTCGAACCTTCTCTTAGTTGTAAGGTGAAGACAACTCGTGGATTTCATCATGAGAGGACCGGTGCGCTCCTTTGTCCTGCAGGAGTAGATTGGTCTTTGCCCCAGTACGTCATGCTCTCCTCCTTTTTATTATGGATTAAAACAAATCCCTACATCTTGTACAGCATTAAAGAGAAGCTTCGTAGTGGCGAGATGCATGTCCGTGGTGATCAATGGCCTGTTTTCTTGTATGCAGACCTCGCCTATGATCCAGAGGACCCCTGGAATGGTTTAATGAGAAGCCAGCTTTTGGTCACGGTTCGCAAGGTATCTCACAACACTCTTCCGTTTTATTTGGATTTAAACACATCTTCACTTCGCCAAGCTCGGTCAATGATGAGGAGCCAAAAGCGACGCAGTTGGGAAATGCTCGAATTCATGGTATGACGCGTGTGATGAAAGCGTCCTTGGCATATGTCACTACACAGGTTCGTACTGCTGTCAGATGTCTGAAATGATTACTTCTCACAATTATTCAGGTCTGCTTTGCTCTCAGTTCCACCAGCACTTTCTCTCACACCGATACGGTCACAGATTCTGAGACGTTCTACAACAGTCTCTTGGATATCGACAAGAAGGAAGAGGTCAAGGAACTCCTCACCTGGTGGAACCGGTAAGTCATATCACCGTTGCGGACGATGCTTCTCACTGTTGATCTTTATGTAGCAAAATCTTCCCTCATTCATTCTCGGATGTCAGAGTCCCAGTTGAGGGCAGTGCTTTGTGTCGCATCAAGGAGAAGAGGCGTGCACACAAGGAAAATTTGGCCGCCTGAGACTGGTGAACCCCCGGCATGTAAATATATGTTTTATTCTTGCTTCTTAATACATCATTTCCATTGCCCGCTTGCTATTTTGCTTGGCATTGTGTGCATTCAGACTGCTACGCCATCAACAACCATGAGAATTATGATACATCTAACAAAGTTTCATCACTGAAACTGTCCTGCTATCATCTTATCGATGCTTGCCATGATGACAATTATGACAAATTTAACCTCTGTGATCACCCTGCTATCATTTTATCAGCAACTGTCATCTGCTGATCTTTGTGCCTAGTTTGAAATAATGATGTAGCTGCTGCCTGCATATTATGATTGACAGATTGAGTGTTGTTGTGGCACACATAAATTCATGGCAACTGTTGAACCATGTATATCATGCTGAGATTATTTGGCTGCGAAGTCAAGATGATACTGTTGTACCACCTGTAACATTGAGGCAATTATGAGCTAGGAGTACATTTCTGGTACATCTGATGTTATTGATCTTCCCAACCATGAATTATCTTGGATTGGGGGTAAGACATTGTTGGTGACCAATGTTACAATGATATCAATATGCTTGATGTGATGTATTTTCATCTAGGCAACCATAAATTATCTGGGTTGACCTTGCTGTTATCATAGTGACACTGGATGTTGCTTATGATGTAGTAGATCAGGTCTTATAAGACTTTCTCATATTGTTTCCATTTTCTTGATGGACCCTTTTAAGAATTAGACATGATTGCAGAAACAATTTTCAAACCCTTGGATAAGTAAATATGTTGGGATATAGTATAGACATGACAGCATGTAAAAACATTGGCACTTACTTTAAAACTCACATCATAATAAAAATCCCAAATTAAATCCATTATACATAGGGGCTAAACCCTTGGTCAACTCTAGGAATGAACCAGACTAAGCTAGGAAAAACATGTACTGACTACTTGTGACCTTTCTAAGTCAGCGACTCAAGGGTGGGCTTCTTGGTGCAACGTGGCAACCGCCAGTCGTTGCGTAACCATGGGTTGGCATAACAATCGTCAGGCATTGGTGTTGTCTCGGTGTGTTCTTGGTCCCGGGTTGGGGTCTCAATGTCCTTGGGGTCTTCCGCTGTCAATAACTCTATAACCTCCGCTTCCTCTGCCCTTAGCCTTGCGGTGTTGCATGTGACCTGCGCGTTTCAGTGTACGAGTCATGCAGTGACTTGTTGATAGCCAATGATATGCCGAATGTGGGGTTCAAACCATGATGGTGGGTTCGTGCTTACTTAAGGATGGAGAAGTTGGGGAACAGTGTCATGAAAATACGTCACCCCCTATACATTTTTCCTTACTTTCCCATATTTTCATGACAATCCTCTCCAGTTCCCAGACTCACGACTTATTCTTCACACGACATGCGGAGTGGGGCAAAGCAATACAATTACATCCCCTCGAGGGGGACAGAACACATCAGACTACAACTACAACTCCCCTGGGGGAGTATGACTACAGAAAGGTTCTCCGAGAGAGAACGCTACTCTACGATAAAAGGGTCCTCCTCGGACCCTCCAACTTCGACCCTAGACCCTCCGACACATCCCATGTCGACCAGAAGGGAACCTTCATCAATCATTCCCTGGACAGCATTCTCTAATGCCTTCTTGACCACTGCCCAACAATTCCAAGTGAACCGATCAGCAAGACTGAATCGATAACGAGGCTGGGACTTATGGTACCCCAGCCAGAGGTTGTCTTCGGAGTCCGCCCACGAGACCGTCTCAAGCGGCAGCATTGAGTCTGACGATACTGGAGAGGGGGGGAACGCATCGTCCAATGCTGAAAACCAAAGGTCATCAGAACATAACTAGCAACAAGGGAGGTGGAACACTCACTGTACGGGTTCTCCAATAACTCGCACAAAAGCCTCTTGTTGCGTACAGAAAGTGGGCAACACTCCATGCGATGCTTCTAGTGCTGCCAAAGTTCGGTTCAGAACTGATCCAAACCTGGTTCGAACCCCAAACCGAACCGGAAGTTCAGTTCAGTCCAGCACCTTGGGCTGAACTGAACCCTGGGTCCAGTTTGGGGTTCAGGCAACCCCTGGGTTGTCTAAACGGTTCATGAGCAGTTCAGAACTGCCAAACCGATGTCTGCAGGTATGTATATTTTGCTTCAAACGAAAGTTTTTACTTGTATGCCAATTCGGCAAATTTCCTTTTTAGTCACTAAATTTTATTCTCAGCCACCGACAACCATTCTCAGCCACCGACAACCACTCTCAAAAGCCTCGAACACAACTGTTCGAGTCCAATAGGTAAGTTTTACTTTCACTCTCATTTATTTCTCATTCACTAATACTTTTGTAGGCACGATGAATGACAACAATGATGACGATGACGCACGATGCAAGCACCAGCACCAGCATCAGAGGTGGCAGTGGCGGCGGCACCAGCACCAGCACCAGCACCACCATAGTGCCGCGTCACCATCCACGAACCGCCCCCCAAACGAGAGAAAGAGAGCGGCAGGGTTGGTGCACCCAACCCCGCTGCCAATCATAAGTGTTTATTTACTACTAAGTAACAACCAACACTACCATCCCCACCAGCCCAATGACACCCACACCCACACCCACACCCACGCTAACACCAACGCCAATGCCACGCCCATCCAACGCCAACACCAACGCCAATGCCAACTTCCACGGCAACGGCAATGGCAATGGCAACACAACAACAACAACACCACCACCATAGTGGTCACCAAACCACCCCCAAACGAGAGAAAGAGAGCAGCGGGGAAGGTGCACCCGACCCTGCTGCCCTTCGTAAGTTTGTATTTCTTATTAACGAAATCAGCTAATACTACTATACACACCAGCCCAATGACGCCCACAACCACACTGACACCCTCGCCCTCACCCGCACCTGCGCCCATGCCAACGCTCATGCTCATGCCAATGCCCCACGCCAATGGAATGGCAATGGCAACGGCAACGGCAACAGCAATGGCAACTGCAACTGCAACGCGATGGCAACAACAAGGATGAGGACAACGGATCACGATGGAGGCGAGAGGAGCAACGGGAGCGGTGCACCAACCAACTCCCGCTGCACTAGGTGTGTGACCACCAGCGCCAAGGTGGGACCAGGTCCCCACCTCCGGCTAACACCTTGTGAACATGCAGCCTGGCGTCAATTGACGTCGGGGCTATGTTCGCGAGGTTACAGGGAGATGGGTGCCTCACCAGCGCCAGAGGTTGAATTTTTAATAATAATATATTGAGTTTTGTAGTTAGTTAGAATAAATTGTGAAATTTTACATGTAGAATATGGGATAACTGTAAAATTGAGTGTCCGAACCGTTCATGAACCTGGTTCAGGCCCTGAAAAAAATATCTGAATGGTTCAGGGCAGTTCAGGTTCAGTTCACATGAAATCCTGAACTGAACCCGGAGTTCAGTTCAGGGTTCAGCCAAAATGGGTCTGAACTGGACTGAACTGAACTTTGGTAGCACTAGATGCTTCGCCTTCCCGCAAGCGAAACACCGACCAGTAGCCCAATACAGATCCCGATCAGCGTCCGAGAGCGAGAGAGCATAGTGATGTGTAACACAATTAACCGTGATAGGGGGGGTTGGAGAGAATAGAGCAGACGTCTTGAAGAACGTAAGACGGTGAGAAGAGTGGGGAAACATTGCATGCTGAAGGACGAAGGCTGAAGAACAACGAGGCTTTATACCACCAGCATGCCCTCCAATATTCGACACTTCTCTCATGAATCCCACGATTCACCCACGTGACTGGAGGTTGATATTCCCGACTCCCATGCTGCCTCTTTATCCATCAAACCACCATCACACAATGCCCAGACCCTTAACCATGATCGAGCCAATGACTACTGCGATCCTTATCTTTTTTCTCATCCTTATCCTCGTTTTGGCTTCATTACTATGGGGAATACGACAGACTTATGACACCGCTGACCCTGAGATCCCCCTAACCACCGTCTTATTTCGCCAACCTCCCACAATCAACGACGACGCGTCACACGGCAACGATAACCCTTATGACGGATGGGGAAACCATGATGATGCGTACCACGAAGCATACGAATCCGCTGACGCATCCACGGGCCGAGACAGCGCAATTACGAATCGCAGCAATGCCGAAGGCGATGCGATTACGAGGCAGGAACAGCATAGATGTGTCAGCCCTCCACCTCATCGAACAACAAAAAGCAAGTCATTTCTACTGCGACTCGTCGATGCTGCGGAAGAGGAAGAAATGTATAAAAGACATCGAAGTACCAATAGTTTACGCTAACTTTGACCTCCTGTACCATCTCCTAGTAGTTGTACAATGACACTGATAGAAGTTCAGAACTGAAATCCTTATCACCCTTCATTCTCAAACCTTATCCCTGAAGCCTCAAACATTTGATCAAGTCTCACGCATAAGCGCTCATATCCTCAATAACATCCGGTTGCCCTTACCCTGTAGCATCCAGCCGTCAGGCCAACCTCTGATCTCCGACATTGTGCAACCCTTTGAGCGACACCAGATAGCGCGACTACTAGTCGTGACAAACAGGTTTGTATGGTGTGAAAGCGGAAAAAAGTGATGCCATGACAATATCCCCCTCACAAGGTAAAACATCCCGATTCGAAGGACCAGCTACGGGGTCGTGGTTGGGGAGGTCGTGGGCGGGGTCGAAGCCATAAGGCTAGGGGAACCATAGAGGGAGTTGTAGACCTCCCAAGTATCGCTGTCCTCACCCTGGAGGAAAATGAATTCATCATCAAAATACACCAGGTATGTCCCAAACAGACAATGATGAGGGCGAGGAGTGAGGAAAGAAGCAGAAAAGAGGCGCTGATCATGAGGAGGAAGTAAAGTTGAAGGGAAGCAGGCACAAACATCAGAAGGGTGGACGACATCCATGTTCCCGGAGACGTAGACAGAGATGGCGGCACGATGGTAGTGGGCATTCTTGAGTGCACGGCAATGAAGGACATCCTTGGCAGGGTAAGGGGAGAAGTCGAGGTGATCAATATTAAGACAGTGGTCAAAGGTGCAAGGCATAAATGAGGTTTGGAAGGAAAAGAAAAAAAAGGAAAAGATGACATATAAGAACTGAAAAACTTCAGGGCCGGTCATGAATCATGTGGGTGGAAACTGGTCTGTGAACAAAATGGGGAGATGGGCGAAATGGTATGGAGTCTGAACATCGAGTTTGGCGAAAGCAGAAGAGGGAATCGGATATGGGAGAGGACACACAGCATTGATGGAATACGCAAATTGATGACTTGGGTCACGAGGTTGAACCGAGGGAGAAAGGGGAACCAGAGAAAGTTCGACAACAACAGTAATGGCATGATGCATATCAAATGCCATTGGGGAGAGGGTATTTACAGAACTCATGCATTTTTGTGCCAGCGAGGATAGATGTGACATACTTTGGATAGATGGCAAGGAGAATGGAATCGGAGGAAAGTTGTTGAGATGGTAAAGACATTCCAGGGGGGATCATAAAGATAGAGGAGTGGAGGTGAACAGGTTTCGCAGCACAAGGGTGATCTTTATGGAATTGACGAATGAGTTCTTGACAATTCTTTGTTTCTGACTCTGGGATCCAAGAATCTTCATCGTGTGGATAACCTAACCAGTGAACAAGGTAAAATAGTTTGTTGCGACATATACGGGAGTCAAGGATCTCTTCGATCTCATATTCTTCCTCATTGTCAATGAGATCAGGTGGTGGTCGTAACTGTTTTGTCGTTTGTGTGGAAAAGGTTGGAGGAACAAAAGGAAGAAGCAATGCTTCGTTGAAAACAGGGTAAATCCGCCATGATTGCGGTAGATGTAAGTGATATGATGAAGAACCAATTTTCTCAGTGACTTCAAATGGACCATATTGCTTGTGATTGAGTTTTTTCATCGGTCGATCGCTGGTCAAGTGTTTTCCCTGTATCCAAACTTTATCGCCAACAACAAAAGATGTCGGTTTCTTGGGTTTGTCATATTGGACTGTCATTGCATCACATGCTCTTTGTAACGCAGTCGTAACCTGTGATTGAACTTTTGTCATGCGATCCATATATTGTTGTACAGACTCATTTGTGATTTCTTGCAACATTGAAGCACCGGACCAAGGATGTTAACCCTGTGTGATGTAAAAAGGGGAGAAACCTGTTGCCAAAGTACGATTGGCAAGGGCGAATTCAGCGAGAGCAACCCAATCAGCCCAATCATCTTGCCAATAATTTGTAAAGTGTCATAGAAAAATCTCAATTTCTTGGTTCATTCGTTCTGTTTGACCATTGGCTTGTGGATGATACACAGTTGTTGGTTGTCCTTTGATGCTGATGAGATGATAAAGTTCTTTGGTGAATTGCAATACAAAAACTGGCCTGTGATTGGAGATGATGCGACGAGGAAGGCCGAAGTGTTTGAATTGATGATCACAGAGAATTCATGCCCAACCCTCAGAGGTCAGGGCAATGTTGGTTGGTACCAAGATAGGATGTTTCGAGCATTTATCTACAATGACTAGGAGGGCATCATACCCTTGTGACTCTGGCAATGGTCCAATCATGTCAACAGATATTGTATGCCAATTGTATGGTGGGATTTTGTGAGGGTGTAATTGTCCGAGTTGTTTTCCTTGCATTGGTTTGTTCATCTGGCATTCAGGGCAACCTGCGACATAACAAGTGACATCTTCCCATATGGTTGGCCAAGTTGTTTGTCGTTGGATGAGTTCAATCATTTTGTTGCGACTGGGATGACCGGCGATCAGAGTATCATGGTGTTGTGAGATAATGTTGGTGATAGTGGGGATAGGAACTGAGATTGTGGCAAAAAGATGTTCGGGGAGACCGATGAGGTTTTGATTGTCTGATTCCTTTGGGATGAGATCAACCTGATGAGAAAGGAGGTCAGCTTTTTTGTTTTGACTCCCTTTATGATGCAATAGATGGAAATTATAATCCTGTAAGAAAGCAACCCTTCGTGCTTGTCGGCAAGTGAGGTTTTGTGGTTGTCGATAGTATGCAAGGTTTTGATGATCCGTGAAAACGTCCAATTGATGTTCAGCACCAAGAAGGAATTGTTGCCAGCCTTCGAAACAATGAATGATTGCTAATAATTCTTTGTCATAGACATCATAATTTCTTTCAGTGGCAGACATCATTGTCAACATAAATGTGACAGGACGAAAAAGACCATCTGGTTGTTCCTGCGATAGTACAGCGCCGGTTGCGAAATCGGAAGTGTCACATTCGATCATAAACTTGCCTGTTTGATTGGGTAGAATGAGAACTGGATTGGTGGTGATAATATGTTTCAGTTGGTCAAAGGCAATTTGTTGGGCAGGTCCCCAGTTCCATTTCGTGTTACCAGTGAGAGAATTCAACGGAAGGGCATGTTGTGCATAATCTTTGATGAATTGTCGGTAAAAATTAAGAAAACCTAGGAACAATTGTAATTCCTTCTTATTCTGTGGTACCAGCCAATCTATGATAGCGGTGGTCTTGACTGGGTCCATGTGAACATGTCCATCTTCAACGATCAAGCTGAGGTATTCAACATGAGTAGAATCGAAAGTACATTTCTTTGCCTTTAGGAAGAGATTGTTGTCACAGAAGATTTGTAGGACTCCTTTCGTTTGTTCTTTGTGTTCATCAAGATCTTTTGAGAATATGAGTAGGTCGTCCATGTATATCATGAGCCATCCTTCACGAATTTTGTATCAGAAGATATGGTTCATCATTCGCTGAAAGGTAGGCAGTGAATTCTTCAATCTGAAGAACATAACTGTTGGTTCAAATAAACCCTTTGGTGTCAAGAAGGTGGCTTTTTGTTCATCGCCTTCACGGATGCGTACATTGTTGAACCCCCATCAAACATCGAGTTTGGTGAAAAACTTTGCTTTGGCAAGTTGATTGATAATGTCTGTGATGAGTGGAAGGGGATACTTATCATCAATGGTATTTGCATTCAGCCAACGATAATCCTGTATAGGCTGTAACTCGTTTGCGTCCTTCTTCGCGACAAAGAAAAAAGGAGAAGCATATGGTGACTTTGAAGGACGAATCCATCCAGTCTTCAGGTTATCATCAAGGAATTCATCGAGTTTCCTTCATTCAGGGACAGATAAAGGATATAATTTACAGTCATGATGGTCAGGCACATCTGGTTTCATATTGATAGCATGATCCAATGGTTTACGGGGTGGTAATTCATCGAAGGATGATGGTTCAAAGACATCACGATACTCCAGATAATGTGGAGGAACGAGTTCATCAATTGTACATTCTGTTGTCCCTGTGCGAGTTCCGTCAATTTTGTCATGACGAAGTTCATCCATGCTGGTGTGGGCCAGACAATGGTTTGGAAATCAATTGTGCAGATCGTGCTTGGTTTGCCGCAACCACTAAGACAATGAGAGAAGGAAACTTTGTTGGTTATCCAATCGATTTTGGGATTATGTTTCTTTAGCCAATCAAAACCAAGGAAAATGTCCATCTTTGCTAAAGATAAGACAGCACAGCGGATAATCTCAGAATGATTTCCAAGTTGAAGTCAAAGTTCAACATATTCGGTGATTTGACCGTTTTTTTGTTTCGAGCCATCACTGGTGTATGCATCGAATGGTTGTTCATATTTTCTTGTCAGCAAGTTATGAACCTTGACAAATCCAGAGTCGATCGGAGTGAGGGTACAGCCAGAATCCAACATACATTTTACAGGGTATTTACGATTATCGGTTGTTGTTGCAGCAAATCCATAAAGAATAAGGGAAAGTTGAAGGGCGGTCTCCGTTTCAGATGATGCGATATACAGAGGATCCATTTGTGGCATTTCTTTTTCCAACCAAGATACAGCATCGGATAGTGGTATTCATCGCAGGCGAAGTATGGCCGCTGGTGAAACCTTCATAACCCATTGATCATGGATATCATAATCACAAAGAAGTTCAAGGGCAACTGGCATCGAAGGATTATGGTGATATGCTATAGGAAGCTGTAGAAGGAGAGATCCCCAAACAAACTACCTAATAGGTGAATGCAAGGATGCGAAGATGTCCACTACACGTAGAAAGGTTTGTGAAGGTATGGAAACTACTATTAAGTTTCTGAACAATAGGAACGTACATGCGACAGTTGCGATTAACTGTGCGACTTCGCGAACACGGTCACAATGATGATATTGATATTGGATGACGAAGACTGACAGACTCAAGACTATAACTTGAGTTCGAGCTAAAGAGAGCTTTATAGCTCTTAGACTAAGATCAAAAGGGAGGGAAAGTCATATGTTTCTCTGCAAGAAGGAGGAGGGGGGTCTCTGTCTATATCTATGTATCTAAACTACATCTCTTTTTATACTACTTCGATCAGAAGATCGGAACAGTATAAAATTGATAGAAAGGAGTAGTAATGATACTAATAGAGATGGGGAGAAAGGGATCAAAAGGTGAAACATAATATGGAAACAAAGAAACAAAGGAAGAAGAAAGGTAAAATAGAAAAGAAAGGGAAACTACTATACAAATACGTCCAATACGATCGAAAGTGAGGTAGGAGGTGGATGGGATAGGGGGAATGAACCTTCGATAAAGGCAGGATCGGTCCGATATGGGATGGCTTTGTCCTGGTGCTGTGACAAGTTCAGAAGTGATTGATCGTTGTCAAGAGATATCGGAATAGCTTGCAGACGTTCGTAAGATCATGAGGTATCGGGATATGGTCGATGGAGAGTTAGAGCACGTCCAATTCGTATATTTGGAGCTTAGGATTGTATGATGCGTATCAACAGAGCGCAATGATAGTTTCTTCCGCTGTGAATTCAGATTCAATTTTTGTTGTCTTTGGCCTGGCCTGGGATCTCACCTTGGACCACTCAATGGTAGATCAACATCGATGCCCATAATCTTTTCTTGGCATGTTGCACAATTATGGATTTGTGCAGTCTATATTGCAAGTATTTGTTGTTCCACTTCATTCAGTTTATATGTTGCTTGTCGTTTGTTGGTTTGGGTAATGAATGGAATCATTTCGCGCATTTTATGAAACTTTGGTTTTGCAGAAATTTCTTTGATGACCTGTGTTTCTGTAACAGGTGTCTTCAGTTCTTTTCGGAGGTCTTTCAGCTGAGAGAATACTTGGTCGTATTGTTCAAGAAAACATAATTGTGCTGATAAACTAGCGAGCATGGCCTCCTGGGTTTCACATTGCTTCTTCAAAAATCCTCCCACTTCTTTTCCAACATCGAAACCTTGTCCATCAATGCTGCAATGAGCATGTCTTTGTCATTGGTGGCGGCAGGTTCACGACAGGTATCGGGGACAGTCTCCATGGACCGAATCTGGGCAGCAGGGCAAGGAACTTGTTGAGTTCCTTTCTTTGGACAATCGTGTGACATATGTCCCTGTTGTCTGCATCAGAAACAGACGCCTCGTTTCATGAGGTTGGTCCGTTCAGCATCAGTAAGGTGTGTAAGCGCTGGTTGGATTGCACCAGTGGTACGTTGGGCATCAATGTCCATAGGGACGTTTTCGGATGTTGCTTTGGTGGTATTGGAGACTGCAGCGGGGGTAGTCATGCCATATGTGGAGGTGATGGAATGAGGGATGTTCTTTCCTTTGTTCACAATGGCCCCAAGTTGCTCATGACATCGACACCATTGTCAATCCATAAGGATGGTTTGAAGACACCATCCTTTGATGGTTTCCGGCATATTTGGCTGTGTGTAGATTTGGTTGATGAGCAGTTTATTCATGTGAAATTCAATGAGATGGATGAGATGTCGATAATTATGGACCTCATCCAAGCCAGCCTTTCGGACCAGGACATCGAATTCAAGCCAGAATTCATCCACGGTTTTCGTTCCCTGATACAAATTGTCGAGTTTCATTATAGCGTCCTTTTCTTTGTTGGGATGTTGGAAGCATGAGCTAAATTTAGCCACAAAGTCAGCATAGGTTCTGAAATCTCCATCGGCGGGGTCTGTGATGTATGCTCGTTTGGTGATTTTGTTGGCCCATTGGCCAGCGAGTCCTCCCTCAAAGTAGGAGAGGACAAAGAGAATCTTGTCCGTGTCAGTATGGAAATGCTTCTTGTTGGCTGACATGTATGTTTGGCACTGTCACTGGAAGGTCGAGAACTCCTTGACCTTCCCAGAATACTTTGGAGGTGTGGCAACATGAGATTTGTTAGAAATATAGGTCGTGGTGCAGGTAGGGGTGTCTGTGTCATTGTTGTCCTGTGCCATGTTGGCATCGGCTCTCTGTTGTTGTGCTGTGTCGGCAGTGGCTTTCTTTTCGGCCTCATACTGGGCCACAATATGTCAGTAGACAGTTTGCATGAAGTTCATCGGATATTCAGGGTCTGCGGCAATGGCCATCTCAATGTTAGCAAGGAAGAAGCCAGGGTCTAGGTTTGGGTTTTTAGATGGTGGGACGGCAAAGGGATTGGTGCTTGAGGAGGAAGACATTGGATTACCTCAAGGTAGAGATGATTGAGGAGAAGTTGGTGTTGAAGACAATGAAGAATGGAAAAAGTAGGAGGTGTCGGAGATTCGGAAGAAGAGGAAGAAGGAGGGAGAAGGGGCAAGGTATCAGTCAATGACGAAGTGGGCCAGGTTGTTGCGGGGGTCAGGGGAGTAATGAACAGCTTAGTCTTTTGTTATGGGATGTCTCAGGATGGGCTTCTTGGTGCAACATGGCAACCGCCAGTTGTTGCGTAACCATGGGTTGGCATAACAATCGTCAGGCATTGGCGCTGTCTCGGTGTGTTCTTGGTCCCAGGTTGGGGTCTCGATGTCCTCGGGGTCTTCTGCTGTCAATAACTCTACAACCTCCGCTTCCTCTGCCCTTAGCCTTGCGGTGTTGTGTGCAACCCGCACATTTCGGTGTACAAGTCATGCAGTGACTCGTTGATGGCCAGTGATATGCCGAATGTGGGGTTCAAACAATGACAGTGGGTTCATGCTTACTTGAGGATGGAGAGGTTGGGGAAGGGGTTTGTACAGCACGAAAGTGGAAAAAAGTGATGCCATGACATCATTCTAGAGTCTCTGGCTGGTTGTGATTGTCTTGTGTCCTTTGGAACTGGCTCTGGAAAACTCTTATCATGATTATGCTTGTGATTCTATGTCCTCAAGAGTATTCAATACTTGTCGTTCTCCTCGAATGTCTACAGCATTCACAATCCAATGCTTTCATGGCCTTTTTGATCACTGTGGCTGTGATCAATGAAGACACCTAATCGACCTCAATTTTGGCAGGCAAGTACCTTCTGACAGCCTCTAGATATTGCATCATTATGTTTTTCAACACCAGGGTGTTGCAGATGGAAATTATAGCTGTGTGATCACAATGATGGAACAACTGGGGAAACATGAAGGACATTTCACAAGATTTGGTGCAATTCTTCATGCACCTGATAAAAAATATGTCAACTGCTGATATGCATCATATGATCCTGAGCTCCGAATATGTGAATCAGATGTATTATAGCTCTTCTTTGACATTGTCCTGAACATCCTCGATCTTATGAATGTCTGCAAAATCTTCTGACACAGTTCAACAACGATTGATGACTCTCGAACTCATTGCAGCACAAAAACAAAGATATATCATATCAGACTAGTGCAGGTCAGGGGTACCTGGTACCCCCAAGGGTTTAGGATACGGGTCCTGTGTGGGTAAAGTCCAAGTCCAGGGTCTAGATACCCGCAGTACCTGTGAAGTACCCTCACAGGTACTGCCTGTATTTTTTTGGAGGATAAAAACACCAAAAACCTCATTTTTTGGTGTTTTTTCACTGCTTCTTGCATATACCATGGGACCGGAAGCTCTTAAAATTCCCTAAAAAATGCAGAGATGCTCTCCAATGTGTTCTAAACAGTTCTCCAGTTTACATCAAGACAATCCGATTAGTATTTAATCCGGTAGAAATCGAATACTACCTCAAAAACCTGTTTTTTGGTGTTTTTTCACTGTTTCTTGCATATACAATTGGACCAGTAGCTCTTAAAATTCCCTAAAAATTTCAGGGATGCTCTCTAATGTGTTCTAAACAGTTCTCCAGTTTACATCATAACAATCCGATCAGTATTTAATCCGGTAGAAATCGAATACTACCTTAAAAACCTGTTTTTTGCATGTTTTTTATGGGATTTGCACAAAACTTGCATGGAACCCATACCTGTGGCCTCAAATACATACCCGTGGCGGGTATTGGTACAAGTCCAGGCCCCATAACCTGCGGGTATACCCGTGTCCAGCACTATATCAGACTGATCCAACCCTCATCAAAAGACCATCTCCCCTATCCTACCTTTGATCATTTTGGATGTATTTGCATATTAGTTTCCCTTTCTTGTTCAATTTACCTTTCATCTTCCTTTGTTCTTTGTTCTTTATTTTATGTTTCACCTTTTGATTCCTTTCTCCATTTCCCCTTTTAGGAGTATTATTACTTCTTTCTGTCAATTTTATACCGTTCTGACCATTCAATTGGAGTAGTGTAAAAAGAGATGTAGTTTAGATACATAGATATACAGACCCCCCCTCCTCCTCATCACAGAGAAAAACACGATGTTTACTCCCCAGCAGCCTTAGTCTAAGAGCCAAAAAGCTCTATCTCACTAGTACTCAAGTTATAGCCTTGAGTCCTTCAGTCTTCGCTCTCTGATATCAATATTGTTGTTGCGACCGTGTTCATGAAGTCGCACAGTTGTTCGCAACTGTTGCACTGTACATTTTATTGTTTGGAAACTTCGTAGTAGTTTCCCCACCTTTCCAAACCCTTTATCATGTAGTAGGTCTTGAGGCCTCTTGGGGTGCTCATGCAGAATGGGTGGAACAGTCTGGATGGGATAGGAAGATGAACTGACTACTACGTGCTACTGACTAAGGATCTGGTCACGTGATCTGTCAGGTACCCACAACAACAGCAGCATCAATTGACGCATGCACAATGTTTGTGAGGTGTTTGATGTTGGTTGTTTCAGCAGAAGGATTTTTGTTCTTTTCTTGTATCTAATGTTGATTTGTTTACTTACCTGGGCTGGTAGATGGACGCACTACCCTTCCAGCCATTCTTTCTGTTGTCATGGTAGCTGCATGAATTGTGGTGTTGAATGAGGAAGGTGCAGAGCTTGCCAAGAGGTGGTTGACACTGTGGGAAGTAGACACGTTGAAAAACAATGTGTAAAGTACTTGAAATTCAATGGCTTTTCCTTGGATTTTCAGAGGAATTACATTGAAATTCAAAGCGAAAAAATACACTGAATGGCTCATTTTCTCAGTGAAATTCAGTGGTTAATAACATTGATTTTCAACTGATTGTGAACTGAATTTCAGTGTATCTACCATTCAAATGAACAAAAATATGTAGCCATATAGCAGATGTATATTACTTATCAGTAAGCAGTTATGTTATGTCGGTTAACACTAGTTGGGTCATTTAATTATCATATAATAATTATTGGCATTTCCGGGGTTCGAACTCTCAAACTGTTGTCACTTATCAAGGTTACACTTACCACTGAGCTAATGTGCCATATAAGGAAGTGGTGGAGACAGGCTTATATCCCACTGGCAATTTCGACACACCAAGCCTTCGTCAAGCCTTGCATCTGTTCAGCAGATGACTACAGATGACTAGCGGTTACACAGGTATTTCCAAGAGCCATATATTGCTATTGCTAATAAAATACATTTTAGCAGGCTAAGGCTAGACGCTGGTACGGGTTCGGTGTCCGTGGTCGAATGAGGGAATTTTTCAAGAGAAAAGCAGGATTGCACACGAGTGGACACGATTTGCACACTGTGAACAAACCGTGCCCGTCACCCTTGGGTCGCGGATTTCTTATTTCGAATTTCTAGGTATAGTATCACAGGGTGCACAGTAGCATACTATGTAACAAAATATGTTGAATTTATTGTAAAAGTATACTAAATATTGTTATCATATTGTTGCACATAGTACTCAAAAAGTATTCAAAATGATGATTCAATATTTTAAAACAAAGTACATTACTGGTATTGATTGACAATTGTACAGTACTGCTTCAATAATTTCCATAAATGTCTTGTTATTGAAGCAGTACTGTAACATTGCCATTCAATACTGGTAATGTACTTTGTTTCAAAATATTGAATCATCATTTTGAATACTCTTTGCATACTGTATGCAACAATATGATAACAATATTTAGTATACTTTCCCAATACGTTCAACATACTTTGTTACATAGTATGCTACTGTGCACCCTGTGTATAAGATAAACGACAACGACGACCACAGCCACCAACAAGACCACCCACACAAAAACGGCCACGATGGCCACGATTACGACAACGACCAACCCCCACACCGCCACCACCTGCATGGTAACTACTACCACCACCCATTTAGCAATGACAACAAGGCCGGGAGGGTGGTGCGCCCACCTACCGGCCCAGGTACGTCCCCAAACCCACGCCCTCCGTCTCACCAGGACGTCATCAACACCATGCCAACCAACTGGCTGGCAGAGGTGAGTGACGACGACACAACAGGCAACGAGGGCGATGACGACGACGACAGATGGGGCAAGAATGGCTGGAAGGGGAATGAGGACAAAGTCCCCCTCCCGCCCAAGCCATGACGCCTCGCGAACACAGGCCGCGTCAATTAACGCGTGGATGTCATTCACGAGGCATTTGGCATGGTATCAGTCTCCACCAGCCCCAGCGCTGCCCCAACACCTCGCGACCACGCACGGCAGCGTCAATTGACGCGTGCCGGGTGTTCGCGAGCTATTTGGCATGGATACCGATGGGGACCCACCGTCACTCTTCCATTTGTGTAGGCATGTAACAGCATCATGCTGGGCAATGCTATGGGGTGAGTGGTTTTAGTGTCGAAAAAACATTATTTTAGAGTACTCTGTATTTTCAGTGTGAATCTATGATTTTCAGTGTACTAAAAATTCAACTATTGAAATTCAATGTCAAAAATCTCAGTGACGGAATTTCATTGTATCTAAAAATTCATACTATTGAAATTCAATGTCAAAAATGTCAGCAACGGAATTTCATTGTATTTTCGTGATACACTGAAAACACGGTAGGTCAGATTCAGTGTATTAAACACTGAATCGACCTCACTGTAGGAAGTAGGACACCTGAATACCAGTACCCAAAACCTCCGAAATCTAGTGAGCAGCTCACTACTATCAAGTGAAACCACTGAAAAAATACAGTGACCATGGAGCACTGAAGGGCTCATTTTGGCCTACTGAGTATCAATGCGTGAGCACTGGATTTTCAATACTGTTTTTGTACGCAAGCACTGGATTCTCAACAGCAACTCGCACTGAATCTTGGATATTTAGAGCACTGGATCATTACATTATCTATTCATCCAGCTATGTACAAGAGAGATACATGACGTGTGACGTGGCTCAAAGGTTGATTGAATGTCCAGAAATCCGATTTTGTGTCATGAGAGAAAAGGCATAGTTAGCATTGATTCAGCGACGCGGCACTGTCCCCGCTCGCTTGCCCGTTGTGAGACCACCATATATGCTCTCCGTTGCAGTCACTATCGTTGAATTCGACGCGGAGGACGACGACCAGGATGCGGAGAAAGATGATCAGGATGCAGGTGACCACTCACCTTCACTGCCCCAGTTTTTTGCTTGCGTCGCATCACCTGAAGCAGAAACAGTCGCAGATAAAATCATAAGGGTGATCCAGAATGAGCAGACACTTTTACTAGAGTTATTGCCTTATGCCAGCATGAACCCCTTCTATGTATAGAGCTGAAGAACATTCTTGCTGCTAATCCGTGAGTGTATCTTTCGCTCCTCCTTCTCATCGCAATCGCCCTGCGAAAACCTGAGGTAGTCTTCCCATGGCCCAAGACGACATGCCGAGGTTGTGATGCATTTCCCGAGTCCCACAAAGCTCAACCGGCTCCTGGGACGGGTGGATCTCCACAGGATAGTTCCGAAGCCAGAACCCCTTTGATAAGAACCTCACTAAGAACGCGTATAGAACTCCGAGCTGCGATTAAGGCCATCCAAGACTATACCGAAATGGACCTGGATGTTGCTCTCCCTTGGGTCAAAGTCTTCAGCCCAATTCTAGATCGCCAAGAACTTGGGCTTGCTCACCTTTGGTACAGAATCGCAGCGCTGTCATCATTGTTGTTGGAGGGACAGCTGTCATCAGCGAGGCGGTGCGGAAAATGGTAACCACTGACACTCATGGTCACTCTCTCGCCCCGTGTGCCCCGAGGCAACCACTTCCGGCATCCTCATCCTCGTTATGGTCATGGTTGTCACCATTGTGGTCACCAGCTTCGTTGTTGTCCTTGTCAATTTCATCAGCCAGGTGAGGGTTTACTCACCTTGCCGTCAGTCTTTGTCCCTCGGCATGTCCATTTACTTGTAGCCCAGATTGTTCCATGAGTATATGGCGACAGTGGCAGGAGTGGTGATAGCCATCTTTCCCGAGTGAGTTGTTGATTATATAATATATTCAACAATGACACGTCGCGTGCGATCACGTGAATACCTGTGGGCTAAAATAATCACACATATTATTTAAGTAATAATTTTCGGACTGTCAAATAATTTAGTGCTATATCAATACAAGTTCAGTGATCTGAAGTCACTGAACATCCAGTGAGCAATGGACTCAGTGCTTGGGACTGAAATTTAAGTGCTCTCGATTTCCTGTCACTGGATATCCAGTGCTTTCAAGTCTCACTTAAAAGAAGTGATCACCCATCCAGTGACCCGATCACTGGATTAAGGGTATACAGTGCTTGCATCACTGAAAACTAAGGATCCAACTTCCCACAGTGTCATTCATTGTATTTTCATCGGAATTTCAGCGTGTCCGCTTCCCACAGTGTTGAGAGTCCATTCCTGACCACAAAAGCGGCAGAAAAGAGCCTCGAAAACTATGAAAAAGACTAAAATACGCCTGTAGTATTGTAGATACATGATGTATACGAACACGGAGAAACATGCAAAACAATCAACTATGGGGTTCTGGAACGCATTATGGAGTTTACGCTGGGTACCGAAGCTGTGTGGGGAGATTTCCGAAGCACAATTCAACTTGTCGCTGAGATCACTCCATGGAGGACCAATGGAGAAGATGCAGCTCACAGCGCAGTCTTCTTCAAGCACGCGCTTGTCTCTATTGTCACTGATCTCAGGAATATCCAGGGAATCGTCGGTCGTGTGGAAAGCCGGGGGGAATGGGGGATCATTGACAGGAGCATGAGCCTCGTACGAGCAACATTTGCAGCGCAGGATGGGACTGAGGACGGCGAGAACAACGAAGATGATGAGGACGATGAGGATTAGGCCTTGGTTGGTCTCGAGATATGTTTTTCAGCTCATGAACCCCTGATATCTCTTTTTCAGTACCACGAACTTCCTCTTGTATCTCATTTTCATTGTGCAACTAATCGAGACAATGTTTTTCAGTAACACGAAAAAAATTCTCACTGAATTACAGCAACAAAAGTTTTCGTCACTGAATTTCATTTATGAGTGATTGTCACTGAAAACACGCTCGATTCAGTGATTTGTTCACTGTTGCTCTGATCAGCAGTGATTTCGTCACTCTTTATCATTGATTTTACTTCCTACAGTGTGTACATACTTGTATTCATGTATTCTACTCGAAATATCCAAACGCGGCGCCTCCAAACCGTGGTCGCGGCCGCAGCAAAATAACAGCGTAGATTCTCAGCAATTTCGTAGAGTCTCATGATCATGATTTGACGGAAATATGCCCACGTCACATTTTCGGCTGATACGTGTAGTACTAAGCGTCCTCGATGCCACTGGTTGACTTTGACTGATTGGTTTCCTTCTTCATTCTAACTACCATGTCTGCTAATGAGATAATGTACCGTCAATACATCGGAGAAGCAGACTTGCCGCACATTATGGCTCTCGTCCAGCACGAGCTCAGTGAGCCATATGTCATTTACACTTACCGATACTTTCTTCATCAGTGGTCCGTTCCACCACCTCATTAGTTTACCTCCGGTATTGATGACACTTTCTTAGGCCTCATCTATCCTTTCTTGTGAGCATCTAGTCAATAGACTATACTGCTACCATCCGATGACCACGCTCCATCCGCTAGGCCTATCCTGCGGATCGGGTCGAGTCGAACCCGATAGGTGTCATCGTGTGTAAGCAAAGCATGCACCGGCACTTCTCCAACAGAGGTTACATTGCCATGCTCAGTGTTAGCAAGTTCTGGCGCAAACGCGGCATCGGTATGTATTCCACCCAACATCCATCTTCTCCTCACCGATCATCCTAAGATATCTCGTCTTCCTGAACTCGTACCAAATGCTCCTCCACAGCTAGCACTCTTGTCCGCCACTCCATCAAAGTTATGAAAGAGAATGGTGTCGAAGAGGTTGGTTACCGTACTCTCTCGTGTTCGACACACTGCTCACACTGCCGATGACTTGACAGGTGGTTCTCGAGACAGAATATGACAACAAAGCAGCTCTCTCTCTCTATGAATCCCTGGGTTTCATCCGTGAAAAGCGTCTCTACCGATTTTATCTCAACGGCAAGGATGCCTTTCGCCTCGTTCTCTCCCTTCTCCCGTTACCCGATGTCGATCATGATAAAGACGAGCCAGGCGGCTTAGATATGCCAGGCTACATACCACCTTATTCACCCTCTCACCACATATCCCATAGTCCAGTGATGCGTTCTACCGACGAGAACGGGGGGACATTCACTCCGGAGCTTATAAGGTATTATAAATAGGTCATTGCAATCTGTAACCCACTGAGGTTTCCACTTTAAGTAATGCCCTCACGCATCCCGAGCGTTTTCGACGCCTGTGAGATTCCCAACTTACAGTCTTGAGGGTGCCCTATTCCCTTGATGGCACAAACGTCCAAGGCTGACTGGTTTTGAATGGTGGAGATGGCGTTCTGCTTTGGGTAAACGCTACTGGAAAGCGTCAAGGAAGTATGATGCGATCACTTCTAAGATGATAGGCCAACCTGCTACTATGCATGTGAGGTGACATGCCGTGACCCGAGCTGCATGAGGACCCCGGAATATCTGTACTAAGGCCAGATCATAATCTGGACAAATTTTGGCCAAAATCAGCAGAAGGCCACTTCGCATCCAGAGAAAATCAGGCTTGAGACCCCAGATGGCCAGATAAAAATCTGGACAGAATCAGTTCAACTATCTGGAGAACAGAGGATAGCTAGCATAAAACAGTAAAATATACCCATATATCTGGCTTTTTGGTGCCATATCACAAATCTGGACAAAATTTGACTGTCAGGCCAGTTCAACATCCAGACAAAAGGCAAAAAAATGTGGATTTTCATCCAGACATGAGAATCCAGAATTTTGGATGTTCTGATCTGGCCTTAGTATTCCAGGGTCCTGGAATATGTGCAAGGATTTGTTTTACATGAATTTTCTCTAGATAATTATGTAGGGACGGAGTACAGTAAACATATATGTCAGTAATAAAATTAGGCCAGACCATCATGAACTTCAATTTGTTACAGATTGCTAGATCAGTGGGCTCCGGCAACAACCAACTAAACCAAGTCGAGCTCAGACCAGAGGAAACACAGGAGAGAAGGTGTATTCATGGTCTACTACTACTATACAGCAAGTAGCAGTCTGGGGAGAGAGGGAGTCTAGGAAAGCGAACTGGGGGGTGGAAACCAGACTAAACATGAGGAAAGGGAAGGGAAAAAGAGGAACAGTTTGAAGATGAAGGTTTAAGTAGTGAACAGACATGAAAGACAGACTACCGGGTCTGTACATACGAATATGGGGAGCCAAAAGCAATAAAGCTGTCCTGAGGATACAGCATTTCCATCAGTGTTTCATGGAGTGATTGCAGTGAAATGGTTCAAAGCAATCAAGGGTCCAGACCTGGCTGCCTCATGGTAAGGAGGTGAAACAATCCATGAGTGGATGCATCAGCGGGCACATGATAAACATGAGATGGCCATGTGGATACCATGCGGCTGAGTTCCTAACTTGATAATGATGAGATTGGTTTGTCTTCCTGATGGTTTGCATTGGCAGTGGATGTCTGGCCAATAGCAGCATACAATTATCAGTATGTGCATGCAGGATTGGGATGGAAAGGTGAACGTGATGCTTCATCATTGGAGGCAGGGGAGAAGGCAAATCACTGAGTGGGGAAGACCCATGATGGGGGCAATGCAATGAATACTGGTAATCATACACCAGCAACTGTGGTTCCTGCAGTACGATAAGCAAGGGTGCTTCATATAACCCTTCTTGGCTGCAGGATACTGGATGACTGGGATGTTGACTAGGTATGGATATTCTTGACCAGTGGACTGGTACACAAAGGTGATGAAACATGTCAGAATGCAAGTCTTTGTGGAGCATCAAGGGGACTTGTTGTACATGCAAGTTTGGGTTGTTAGCTGAGCACCAGTGGTCAGCTGATGAGAAGAAAGGTGAATGAATGTGGAGGTGACATGTGAAGAAGAACAAGATGTGTGGCCAAGGTAGGTCAAAGGAGTCATCAGTTGTCGGCAACTATGACGGATCTGATGTCTGAGTCATTGTGGGGAGGTTGCATTATCCGAATATAGGTTGCATAGATGTAGACACCCACAAGAGTAGAGATGCCAATAGAACATATGACAATCGTGGCGATGAGCTGGGCATCAAAGGTAACCATGAGGATTGGGATGACATGTCAGTCTTCTTTGAAATAGGAAAGTTGATCGGTCATCAGGCACAAGGCTATTCATTCATCTGTGACAGGCACAAGGAACCATGTAGGTGAATTGTGAAAGAACAATAACAATGTCATAAGCATATGGGTGTGGACATATGATCAGTTGGCAGAGAACCAGAGTATTCCGATTGCTGGGTATGATTGGTGGTTGGGTCATGGCGTATTCTTGTCTCTGGGTGGGCACACTGGTCATGGGTTGCAACAAGAACTGAATGGCCAGGTTTGGATTGTATTGTCATCAGGTTCCTTCAGCTTCTGGTTGTCCATCAATGGTTATGCATCTTCAAGTCATCATGTATGGTCAATGATGGAGTATCGTCCAATCAGAGCATGGGACTTGGCACATCTTCATGGGAATGTAGTGGTGTCACATGCTGTCAAAGCAAAAGACAAGGGCAAAGAGGTGAAAATTGTAACACAATTCCAAGTGATGATCATTATTTTAGAAACCTGCATTGTCAAGATAGCATCTGGGAGCACTTAATGGCCTCAGTACTATGGCATTTCACATGTACTTTTATTATTCCGCAGGTTGTGCAACTTCATGCAACTTCCACAAGCTTGAGGCTGGTCGCACCAGCTGTAATTCCTGTAGTCTAAGTAGATAGTTGTGTCATAAAAATATATTACCCTTCCCTTCTTGCTGCTTAATGAGCTCCCTGTTGTTCACCCAGTGCAGCTCGTGCTACAGATGATCACCCAGTCTCCCACTGCCAACTTATCAACCTCCAAAATACAAATTCATGTCAAATGACAAGGCTGGCATGGTTCCGAGGTGGATCGGTGGGCAGTGGGGTAGTAAGATGGCTGTGAGAGCCATGGGTTCTTTATGATCAAGCATGCACACACCTGGAACGAAGTTCTGGTGGGAGGAAGGATAAGGAGGCTTGACATGGCAGGAACTGTCACTGTGGCTGTGACACAGTGATGTGTGATTTCCTGATTGGTCTGTTCTGAGTTCAAAAGGCAACCAAAAATTTGCAGCATGGCCACCATATTGACAAGGACAAGGATAATGCCAACCTTTCCAACAATGATACTACATTGAAGACAAGGGTTGAGGAATAGCAATTGCCTGATAACAATACACAACAAGCCCAAGCCACCGCCCCACCAATCCACCTCGGAACCATGCCAGCCATGTCATTTGACATGAATCTGTATTTCTGAGGTTGCTAACTTGGCAGTGGGAGACTGGGTGACCATGTGTAGCACAAGCTACACTGGTATTTTTTTTTTTCATTGTTTTTTTTTCTCATTATTTTTTTTCTTATAACAGAACACAACACCGCACCACAACCATCACCACCATGCAACTGGTCCAACACACCTGTTGTTATGACCCTAAATGACTTTAGGTGTAATGTCATGGTTTCACTAGTAGTGCACAGAGATAACTACTCATACCTAGTATATATAAGCGCACCCCACATTCATTAGTATTTATTCCATATTTTTCTATAACATGTACACAAGTGAATAGGCATAGTAAAGTATACCCTTAGAGCCTGGCATTAGCTTTGGGTATTTTATTATAGTGTCCCTACTCAGGCCCAGGCTTAACCACTTGGTGCTAGTACTCATTTACATTTATTGTCTATTTTTCTATGATCTGTGTGCAAGGGAACAGGCATAACAAAGATATTGTTGTTAGTGTTGTTGCCACTCAGCACACCAAACAGATAAGGAGAGAAGAGATAGAGAGGGATAAGATAAGATAGGGAATTTGAATAGGGAATCAATTATTTTGCAGACCTATCCGAAATGGGGTTAGCATAGCAGAATTATTATTTATCAATTCTAATGGAAATTGCACAGCCCAGAGTACTCCCTCCATTGTTCCTCCTGATTCAGCCCTATTGTTGTCTAGACCCCATTGTTCCCAGTCCCCCATTGTTCTCAAAACAGTATATATAGAGCCCCAAATTGCCCAGTATTCAGTAACACTTCTCTCTCCCAAATTTGTATCTTCTCCTTAGTGTTCACCCCTTCAGTCTTATAGTTAGTGTTATTAAGTTAGTGCTAGTAGTATTCAGTGTTAGTAGCTAGTATCCTTATAACAGTTTACTTTCAGTTCATCATTCTTGCTTGTTGAGTCTGTGGATCTATCTTTGATCACTCAATAAGTGCATTCTCTGTCTGCCAGTCCATTTGTGTGTTTTGCTTAGTCAGCTATTCACTTAGCCTGTCTTAGTCAGCATATATATTCAGTAGTTATAGGGTTAAGGTTACTTCTATTCAACAGAGTATTGAAAAGATATTAAAGTATATCCCTGAACTAGTAGCCAATGTGCATTTGAAGCTTTGGACTAAGTAGATAATTCAATATCCAGAAGATACTCTTGTTGTTTAGCTTTGTTATCAGTTCATTCAAGTCTGTCAGTAGTCATTAGTATAGTCCATTATCATTGCTAGTCTGTCATCATTGCGAGTTCATCTATAGTGGTCGCTTATCATTTACTGCCCATTGCTCCTTGCCTGCTTGCTCTTTGCCCATTACTTGCTTGCTTACTCAAAGTCTCAGTCCTACCTCAGGAGAGACCTCACTGTTCACTGCTCCTTGATGGCTTGCTGACTGTCCATTGTGTGCTTGCTCACTGAAAGTCTCAGTCCTATACCAGGAGAAACCTCACTGTTCATCTGTTCACAGTTCACTGCTTGCTTGCTCACTGTTCATTATAGCCTGCTCACTGTTCATTGTTGTTCTATCAATACTTGTATAAAGGTGTGTTGAATCTTGACAATAACCTTGACAAAGTTAGTTTAGCCTCAGAACAACAAGGCCTCTGTCTGAAAAATGTCACAAGCCTTGGTGAAAACATTCATTCCCACAACACCGTTGTCATGTGGACAACGCATATGATGCATTGGGACACCACCATCACCTGGATACAACTGAGGTCGAACTAGTGATGCCAAAGTTCAGTTCAGTTCAGAAACAGGTTCAGGGCATATTTATGAAATATCTGAAGGAGAATAATGTGAGTCTGTCCAGCATTTTTTTGAGGGCTTCTTTAACATGTTTAATTATCCAGTATGAATTGTGCCTGAAGAAAATGTGAAGACTGAAATTTATAAAAATGCAAAAGAAGGTGCAAGTCCGAGGTTTTTTGATTTCTGAACCTGTTTCTGAACTGAACTGTACTTTGGCATCACTAGGTGGAACACATGTGTACAATATGTGCATTTCGCCAGGATAGGGCTGTGCAGCCCACCCTTCCCCAATCTCACCTTGTGATGAGGCCAGCCATGTCAATTGACATGTGCAGCTCTCCTGTGAGGTCAATGGATTGTTTTTTTTGTTTTTTTATTGATTTTATTTGTGTACAACAGAACATGGAACCACACCACCACCACCACCAATGCGGGGTTAATGCCCGCTGTCGCGTATAAGGTGGAACATTCCAACACCCCAATCTCACCTTGCAAATGAGCTGGCCATGTCAATTGATGTGTGCAGTGCCATTGTGAGGTCAGAATGGTGCAGGGGGCTGACCACCAATGGTTCACAGTTCAGACTGCATTTGGACTGAAACCATACCAACATAAACTGTTTACATCGGTTTGAGTTTCGATTTGGGATTTTTTGGCAGGACCCAAACTGTTCAGTTTCAGTTTGGGGCAAAAAGGCAAAAAACCAGACCAAACTCAACTTCCCCATCACTATTCTGAATACCCATGGCTTCCCCCAGCTAGTAAACTCATTTGAATTTCATGTGTCTCTTCCAACCCTTTCAAAACAGCCATGGGAGTAAAATGGCCATTTGATGAAAATATATTGGTTGGACTTTGTCATGTGATGCTGGAACTAACAAATTTCCACTTCCAATAGCAATTGATCCAACCCACAATATCTGCACCAAACTTATCCAGCCAGTCACTACAATTCCAGGATGTGCATATGACCTCAAATTCCTTTTCCAGGCTTCCCATCCTGAAAAGCTGCCAGTGGATAGGTCTCTCCTTAATAAGATCAAGATTGAGGTTAGTTAGTTTGGGCTTTCTCTCTACTGTCCTCATCACCAATCCCTCCTACTCAACAGGTGGTATCTGAGTCTCTAGAATGCAAACAAGTGAGGGTGGTTACCTTGCTTGTCAAGGTTTCTCCACCCTCATAATTGAAGCCTTTTTTTCTGTTTTCCATATGTAAGTGTAAACAATGTCAGCCACTGCCTTTGCTCTACATCACATTATCAATTCCATTTACAGTCATCACATGAGACACCTGGTCAGCTAGCATGAAATGAGGTTCAATAAAAACAATAAATTGCCAGGAATATTCATAGAAGTTAGCAATGAGCATGTCTTGATTATGCCATGCTGGTGTGGGGTGTCCAAGACAATGTAGAAATTCTTTGCCAGTCTTTTGAGTTCCATACAAATTTGGAGTGTCACAACAATATAGCACCTCAAAATTTGCACCATAAATCACACAAAACAATCAAGAACATCAACCAATATGATGTTATTATGGGGATAAAGTAGATTGGTACAAATTCACATACTGACAGGTGCCAGTACTCTGATTAGCTGATACACACCATCTCACTTCTCATGCACATTTTGGATAAGAACAAATAGAAGTGTAGATAGCATCAGAGATGGAATTTTTGATCTGGGAAATAAGAATTTTGAGAAAGATTGGGCTATACATATGCTGCATATACAGTATTTCACAAAAAGAGCCTTTCATGAAAACCCCCCAAATACTCAAATACTAGGCAAACAAACATCCCAGAGCACTTCCAGAAAATTCCAGAACAGGTAGTTGGTGCCATCCCAACCTCAGATAATTGAACCTCACATCCAAGAGCCCAGTAGAATGCTATAAAGTTGAGTTTGACTAGGGTGTCTCAAGTGACAGACTTGCATTTTGAAGATTTCTGCAACTTTCACCTTCAGTACCCTCAACTTAACATTGTTCCTCTTGGTTATTGTTGTCCAGAGACATTGTACTCTACCATATAAAATACTTAATTTGTGGGGAATTCCATAGTTTGTCACTTGTCAGAAACCCCCCCATATGAGTAGTAGTCAATACCTTTTCATTATTTAAGAGAGAGACAAGAGACTTGGCAAGATTGATACAAGAAATTTAACCTAGAATAGAATTAACACTGATATTAAAATAATGGCCATACACAAACAGTTCTATCTTGTCATCCAATGCACACTCAGTCTCATCCATAAATTCAAGCTCTTGTCACACTCTTCTTTGGTGAATTGAGTAAAGTGTTTTTCAATGTCTGTCATAGTGCAAGATTTTTGTTGTTGCTCTAGGGGCAATAATTGTTATGAAAATACCAAAATTTTAAAGTCACACCATCACACTCAATTGTTACGATTTCCTGGGCTTACAGTAATTACTTGTCAAGGTTTCTCCACCTTTTCTGTTTTTATACATAGTGAACTTCAGGGGTAGTGTTGCCTAAAACCAGTCAACCAGGAAAAGCTGATCCTGATTCTGAACTTTTGATGCACAACCAGGGTTTCCTGGTTGACAGGTTTTAGACAACACTATTCAGGGATTACCCATCATGTATAATGCATTTAATTATTACAAGATGAATTCTTGGAAAAGTGTTGATGTGTTCACATAATGAGGTGAATATAATATATACCTACAAGTTTGGTTATCCAGGGGTACAAAAATTCTCAATGTAATCATATCTAATTCTGCTTTTAAAGCCCAGGGGTAATTACATTGAGAATTTTTGTACCCCTGGATAATAAAACTTGTAGATATGTATTATATTCACCTCATTATGTAAAAACATCATTGCTTTTCCAAGAATTCATCATGTCATAAAAATACCAAATTAAATGCATTATACATTGAGAGTAAACCCCTGCACTTCACTAATTACATTCATCTCATTATGTGGAAACATCAGCACTTTTCCAAGAATTCATCTTGTAATAAAAATACCAAATTAAATGCATTATAGATGCTTAGGCATATGCACGGTGGACTAGTGGATTGTAGCCACTAGTCCAGTGATCACATGACCTCCCCATGGTTTGATGCAGTAGATAGCCCTGTTTGGTAGTCAGTAGAGATTTAGATTTAGCCTCAGCCTCTGAGCCAGTGATTAGCTCGAGGACTCTCTCTGTGTCCAATGGGTCTGGACCTGTGGGTTCTGTGGGTATGGGTACAGTGTAGAGGGTACAACCTCTGTGGCCACGGAATCCCACCAAAAGACACACTTTACTACTCGTCCATGAACCCATCCATCACTCCATCCTAATCCGGCGCACTCTATCCTAAACCGACAGCAATCACACGTCAATTCCGGACAAGTCCGCACTCAAACCCGGACCCGAATCCCGAGCCCCTCTCTTACCAATCACAATGGCAGCAATATACGTCAGAACCCTCTGCCCACCAAGCCCGATACACAACCTGACCTACCCCGCAGTAGTATAAAGAGGACTCCCACATACTCGTAATAAGTAGATACCCAGAACCCCAGAATCAATCCCTCGTAGTTTCCCTTAGAATTGTACTTCCCATATCCACAATCACAAATCCGTAACCTCCTATATCGTTTCCTGTCGTTCCCACCTCATCTCCTCACCGTTACCTTCACCGAGTTGAAACCCGACGTCAGATTACATTGGATAACCCTGGATTTCACCGGAAACTATCTCTTTATTTCTATTTATCCTCGGATTTCTATCCTCTTTGACTAGACATTACTGACAACACCCTTTGTCACTATTACACTGACCTCTATCTAGCATCCCCTTTCAGAGCTAGACCTGAACTACGCATCACAACTGGAGCCCACCGCGAGGCATCAGTCAGTATCAAAACCACCTAGTCCGCCAATCACATCCCGCCTCCGGTCCAGTGTTGTCTGCAACCTACAAGAAGAAATATCTCTTTCGGTTCACAACCCGACCATCGAAGATAAAATTGAAGAGGCACCTTCCCATCTAACCATACAGACTAATCTATCTTTAGTTTCAGATTCCAGCTCACCACTTTCCACACCACCCAACAGTCCCAACAGCGCTCTTACCAATCTCATCGATCTCCTGACCATCGACATTTCATCCAATGAATCATCCGAATTAAGCTCACCACTGCCTACTCCGACATCCTTATCCAATAACCTGAACCACATAGCCAACAATCCGACACCCGCATTAGAAACCGAATCACAATCTGTTCTGATAACAGACATATCATCATCGTCACTCGAATCGTCAGAGCGTTGCAGTAAATGGTGACTCATCCCAAGTAGTCTCAGAAGTAGTCTTAACATCCGTTCAATTACTGCCTTCATCCTTCGCAGCCGCACAGCTTGTTCCATCAACAAAATTTTCGTTATATCCATCTTTCATCATACCGTCAACTGTTACCGCTCCACCGCCACCTGTTACCGCACCACTTCCACACATTGCCACCCCCACCCCACTTACTAAAATGACTGCCTCACGTTGTAGAGGTCTGACGACACTCTGAGTATGTATCATCGATATATCACAGATACTCACGAACCCGACTCGTCCCACTTCCTCGTACTCGAAACTGATGTAACCCGACATTACCCGCTGTACCCGACGTATACCGTCCACCGATGGCTGATCTTATACCGACACCAATGACTTATATCACCCAAAACGATCACACGTGACACCTCGGACTCCCATACTGACATCGGACTTATACCCCCTGTCCTCTTTGGACTTAGACGCTTTATTTTCCATCTTTTTTGTTATATCTTTTCCTCTCCATTCCCGTTCCTTCATTGCCTCGCAACTCCCATCTTCTCCTTCCTGTTTTGTACCTCCTTTGTATTTACTATCGGCCGAAGTAACCTATACTGAAGTAGTTTACTCCTCATAGTGCTATAAAATGGTGACCAACAACCGTTACAATAACAATCCAGTTCCCCCCCTCTTTATCTCACTCAGAATCCTTCAGAGCCTCTTAGAACCTCTTGTCGTCGTAGGCCGTAGACTTCCCACCTTTATACTTAATATTTTATTTCGTTTTATCGTTACCCGCTCGCCATACCCGACCCAACCCGCCGTACCTGTCGTTGTCGGTATCGTCGGCTTCCCTATTTCTCACCCGTTATCATCGTATTAGATGGCGGCTTCATTTATATTCTCTTACTACCATTTTACTACAACTCACGACACTAATTACCTTGTCACTTTTACGCTGACACCCCCTTTGGTTAGGATCATTTATTCCAAAGCCACCCCGAACACGCCTTTACAACGTCAAATGCCCGCTCATGGCCACTCCACAGCTCCCACCTTCGACGGCAATGCCCTCAACTGGTTCTTCGACGAGGTCAACCTTCTGGCTGGGGAGGCCAAAGTTGACGACAAAGGAAAAATAAAGCACAGTCTCCGGTATGCCAGCATTAGCGACTATGAGCTCTGGACCCAACTCCCATCTGCTGCCCACTCCGACTTCTCCGCCTTTCGCAAAGAAGTCCTTGAACTCTACCCCGGAGCCAAGGATGACCACTGGTACACCATCTCTGACTTAACCTGCTTAACCTCGACTCAGGCCAACTACGGAATCCGATCATGCGTGGAATTGGGAGAGTATTACAGGGAGTTCTTCCGGATTGCAGACTTCCTCAAAGAGAAAATCCACCTATCAGCATGCGAGTTAAATGTCGCATACAAGGCCAGGTTTGACCCCAAACTCCGGACACGGGTTAAAACCCGCATGCAATACAGCGAGCCCAACCATTTCCACGATGACCCCTATGACTTCAAGGTCTTCCACAAATGCGCTCACTTCCTCCTTGCTGGAACCGCCGCTGAACCATTTGCCACCACCACACCCCGTCTAGCCACCCCTATTAGGTCTACTCCGGAGCCTGTCACCATCAAAACCGAGTCCAGTGACCCTGCCATCCTCAAATTACTCAAAGTCATAACACAATCAATGTTGGCCCTTGTGCAAACTGTCAGCCAACAACAGAATCAACAGACTCCTCCACCACCCATTTGCACCTATGCTCCCAGTCCTTACAATCCTGGTAACCCGTCTGGTAATCTGTCCGGCCCTATGACCTACCGTTTCTGCGATGACCCTGCCCACCATATCAGGGACTGTCAGCAGGTCTCACAATATGAGGACGACAGCAAACGCATCCGGGATCAGTATAACTGTGTTGTCCTGCCCAATGGCTACAACATTCCCCAACACATCATAGGCCGCACCCTTTGGGAATGCTTTGATATCTGGCATGCACAAAATCCCGGCAATCACACCAACACCGACCAACCCCAACACGAAACTCCGCCACACATTAAATCCAACCTCGTTGAAGTAGTTGACATACCTGACAAAGAGGCCGACTCCTCCCATGTCACCCTCCAATCATTGGTAGCCAGCCTCAGCCTCGAAGAGGAAGAGAAAATCCGGTCTTTTGAGGCAGAGATCAACAGAATCCGGAATAAGAAGGTCCGCTTCGATGGGGTTGAGATGCCTCAGTGTCCCTCTTACAAAGACAAGGGGAAGGGACCTGCTACCGCTAATCCGAACACACCGGGACCATCTAATCCGAAACCCGCTCCTAAACCGTCCACTCCGCCAAAACCAACACAGCCAAACCCGTTCACCACCTCCCTACCCCATACGCTTCCTACAACCTTCCCGCTCCCGCAGACGGCCCCACAATACCGGTACCAGGCACCCATCAAGGATCCCAACATTGCGAAAGAAGTGGCCAAACGAGTCCTTGACACCACACTTGCCATGACCACCCACGACATACTAGCAATATCACCGGACGTACAAAGACACACCAGGGATTCCCTCACACCAAAGAAGATCACCACAGACACCAGCATCATCGAAGCTTTTCACCAGGAAGGCTTACCAACCCGGACCTGCGACCATTGTGACACGGACATACCCCTGATCGTTGGCAACAACGCGGTCCCACTTTGTGCAATCTACCCCACCATCAACGGCAAGTACTTATTTGAATGTGTAGTCGACCCGGGTTCAATGATCGTTGGAATGAACTGCATCATATGGAACAAACTCGGACTCGGACTTCAAAACTGAAAAATGTGACTCACCTCTGCCAACGCATCTAACAATGACTGGCTGCATCGCAAACCTACGCTTCACCATTGGCGAAATCGACGTCTACCTACAAGTCCAGGTCATGGAAGACACTGCCTACGAAATCCTACTTGGCCGCCCCTTCATGAAGCTCACTGTTATGGATCGTCTACGGGACGGCTCCGACAACAAACAAACTCAACTGGCTTTGAGCGATGGAAGGGAGAAGGAGGATATTATTGATCCGGTATGGTAAACCAGACTAAACGTGAGGTACAATGTACATACAACGATGATATATAAAGGTAAGAACTTGAGGGGAGGCAGTACTCTATTGTCCAATGGCAGAACTCCCTCTTATCTCCAGCCAATGGCATTAAGCCCTCCTATCTTGGATGAGTAAGCGCGATGTGATTGGACAATAACCAGGCATGTGTTTGATCGTACATGTGGAGATGTCAAAGCACGAGAGCTTGGTCCTGAAAGAACGGTAGCCAATAGGAACGTGGGACTTGTGCACTTTGTCATGGGAAAGTGGCCATGGGAATTGAGCAATGAGTAAGCAGGGCGACAAGGGGCGAAAAGGTAACACTCACCAATTGCATTACTCAGGACTACCCTGACAGCAACCAGACCCTCACGATCACCGATCCAAACTCTGGCAAAACCGTCATCGTACCCACAGTCGAACACTGTGAGGGAGAGCATCGGGAACGATCCAACACCAGACAGCCAGGTTTTTAGTGATCAAGGAATCGGACACAATCCGACAAGATAAGAGTCCTGTAACTAGTGCTACCAAAGTTCAGTTTCAAACCTGCTGAACTCAGTTTGAAACTCAACCAAACCTGAAGTTCAGGTTTAGGTTCAGGCAATTCCCTGAACCAAACTGGAGGTTCAGGTTCAGGTTCAGACCCCTGGGGATATTCTGAATGGTTCTGAACTCGGTCCAGACCCCAAACCGATTTTCTGCCCACATAAGGATACTATGTCAAAATCATGCTATTTACTCAGATTTTGATATTTTTGATATTTTATATGTTCTTGATATCTTCTACCATATGTAATAAACACTAATAGATGAGTTGCAATTATGTACATGTGTAAATAAAATCATATTTGATGATATTATAATATTTTATAATATAGTCACTTTAGAATATTAGTATGATACAGCATGACACGGACATATTCCTGGCTGGAAATAGTAGCAGAAAATAATTCAATTAAAGAATAGACCACACTGAAACATAATTTATAAATTTATAGCCGCTATATCTCAGGGAAATCTCACAAAGTCACAGTAGTCTATCAATATTAGTATATTGTGATATATAGTCTTGCACATCACTAAATTAATATGAGATGCTTGCAATATGGTGAGAATAGATGCTTGAGGACTAAATAGCACTCACAACAGTGTCAAATAATATTTTAATAATGCATTATATGTGAATCTCCGACATATGTTGAGATATATGGAAAAATGTGGTTTGGTTTGGGTTTGAACCCTCCTGAACCTGAACCGAACCGATTTAAATGGTTCAGGGCAGTTTAGGTTCAGTTCGCGGTTTGGCCAAACAGGGCAAAAACCAGACCAAACTGAACTTTGGTAGCACTAGTCAGCATATTGTCATACGGGGTAGTTTGTTTGTTGTTGTACATACCGTTGCCCACAACAAAAAAATGCTTCATGAGTCACCTTCCGCCCACGCTCGGCCGTGGTATGTTGTGTGACGATCCACCACACTCTCATCAACAAAAACGAGTTGATCCGCCTGGTAAGTACCAATGCATGAAGCGAATTCCAGTTGGGCCACAGCAGATCGTTCTATTGCGACACAACTAAGCTGGTAAGCACTCAATTCAGCGAGAAAAAATTGGATTATCAATAAGTCAAGAAATATCACACCTTTTTCATTGAATATCCTCCCTTTATAAGGGTTCTCCATATGGTCGACAGGGATACTGACACCCCATAGGTCTGTTGTAGCTCCATACGTAGTTCATTGAGGTAGATATCAGATGAATTCGCTAGTGTAGTTAGCATGTACTGTTGGGGCATCAACTGATGATGTAGGTTAGAGATATGAAGCACTCACCTGCATATCATAATTGCACAGAACTTTGGGTGTCTGCAGCTTTGTACGTCGTGAAACCATCACTTCACCAGTTGTATTGAAATGTGCAAGTATTCATCAGATAGTGCAGGGGGCAACATCAGTGAACATGGAAGTATCATCCACAGACATATGAGTGCTGAGCCATATTATTGTCCACTGAAGGTCCTTGGTGATGGCCTTTCCCTGTGTGATGGCCTTTCCCTGCACCATGATGATGAGCAGCAAGTCGAGCGTAGTTGTGGTTGCAGGCCCAATTTGGAAGGCAGAGGAGTTGATCTGTGTCCAGGGAATAACACATGGACCATCTTTGAACCAACTTTGGTGAGCAACTAAAAGGGGTTCAGGTAGATGTTGGTAGATAGTTTCAATAGAATTTTCAAGCATTTTGTGCCCAAAGCCATCCAATTGCAGGTGGTGATCCAAAATTTGACTTTTTAAAAATGGAAAATTGGGCCTCCTGTTTGGAGGTGCAACTAGAATTATATTTTGGGAGCTCAAATACAAATTTTAATAAGAAATGGCCATGAATTGAGTAAGCTACAGCGATTCATAGGGCACAGCACGGGTATGGGCATTTACGTAAGGAACAAAATATCCATATTGTTGGAATAACTTGGACTTTTGGTGGGTAATGGGTCTTGAAAATTCTTGGCAAACCTATGTCCATCATTCCCATCATTATCCACACTGCATACAATAGATAAAACCCATAAAATATCATCTATAAAATCAAATGAGAAATTCACCCCCTGCTCAGTCCGCGTTTTTGCATACATTATACCCAGGGGTTTATACCTGTTATATCCATTGCATTGTGTGCACAATAGTGCCTTTCATATTGCACAATTATATCCAACACTTTGTAGCCATCTTATTTAACATAAAACGGACATTTTCTCCCTATACCGCAAATCGAACACATGTAAATTGAACCTATAAACTTGAAAACAAATTGCAGAATCAAAAACCCGCAGGTTACCTGTGCTGTGCCCTAGCGATTCAAAATCTACCTATCAAAATGATTACCAAAAATGGCAATGGCCAAGTCACGTGCAAAGTACAATAATTATATGAAAAACAACTGTAGTATTATGATAGTATGACTACTGGCAAGATTTACATTTCAAATGGAAAATTGTCAGACTTGTCAGATATTGACATTTTAAAGTGCAGAAATAAAACCTTAGTATTGGCACTGTGTGCTCAGAAACTATAAGTCAGGTTATATGGTAGTGATGGAAAATAACATTGCATGAATTGGAGAAAATGAACCTCAATCTGCTAAACAAGAAAATCCTATTGTTTGTTATTTAAACATTCTAAGATGGAGATAAAAGAACTTGTTCATGCCATGTGAAGCACTGGCCCACTAAACAAGTCCTGCCAGCCTTCCTACTCCCTGTCTATCATCCTCCCAGCTTCCTTTCAGTCCTTCTGTGGTCCCAGCATCCATTTGTCACCCTCACCACTGCCTCCCCTACCTTGTCTGGCCTGTTCTGCCTCCCCCCCCTCTGCTCATTATCCCCCCCTCTAATCTTTTGTTTGACTTCTTTGACTCTCTTATCATTCACTTATCACCAGCTCCTCTGATGCCTGAAGCCAGCCAGGATTGTAGTAAATACCTCTTGAGTATAAGGTGGGTGCTTGATTAAATATGAAATGTTTTGAGGGCCAATGACCAACAGCTCAACTCCCAGGATGACATTTTGATCCAGCACTGACTATTATGGACCAAGTTCCTGCTTATTACCCCAAATGAACTCCCCTCCATTGTCTGTGCCATCTCTTTGGACCATGTATAGCCCCCTGCACCCCATGTATGACAAAAATGCAGATTTGGGCAGAGACAAGTCATGTGCACATCATATGATGTCATGTGATCATGTGACTCACATTTGCTCCTTGCTGCTGGAGGCATCCAAAGGGGTGGTGGAACGGGAATCCTGAACCAGGGGTGGGTCCGGCCGGGGGTATTAATTTTTTTTCTGACTTGGGTTCAAGTGTGCCTTAAAATGGACACAGCACCAAATTTCTTTGCTTCTCAAGTCACAGCTTACAATTACCTTGCTTGGCAAGGTTGCTGAGACCCCAACAACATGAAGAAGGGGCTGTCCATGTGAGAAGCAGCTGTCCATGGATCAATACATCATAATAAAATTTTTATTCATTGATCTACACAGTTGTTAGTACATGGCAAAGCAGAAGAGGTGAGCATTTGGGTAAGTCTTCCAGTATCTGATTTGTCCTACACTGTCCTGCACTGTACTGACACTCTTACCAGTCTCATTTCACATGCTTTAATTATGATTTTGCTCAACAAAACTCACTTATATTTTCTCTCTGTGACTGATCATGAGCTGCAAAGCATGATATATGATATATTACCTACATATAGTATCTTGAGAGACAAAATTCCATATCTAGATTAGTTTGTCGCAAAAAACATACATACACATGATCTAAACATACCCTATATGGAAGGAAGGGGGGGGGGGGTTCCTAATGAGTGTATATGGGAAATTCCCGTTCCACCCCCTTGGCGGCATCACAGCAATGAGGGAGGTGCAGGACAGGCCCTCCCACCTTGGTTTCAACCTCCTCTGACCCACTGGACCATAAAAATGGAGGGATCATGCGGGTGATCGAGGGACTCAGGAGTCCGGGGACAGCGGAGTCCCAGAGAGTGAAGGCAGTAAGATACAAAGATTTGAGCCATTAGACTGATGCCTTTTCCTGATGTGGCGTACCGTTCCAAAATGGCAGTGATTCGGGAAAATCGCATTGATTAGCAGACCGGTGGTCCACATCATGAATACGACTAGAGTCACGGCCAATCACAAGATGAATAAAAAGAAAAATTACAAGGAACACCTAAGGTGTCGTGTTCACTGCACAATGCGACTTCTTTTACGTCGGGGTTAATCGTCCTCAAAAACAAGCTCGATGCCTTGCTCGCGGGCAATTTCTACTGCGATCCGTTCCTTATCGTGCCCAAAACTGATCAATGATTGGAGAATATCTCGTTGACCTAGATTAAACATCATCCATGATGTCTCAGTTTATGTATTTCTGCCATTCATGAATGACACACCCTCAACGTAATGCTTGAACATTAAAGCCACCTCGGGACGCATGTGGCCGCCGTCATCCCCGCATGGAAGACGGTCGAGCAGTACCTGGTTCATATTCACTAGGACCTCTGATGCTTCGAGGTGGTCTTCGAAAGTCCGATTTGACTCCGCTTTCTTTGAGATTAGACCTAAAATCTCTTCCCATATACCTTCCGCGCCACGAGCATCTCTCCCAATTTCCCAAAAATTGCCCTGAGGGCCAGCACCGCCAATTTTTAGAACAATTGTATCATCCGCGTTCTGAGGTAGGGAGAATCCGTATCCAAGGATTAGCTCTGAATTGGGTTTCGCTCCGTAGTTGTTGAATAGCTGTTGGTCTCGGATGGCAGAGCAGTGAAGAGTGAGGGCAATACACAAATCTTTCGAACTTCCGCAGTTCCTGAAAGAGGTTGCTGCAGCGCCGTTCTCGGCCAGATTCGAAACGACCCATGAAACATGACTTTTACGTGAGTGATCAAATAAATCAAGGCCTGGTAGTAAAATTGGTTCAGAGGACGGTGTCCATTGGAGGGAGGGTCGAGTTGAGAGAATAGTTGAAGGAAATGCACGAGATGAGAGATATGTTGCTGATGTCAGGTACCTCTCCCTGTTGTCCCTCTTTGTTTGAATCATCGACATAAGCAGCGAGGGTGCAAGACTCACCACGTAAACTCGGTCTCCCAACTTGATTCAACTGACGCCATGAGAGATTGACACTCGATCCATTCCTGCCGCCATTCGCGCTCGCGCTCGCGTGTTGCCCAGAATAAATTAGTGCCCTCGAAGGGCTGCAACTCTTGAGGTGTGAAATGCAGTGACGTCCTAAGCCTGTCTGAAGATGGCAGTACGTTCAGGTAGGGAATGTATGTCAAGATTTCGGGTGAGCTGAGGAGAGACAATGTCACGGTCAATATACAGATTCCCACTATATATTCGTAAGAACCTTGTTTCTCCGAGGATCCAATGAAGACAAATGTACGAGCAGATAAGCTGTCTTGCGCTCCAGCTCTTTAGTATGCTAGCGATAGGCTTCTTTAAGAGACCGGACAACGCAAGCCTTGACGAATCTGCCGTAATGGCAAGTCTGAATGGACACGAAGCTAAATTACTGTCTGATGACAGAGTATCGGTGGCAAAGGCGGATAGGCCAAAAAGCTCTATTCACGATCAGCCTTCCATAATAAGTGAGAAGTATCAGTGGTGACCTGGAACAAAGCGAAAGCGGACATATGGATGTAAGAAACCACCGTGTTGACGCAGCCATCCTCTCAAGGAGACAACGTTGACAGGTTCAGACATCGGTTTCACTTACACAGCAATTTCAGTCAAAATAACACCTGGGATTATACCAGCGAAATGGGGAATAAATCCCAAGTAATCCGAGTATAACGAATAAGTCAGATAAGGACAAGATAAACCACTGTTCACTCGAACTACAGTCAGTCACCAGTCACCACTGCTAGTACTAAATCTTCTTAAGTCCGAACGGATCCCAACCCTTGACCCTGACGACGACGACCACTATTGGGCTCTTCCACAACAGTAATGTTGGTCACCCATCATGGTGAACTCGATGTAATGCAGGCTTTTATAACACAGCAACAGGTACACCGCCGCTTCCACAAGCTGATGACAAGGGCAACAGTGCCGACTATGGCGCTGACAAGGATGGCTGAGGCCAAGCTACTTAGCTATCAAAGGTACATGCACACTACATACATGTTTCGTATTTAATCTCCCTTCCCTTGCCAGTGTCATCCATTGTCGTTTAGAATAGCGGAGAGTACAGACTTGCCAGAGTCTGGTCTGAAAAAGTTTCGAGTTGGGGCTATTCAACATCTGCAAAAAGTTGGTGGTGAGGTCCAACCATTCACCACCTCTATTCATCTACTTGTACGCTGAAATATTCTCAGATGAATGAAATGGCGGCTCTTGAGACTGGGAACTCTCCCATTGGGAGTCTGTGTACCTCTCGAAATCCATCCGCTCGGAGTCTTGAACACTGAAGAACGTGTGTGAGTTTCGGCTTGGCCCTCTTCACTCCCATCGACTGATTGTTCTTTTCCAAATGGGTCTAGAAATCCTGGAGCGCCATTCCAGTTGTCTCCGCGTGGCCGCTTTGATGTATGCGCTTTGTTATAGGCCTTCCTCTTTCCGGCACATTTCTTTGGCTCATTCTTCGGACCTCCTCTCGCATCCCCATTGGTTTGCTTCCTCAGATGGCCCGGACCCCGTTTGGTCAGCGGCATGTTTGCAGCGTCGGTGGGCGAGGCCGCATCGGTCCTACCTTGAGGCATAAAGGACAGATAAGGTTGGAGATCTTGCTCATGCCCAGGCTGGGAGTGGGACTCGCAATTGGTAGCGGTATATTTAGCTAGCTAGTTGAATAATATACATATACTGCTTCAATTAAAATAAGTGACATTTAGTGGATGTAATCATTATTCCCGCATTATCCCCGTCAATATCTTAGTATTATGCATGTGTTATCCGGTAATATCTAGGAATAATCGAGACGGTGATATGTGGTCAATATCTGAGCATTACGCCTGCATTATTCAGTATAATACTGACATAATCCGCTGCGTTATTTCGGTCGAAATTGCAGTGTTACACGTATCATGGAAGGTGGATAAATAATAATCAGAATTTTCCTGAGTGACTTCAAGTCATAACGTAAACAACAAAAGATAACCATGGATATATTTGTGGTATCTACAGAGGGAAGTCAAATCCTGCGGTATGCAGAAGTGCTGCGAACTGTTAAAATTAAATTATCAACGTCAAGGAAGATCGAGGAATAGATACTGATGCAAACTTGGACTTTGGCAATCGATTTGACTTGTTCAATATCGTACCCTTCGCGGTCACTTAAATCGCCTGTTCTTTGTCAGGTCATATCACGATGAATGCCCTGCGTGGGAGGCTTACCACTATTGTGATACATGGGGTCGGCAACTAGAAAAGGATATGAACAAGTGATCGGATTTCTTCAGATACACCTACTTGGTCCTGCACGTTCAAACAGTTGAGTGGCGGGAAAACCTGCCTCGTAGAAAGACTGTAATGATGAAAAATTAAATTATCCTATGGAGAGGGTGGGCAATCATACTTGGTGGTCACTGCAACAAGTCTGAGGACAGCCAATGTGAATTTTTTCGACGCTTTGCAAAACTGAAGAATCAAACCATTGTAAAGCCTACGGTCAGTTCAGGACTATAAATGATGGAGATGTTTGCCAGTAGTTGGGCCAACTCAGGAATTTCAAAACTGGTAACGGTTGCTATATCAATGTCGATACAAGAAGAGGATTTATGTAAACTCACAGACGTGGAAGACCTAATTGGGGTGGTTCCCCTGGGACATGATATGCAGTCATATCAGATTGTATCATGAGGGTGATATTCGAGTTTGCCAATCGTAGTTCGCCTGGGTTAGACAATTTCACTACAAATCACAAGAGGCGATGATCTACTGACGGGAATACGCTCTTGAACCCAGAAGACCTTGCTCTTCTCCAGCAAATGCAACCAATTCGACATTGCTGCGGAATGTCAATCCCCTGCGATGGATGGTGCGAGCAATCGCCAGAAGTGAAATAGTGCCTGAACCATCATCATTTCCACCTGGTGCACGAATACTCCCAAACGAACCACGACTGTCATAGTGGGCACCAAGTAAAACCCTGGTTGTTGTGTTGACTGTCGATGGATAGCGACTAAAAGATCCAAAGATTTTAGTCACCCATATGAAAAAAAATAGAAAAACGTCTACCAAACCACATTCGGCGCAAAGCCTAGAAGGAAATGCTTGAGTTCGCACTCTGCCCCAGTTGCTTCAAAGCCTTTCTTTAGCCACGCAGCAGCCGTTTTCGAACCATCGGAGAAAGAATGACGAGAAATGATCCCAGATTCCCCATTCTCACCAGTAAGAAATCGGATATCTTCGCGTAGCTGAGGAATAGAAATGTTGTTCACAATAGCAGCGACATCTGGATTAAATTTCAGAGTAGACAATACATGCTTGATATGCCCAAGAGCCTCAGGTGGTACAGGCCGAAATAGAACAGGAGATCGAGGGAACAAAGTGGATTTCCAGAACCGAGGGAGTAGCAAATCGATAATTCTTGCTCTCTCCTGGCTCATGGAGAGGATGGCAAACGAGCCCGCGCGGTAGAGTATGTGAACATCAGTATCAAAGGCAGGAAATGTGAAGACGTCCTGGTGTCGTGGGGAGAAGTCGGAGGAGGTGAGCAGTCTGTCAACCAATGCGTCGAGTTTGGAGGAAAATGGCTGAATGTCTGATTTCAAGGATGTCTCGACCACTTTCTCCTCGATCCACACAAGTTGTTCAGTCTGCGGAGGTGCAAGCGCCATCGATGCAGGCAGAAGGAGGTCGGGACTGATAGTTGAGAGACAATCGCGGTCTGTTAGAAAAACTGATGCATTCCCTCCAAATGTTCCATAGTAACTATTGACCAGACAAGAATCTCCAGTAAAAAGAGAGGGACTAAATGGCGTTACCAGAAGAGCTAGAGGTATTATCTTGCCAGCCATGATGAAGGGGAGAGCTAAGGGTTAGTTCATATTTATTTTTTATATGAAGCGTGAGAAAAGTCCTTACCATGCCACGTCTGCATGACACGTCAAATTCTTTTTGACCAGTAAATAAAGAGCCCTTACCTCTCCATCCGCAAAAATTTCCTCTATGTCTCATAACCCTCCCTTCGATCGCCGTCTATCGCGTACTCGTTTCCGGCGCATGGCGACCCATCTTTCCTTTGCTTTTATCGCATTCATTGCCCTCCTCTGTTTGTGTCCACTCCCTGCAACGGCTCATGTTGAAGAGCAGACAACTGGCTCGTCAGACTATGGCACTGTCATTGGAATTGGTAAGGCATCCTGCTCTTGTGTCATGCGAATGTCTGACTCCGCTCTCTCTAGACTTGGGTACAACGTATGCTATTTCCTTATTTCCTTATTTTTGCTGGTCATTCACCTACTCGCGGTTAGATATTCCTGTGTAGGGTAAGCACTTTCCCCCATCCTGATTGAACCCGTGATGACGATAGCACAATAGTGTTCAACGAGGCGGCCGTGTGGAAATCATCGCAAATGACCAAGGCCATCGGATAACTCCTTCTTGGGTCAGTTTCAGCGATGATGAACGGCTGTAAGTTCAATCTAACAAAAACCAGCTCAATACCTATTGACGCCGATTGTTCAGCGTCGGGGATAGTGCAAAAAACGCATTTCACTCGAACCCCAAAAATACTGTCTTTGACGCCAAGCGACTTATTGGGCGCAAAATGGACGACAAAGAGATCAAGCGTGATATGAAGCACTGGCCATTCGTAGTCCATGAAAAGAACGGCAAACCCGCCATTGAAGTCAACTACAAGGGCGAGGCCCGTGACTTCGTGAGCCTTGTGTATTTCCTGGGATCGTCATGTCCGTTCATTTATTTGTTAGACCCCAGAAGAGATCAGCGCTATGGTCCTCGTCAAGATGAAAGAAACTGCCGAAGCGTATCTTGGCCAGAAAGTCACCCACGCCGTCGTCACCGTGCCGGCTTGTGAGGCCCATCTTATTTCATTATTATGTTCAAGTGCTGAATATTTATATGGCAAACTTAGACTTCAATGATGCTCAGCGTCAGGCAACTAAAGATGCTGGCACTATCGCTGGTCTCCAGGTGCTCCGGATCATCAATGAACCCACTGCCGCGGCCATCGCATATGGTTTGAACAAGAAAGGCGGCGAGTCCCAGATCATCGTTTACGATCTTGGTGGAGGTACTTTTGACGTGTCCCTCCTGTCTATCGACGACGGTGTCTTTGAAGTATTGGCTACTGCTGGCGATACTCATCTTGGAGGCGAGGACTTCGACAACCGCGTCATAGATTATCTAGTCAAAACCTACAAAAAGAAGACGGGCACCGATGTGTCCTCAAATTTAAGGGCTATGGGTAAGCTCAAGCGTGAAGTTGAGAAGGCGAAGCGGACATTGTCGAGTCAGCAATCGACGAGGATTGAAATCGAGTCGTTCGAAGATGGCAATGACTTTTCGGAAGTTCTGACCCGAGCTAAGTTTGAGGAGCTTAATATGGATCTATTCAGGAAGACAATGAAGCCCGTCGAGCAGGTTCTCAAGGATGCCAACGTCAAGAAAGAGGACGTCAACGAGGTTTGCTCATCTCCGTCGAGTCTCGTACCATCGTCTCTTACACCTGCCAGGTCGTCCTTGTCGGTGGTTCGACTCGTATACCTAAGGTCCAGCAACTTCTGAAAGAGTTCTTTGGTGGAAAGGAGCCGTCCAAAGGAATCAACCCTGACGAGGCTGTAGCGTACGGCGCTGCGGTCCAAGGAGGTATTCTTTCTGGTGCGGAGGGCACCGAGTCGGTTGTTCTTGTTGACATTTGTCCCCTCACGCTCGGCATCGAAACCACTGGTGGGGTCTTCACCAAACTCATCCCCCGTGGCACTGTGATTCCCACTAGGAAGAGCCAGATGTATGTACTTTATGATCCTCTCACATTCTGTCATGTACTCAATAAATCACAGTTTCTCGACGGCTGCAGATAATCAGCCAACTGTACTGATCCAAGTGTTCGAAGGCGAGCGGTCCATGACCAAAGACAATAACCATCTAGGCAAATTTGAGCTGTCCGGCATTCCTCCTGCGCCTCGTGGTGTCCCTCAAATCGAGGTGACGTTTGAGATCGATGCCAACGGAATAATGAAAGTCGCAGCGGCTGACAAGGGCACGTGAGTAACTTCTGAACTATCATTGTATCTCTGAACGTTGATCAAAATATTTAGGGGAAAATCGGAATCTATCACTATCACCAACGAACAAGGTAGACTGAGTCAGGCGGAGATAGATCGCATGGTACGGGAAGCCGAGGAATTCGCGTCAGAGGACGAATTGCAGCGCAAGCGCATCGAAGCTCTCAATGGTCTTTCTTCGTTCGTCTATGGATTGAAGAATCAGCTCGGGGATCAGGAAGGTTTAGGGGGAAAGATCAGCAACGATGAAAAGAAAACACTGTTGGCCACCATCAAGGAGACCACGGACTGGATCGATGAGCACGGGCAGAATGCCAGTGTGGAAGATTTAGAAGAGAAGTTGTCTGGTCCGTTACCATCAACATTTAGGGTTGAGCACTACTGATTCTGCTTGGCAGACGTCCAGAATGTCGTCACACCGATCACTTCTAAACTATACTCTGGGAATGCCAAATCTGGAGAAGACGATGAGGATGTACACGGGCATGATGAGCTATGACTGAGTGGACAGATGGGGGTTGAAAACGTGCTGGCAGGAATTTGTATCGTAATGAATTAGTTCGCTAGTTTCTTCGCCTCTTACCACTGCTCGCCCCAATTATTTTGCAGAGTGCAAAATGATATGAGTATTACAGCAGATTCGAATTTGGAAAAGCTTGTCGCAAACAGAAAAAAAAAATTGAATGACTGGCAGTCACCAACATGCAGTAACCTGCCAGATTAGGAAGTAGACTTAGAATGCATTGTATTGAATCTCACAAAGTACTGTAGCAATTCACATGATGTGAGAGAGAGAGAGAGTTTAGCTATTTTATGAGGGCTGGTCTTTGCTATATTTACTTTCTGAAAATATATGGTATTTTCAGTGTTATAGGCAAAAATATCAAATATTATCCACTCAACTTGCATGGTTAATAGCTCACAAGGAATGCTCAGGTCAACATGGCCAAATCTGTTACATTTCTCAATGACCAAAAGATCTCACACCAGGGTTTCATGCATTTTTTGGGTTTTGAAGGAATAAAGCACCTGTAATTGATATTTACTGATAGTTTAGTAAATGTTATCAAATACTCCTAGAGATAAGAATGCATGAAATCCTGGTATGAGATCTTCCAGTCATTGAGAAATGGAGCAGATTTGCACATAAAGCCATGTTGACCTGAGCATTCCTTGTGAGCTATTAATCATGCAAGTTGAGTGGATAATATTTGATATTTTTGCCTATAACACTGAAAATACCATATATTTTCAGAAAGTAAATATAGCAAAGACCAGCCCTCATAAAATAGCTAAACTCTCTCTCTCACATCATGTAAATTGCTACAGTACTTTGTGAGATTCAATACAATGCATTCTAAGTCTACTTCCTAATCTGGCAGGTTACCACATGTTGGTGACTGCCAGTTGGTCATTCAATTTTTTTTTCTTTTCTGTTTGTGACAAGCTTTTCCAAATCTGCTGTAATGAGTGGTAATGGCCCAACATCCATAAGGAAATTATATTAGAGTCTGGACAGATTATGAGTTCTTTTAATTTATTAAAAGACTCATTCTTTATCAGACCAGGCTCAGTGCAGGTTCGTAATTAATTGATAAAGTTGATCTCCTATAGAGATTTTTTTTTTCAGTACAAGGTGTGCTTCTGGTTTCTGTATTGGAAAATAACATAAACTTGGGGCCATGATTGGAAGGGCTTACATAAGCATCCAAATATAGGTCAATCTACAAATGCATAAACAATGGTCAAAATATATTCCATTTTAAATAAAATATTCATAGCAGCTTCAATTGTTGATGGAATTAGCTGAAAATTTTACTGACAATTGGTCTAACCATTTCAGGCATGATGTGCTAGTGACATGTGACCAGTCTAACCATATAAGGCAATTTTTGATACAGTGTGCGAAATTTCATGCTGATCGCAGTGGTGACAGTCACATGTGACAGATCTAACCATGTAAGGAAATATTAATGATTTAAAGCAAATGGACTCAGTTTTGATATCAATCATCTGATTTGAGTAGTAGCAAATGTGACCATCACATGTGACTAGTCTAACCATATAAGGAAATTTTGAGCCATATGGGCTAAATTTAACAAGGATCATGATGGTGACAGTCACATGTGACAAGTCTAACTATATAAGAAAATAATGAAGTTGAAATTTAATTTAACCAATTCAAATATTAACCACTATCTGTCATTTTGATTATTACAATAATGGTAAATTTTGCCATATATTGCAAATTTTTTTATTTGATTAGACTAATTATGTATAGAAGGTAGATGGATGATCGGCAGTGTAGTGGTTGTGCTATCATATGACCAGATCGTTAGTCAGTACCAGTTCCTAATGTGGTAGAGAGTTCATCATTCCAGCTATCAACACCTTTCCGACTGATTTCCCATCCGATTCCGTGAGCTCCTTTGGACCCACTCCAGCAAGTTTCTAGACCTGACACCGTATCCGTACCCACAGACACTGTACTTGTCATGGGTATGGAATGGGCGGATCGCTCACAATGACATAGGATAATCTATCTACAACAAACAGGAGTGGCTACTGAGTAGATCCAACCATGGAAATCTGGTCACATGGCTGACCAGGGACCCCTACTAGTGCTGCCAAAGTTCAGTTCAGTCCAGTTCAGACTCTTTTTTTGTGAACTCTGAACTGAATTGCATAATTCAGTTCAGTTCAGTTCAGCCTAGGCTATGAACCCTGAACTCTTACTATATAAGGCAATTGGTTCAGTTCAGACATGAATTTGACTGAACTGAACTCTTTAAGTGGTTCAGTTCAGGGTTCGAACTGAGTTCAGATCAGTTCAGAACTGAACTTTGGCAGCACTACCTACTACACTATTGAGATCCGTTGACCCCATAGTGAGAGTACACAGTTGTGCATGGGTTGTCTAATTTGGAAACCATACCTATACCTGATCAACCTGCAGCCCAAAACCCGCAGGTTTACCTGTACTTGTGCTATTCTCTAATTATGTATAATAATGATTTGGTTTTTATGTCTATAAAACCATATGAAGAGACAATAAAAGATAAAAACATTGCAAAGGTGAAAATGGGACTTGGAACACTCTTGATACTGATGCAATAGAATGTAGTAAATAAAATGCACAATAAAACACACAGACGTGAAAGTTCACAGAGTGACGAAAAGTTGAAACACAATGAGACACAATCTAGAACTTAGCTTAATGTCCTAGATGATGATGCACTATACAGGAGTTATACAATAAAACAGTGGTGAGACCGCTAAGACTTATTTTGTAATAGCAGCAGGTATGCAATGAGGAGAGATGCAAACTGAGTGAGAATGATTGTTTTTAAAGCTAAAACACAACTGCTGGAGAGAGAAGAACTGGGTTCTTGTGATTTTGCTACTACAAGACAGATTTTATACTATATTGAAATTGGAGTTAAAGAGTAAGTGAGTGAAATAGAAATATCACAATGTTGCATGAAAAAAAGGTGGACCGGCTTCAGTATGATGCAGACAGTGAAAGATTTCAAATAACAGGTGAGAACCACATGTAAATAGGTAAAAGAAAAAGAAAAGACTGAGTGAATTACATCTCTTGTATCAAACTTAATATCCAAATGCACAGAATATGGTAATTGTGATGTTTCATTATGATAAGGTTGGATTGCATGATGTGAGGGGTTATCACAAAATTGTGATGCAAAGTTTGAGTATGCACAAAGTTTCATATAAATCAACAAGATTGAAAGCTGTACATATGTGAGTTGCGCAGGTTTTGCAGGTTTTGCAGGTGTTTTGTTCATGTGCTGGTTGTGGAATTATCATACCACAGTTAGGGAAAGTATTGTTGTTTTAGTTAGAAGAAGTAGTGATGGGAAATGACATTGAATAAATTAGAGAAAATTGAATGAACATTAATCTGCTAAACAAGAAAATCATATTGTTTGTGATTTAAACGTTCTAAGATGGAGATGAAAGAACTCATTCATGCCATGCGAAGCACTGGCCTACTAAACAAGTACAGTGTACCGGCATGAGTTTGCACACCCCTGGAACTTGCATACCCATAGGAAAAGGCTCATACATTACATCCAATCCATGTCCCAATTTTGTCCTGGCATTGTACTGTATATATCTGTAATCATGAAATTTCATGAAGTTTGGATTAGGGACTGCCGTGGATGCATCCAGATGCATCCAGATGAAAATCTGTGGATGATGGATAAATTCTCGTGGATATGGATGATATCCATGGATATCCACAACATCCACAAAACTTTCAACTGTGCATTTTGTACAAGTAATGTAATAATTGGTACTACTGATGTGTAACAATTAGTTTACCAGCAATAGATTTGTGTTTGAACTAATTTTCACTGAGAATGAGGCTGATTTAGTGTTTTTTTGGGTTTTGGGAAATTGCAATGTGGAATTGGGTTTTAAACATTCATTTTTGCATGTAAAATCATGAAAAAATATGAGCAATTACCACTAATACATCTGTATTGGACTGCATTTTGTAGTTGTGCACTTTATTACATATTCACTGACAGCAGCCCAAAATCTGGATGTTAGGTGGTGCTTCATGAACATGATTTAGTATTATGTGTATATCTTTGTGAATACTTAATGAAATCCACTTATTATTTTTTCCCCTAAAATGTCACTTCTGCTACCATCTGCATAAATTTTTACACAATTTTAAATACCCCAAAAAGGCATTGTACCTTTAATATACTGGGTGCCACCCCAGCACCAGCAGCACTTTGTTTAAATTGACTATGACAAGTGCAAATAAATGACAAAAATTATGAAAATATTTGAGAGGCTGCAAAATGTGAAAACCTATGGATTACTTAATATCCATAAGACATTGGCCCTGTACCCAATGGATATCTTTGCAGATACTTGTACACTTGTCACAGTGCATTTTTATAAAAAGTGGCTTGGAGCTGAGCAACACTAAATTATATACAACACCATCAGAGCCAGAAAGCACAAATACTAAACCAGTTAGTTAAAAGTACATAGAGAACAATGTAGCAAATTGTTACAAATTCAATTATCAAGTGAAAAACCTAGCTTCTTCATCACTGAGCTCCTCTTCATCATCTGTCTCATTGACACCAACTTCTACCTCATCTCCTGCCCTCTCCTGACTCTCACCTTGCATCTGTGCCTCAACAATCTTGATGGTCTCTGAAAGTCCTGGATACAATGGAGTTCTTGCCCAGGATCCAACAGCAACCTGAGCTTTGAACGTCTGAGGGCTGGTGTTGTATTGAAGATGGTTGACCTCAAGCCTCCCAACAGAGAATGCACGTTCAGCATCCACAGAAGATGCTATAATGGAGTTTAGAAAGAACACAAATGATATCAGTTAGACTCACCTGGTGCAGAGCAAAAATCAAGTCCAAACTTTGAAAGTCGAGGTCAGTGCTCCTTGGCTTGATCCCAATACTTGATAAGCCCACCAGCCTCTTTAATGGCAGAGAGCTTGATAACTGGGTCAGCCAAATATGTACTGATCATGTCGGGATCTTGAGAATCATCAGGCTCCCGTGAAACAACCCACTTTGATTTGGGCTGCAATAAAATTATAATTATCTAAACTTGGAGTCATAATATTGAAACTTACCTTGCCTCTCCGAGGAGCTGCATTGGCCAAAGGTTCAGGTCCTTCATCTCCGTTGTATGAATTGTTCCACCGGGTAACAACTAACTTTCTGATGTCACGGATCTGAGCAGCAGTGCGACCATGGTCTTTGAACCATTTCAGCTTCTTATCAGGGCACATGACTAAATAATATTAGTTGAATGTAATGAAAAACGAATTTTGTACGCACCTATAGCAATTACATACAGCTCACAGTCCTTCATAAGGCTGTAGTATTTGTCAATTAAGAGCAAAACTGCCTGTGCTGCAACACGGACAACATTGGGCAACTCGCTGTCATCGTCATCACGAACCAGAGTCATTGATTTCTCAATGGAATCCAGCATGGGTAGGACTTCTGCAATAAGGGGAACCTGAGACTGTGAGAACAGCTTGGTCATTTCATCAAACACCTGTCAAAAATAAATCAGATTTTTGCTCAAGAAATATAAATATTTGACCTCAAGTATAGAACTTAGTGTCTCTGCAAGATCCCACTGCTCTTCTGAAAGTCGGTAGGCTCGTAGGTTATTGATGGCAGCTCCAGTAAGTTGCTCAACAGGACTTCTGAAGTAGAGATGAGCATTTAAGCATGTGAGGTCTGAATTCCACCGAGTAGTAACACGGCGGTCAAGTGCCGTCTTATCGCCAGGAAGGTCCTTGTCATTTGACACAAGAGTATCAAACTTCTCCTTGAGCGTTGAATTGTCATGAACACGCCGGGCAAGACCAGCGACCTTGAACTCCATTAAAACCATCATACACCTCATTATGATGAATTTCAACTTACCCGGGGGAAAAGCTGGAGTGCCATCTTGTTCTCCTCTGGATCAATCACCACACCATCCAATCTCATCATCTCAATAGCCCTATCACGAGTAGTTTTAATGATAGCAGAATCATGAGCATCCCTACCATCATCTGGTGTAGTGGCTGCATCAGTTGCAATACCTTCTTCTTCCACAGCGAGTTCATCGTCAGAGACATCATCAGGTTCAATGATCGCTAATATAATATAGTATTTGGCTCAGTATAATTTGGTATATGTAGTTCTAAACTCACCATCAGTAGTGGCAGCTTCTCTTTGTTTCTTCTTTGGTGCTCGAAAGAAGAAAGATATAAAAATCTACAAATCTATTAGTTATGTAGGGAAGGACTTGAATTGATGGGTACCTTTGCCAAGAGATTAATAATGTGTGGGAAGCACCGGCCACGAGTAATCATCCCACGAAAAGATGGAATGAGGTGAGGAAGATACCTCACCAATGAATCATTGTTACTGGCATTATCCATGCATATCGAGAGAATCTATAAAAAATTGCTTCAGGTGACAATGAAGGAATAAATAAAATAAGAAGCAAACAAATTTATCAAGTCCAAACCGTTTCAAGCAGTTAGCAGTAACTGTAGCGAGATATACACCATCATGTTTTTGAGTTAATGTTACGGATCGTCTTACGGGACGGCTCCGACAACAAACAGACTCAGAGCTGATTCGGACGATAGAAGAGGAAGAGATATTATTGACTATCCGGTGGGATAAACCAGACTAAACGTAAAGTACATCGTACATACATCGACGATATATAAAGAGAATAACTTGAGGGGAGGCAATAACCTATCGACCAATAGCATAACTCTCTCTTATCTCTGACCAATGGCAATAAGCTCTCTAATCTCCAACCAATGGCATTAAGCCCTCTTATCTTGGATGAGTAAGCGCGATGTGATTGGACGATAACCAGACATGTGATTGATCGTACATGTGGTGATGTCAAAGCGCGAGAACTTGGAACCGAAGGAGTGGTAGCCAATAGGATCGTGGGACTTGGCACTTCTCCGTGGGAAAGTGGCCGTGGGAAATGAGCGATGAGTAAGCAAGCGGGGCGAAAAGGTAACAATACCCCCCCCACAAGGTTCGCGTCCGCGCGAACAAGAACGGGGAAGAGAAAGGAAATTAAACAGGACGAATAGAGGATATATCAGGGACGGACCATGTGCCATACATGGCGGTCAGCAAGGCTGCTTGGGGCAGACTGTGTCGGGGGGTCGCAGATCTGGCGGATAAGTTATATCGTAGCCAACAACAGAAAGGGAGTCTCCAAACTCCCGACTCTGTACATCATAGTTTAACGTCGTCGCGGACGAGCGACTATCAAAAGATCCGGAGGAAAGGGTTGACCGGGTGATCAGAGAGGAGGCGGGGTGGCACCTCACAGAAACGAAGAGGTGGCAGAACGTCGTATCAGTCCCACAACAAAGCCGATGGAAGGGGGGTACGCATACGATGCATCATGGCGACTGGGTATGCATATGTGGACAACAAACGTCCATCATTGAAGGCAAGGTTATTGGCGCCACTTGCGACATCGCGGAGATGACCGCGGGTAGACGGTACACCGACTGTGATGACATGGGTGATGGCGTTTACCTCACCAAGTTCGAATAACCACAGACGTCGGACTGAGGTAGGGAAAGCGAACGACCGAAAGTCGTGATTTTCCTGTCGCGAGAGTAACGAGGAGATGACCTTGGGTTCGACGGACACAATGACATCGCTTGCGGGTGAACGTAGCGGAGAAGCATCGACGGGACGAGGGATGATTGAGATACGAAGATTAGCCGATGTCGGTGCGCGAGGGTGTAACCGATGGAATTCGGAGACAAGTTTCTTACAATTCTTTGTCTCTGCCGCGGGTATCCATGAGTCTTCTTCGCGGGGATAACCCAACCAATGAACAAGGTAGAATAAACGATTCCTACGGATGACGGAATCGATGACTTCCTCAACCTCATACTCTTCTTGTCCATCAATGATCTCAGCGGGTGGTTGTGGTAATGATGCTGCTTGTTGCGGGAAGGCGGGTGGGACGTATGGAGATAGGAGGACCTCATTGAAGATGGGATACTTCTTCGACCAAGTAGAGGGAAGTTTCAGCTCGTAAGATGACCTTCCAACTTTCCTTACAATGGGAAAAGGACCATATCGTTTGTCATCCAACTTTTTGGATGGACGTAGAGAGTCGATATTTGTGGACTCTAGCCATACTTTGTCACCGACTTTGTATTCCGGAGCGGGACGATGTTTCCTGTCATAAAACTTCTTCATTTTCTCTTGTGTGACGACTAAGGCATTTGATGCCTGTTCCTGTATACGATTCATTCGTTCCGCGAATGAGGCGGCAGATTCATTGACGATTTCTTCTCTAACTGGCTCCTTCCCTTTCCATGGGTGGAAACCCATTGTTGCATAGAATGGGGACATGCCGGTAGATGAAGATTCGTGATTGGCTAAGGCGAATTCCGCTAGGGCCAACCATTCAGCCCAATCATCTTGTCGTTGATTAACGAACAACCGGAGGTATGTTTCAATTTCGGCATTGGCCCGTTCTGTTTGTCCATCTGCTTGTGGATGATAAGCGGTTGTTGGATGTCCGATGATACCCAATAGACGATTTAATTCCTTTGTGAATCCAGATACGAATTGTGTCCCGAGATCAGAGATGATGACACGAGGCAATCCAAATCGTTTGAAGACATGATCTCGGTACAAACGTGCAGATCCTTCTGAGGTCAATGTAGTGGTGGTGGGGATGAGGACTGACTGTTTCTTCAACTTATCCACCACTACTAATACGGCGTTGAAGCCTTGTGATTCGGGTAAGGGACCTATCAGATCCATTGTGGCGGTATGCCACGGGTATGGGGGAATCGTATGAGGATGTAACAATCCTGGTTTCTTTCCACGATGGACTTTTTTCTGTTGACACGGTAAGCATGCTGCGACATATTTGTTGACGTCTGTACGGAGAGATGGCCAAGTGAAATGTCGTGCGATGGCTTTGAACGTATTCTCTTGTCCTGGATGTCCGGACAAGGGGGTATCATGATGTTCTTGTATGATTTCACCCCGAAGATGGTCATCTTTTGGAACATATAATAGATCGTGGTGATAGATTAAACCATCATCCATACATTTCCAAGGAGAGTTGGGATCTTGTAATCCCTTGGTGACCTGTTCGTCTAGTTGGAGTCCATGTTTGATGAACTGCTCTTGCCATTGGGGATTCATTGTGGTGGCATCGAGGAAAGCCATGAATAGGGAGTCAGGGAGTGCGACAACGTTTTTATTGTCGTCAAGACCTCGGTCGTGGTCAACACGCCGTGAGAGCAAGTCTGCCTTGCGGTTTAGGGTACCAGGACGGTGATGGAGTTGGAAGTTGTAATCTTGGAGAAATGAGATCCATCGGGCTTGTCGTCGAGTCAGATTTTGTGGCTGCCTGAAATACGTGAGGTTTTGATGATCGGTGTAGACATCGATAATTTCCGGTGTACCAAGAAGGAAATGTCGCCATTGTTCGAAACATCGGATGATCGCGAGTAATTCCTTATCGTGGACATCGTAATTCCTTTCCGCAGGGGACATACTGTTTGATAGAAACGCCACTGGATGCCATGTGCCATCGTCTTGTTGCTGCGATAAGATAGCACCAGTAGCAAAGTCTGACGCATCACATTCGATCTTGAATTTTCCATGATTGTTGGGAATAACGAGGACAGGATCCGTTGTGATGATCCGTTTCAATTCTTCGAATGCGACTTGCTGTTCCACGTTCCATTCCCAATCCTTTTTGCCGGTTAAAGAGTTTAATGGTAATGCAACCTGTGCGAAATTACGAACGAAGCGTCGATAGAAGTTGAGGAAACCCAAGAAGGATTGTAACTCTTTCTTGTTCTTCGGGACAGGCCAATCGGTGATTGCGTCTGTCTTGGTGGGATCCATCCGTACTTTTCCATGTTCGACGATGAGACCGAGATATTCTACACGTTGGGTATCGAAGGTACATTTTCCGATTTTCAAGAACAATTTGTTGTCCCGGAATTTCTGTAGGACCTGACGTGTTCGTTCCTGATGTTCTTCCAGATTTTTTGAGAAGATAATAACATCGTCCATATAGATATGCAGCCAACCGGCACGTATTTCATATCGGAAGATGTGATTCATCATCCTCTGGAAGGTCGGGGGAGAATTCCGCAGACCGAAGAACATCACTGTTGGTTCAAACAATCCCTTTGGTGTCAGGAATGCGGCCTTATGCTGATCACCTTCTTTGATCCGTATGTTATTGAAGCCCCAACGAACATCCAATTTTGTGAAATATTCCGCACCGTCGAGTTGATTTATAATATCGTCGATCAGCGGTAACGGATAGTTATCTGGGATGGTATGTTCGTTTAATTTCCGATAATCCTGTACACCACGCAATTCGGTAGCATCCTTCTTGTGTACATAGAAGAATGGCGAGGCGTAAGGTGATTTTGATGGTCTAATCTTGCCGGCCTTCAGGTTTTCATCGAGGAACTCGTCGAGTTTCTCGCGTTCTGGGGGTGACAACGGATATAGTTTGCAGTTCAGGTGGTCGGGAGCGTCTGGTTTCAGGTTGATCGCGTGATCCCAAGGACGAGATGGAGGCATCGAGTCAGTCGCTTTGGGGTCAAAGACGTCGGCATAGTCCTTGTATACGTCCGGCAATTGATCAACGACGGATTGTTCTGGTTTGACACCATCATTGGTCATTTTAGCGCGAGCTAGTTCTGTCGATTTTGTCTGGAAGGCGCGATACCAAGCGGGTTTATCGTAGATTGCGGTTTTGAACATGACACCTTCGATTTTACCAGGGGAATGACCACAGACAGAAAGGCAACGAGTAAAGTCGATCGTCTGGGTCAGCCAATCGACCTCAGGATTGTGTTTCTTCAACCAATCAAAGCCGAGATAGATGTCGATCTTTGCGAGGGGAATTACTGTAAGGTGTATCCGTTCCATATGTTCGCCAAGCCGTAAGTTCATTTCAACGTACTCCGTGATTAATCCATCTTTAGACATCGTACCATCCCCATTGTAACTAGGGAAAGGTTTCTCGTATCTCTGTGTCGTGAGATGATGTTGTTGTACGAAACCGGAATTAATGGCTGAAACGGTACAACCTGAATCCAAAAGACAGGTGACAGAGAACCTTCGCTGGTCGTCGATGGTGGTGAGTTGTCCTTTGACACTGATTGACATCATCATTGTACTATTGTCCTGTGATGCAACCAATTGCTCGATCCGCTGATTGACTTCTCGGAGTTTCCATTCTGCGGATCGTTTGTCAGCTTTCGTGATGAGAGGTTCCATCTGACGCATTTTATGGATCTTGACTGCAGTAGGTTTCACGATTGGTTCTATCCTTTGTACCGGGGGTTGTTGACGTGTTTGAGGGAGTTCCGTGATCAAATATTCAATGGCTTTATCGATAGGCATGCGTCGTAACTTAACGACTAATCCTGGACCGATCTTCATGGTATGTTGTCCATGGATGTCCCAATCATTCATGAGATCGAGGGCGCCATACATATCGGTATTCATGATGGCGACCATCGTTTCCTCCGCATTAAACTCACTTTCGATGATAGGTTGACGTGATGCGACCGCAACAGGCATGGTTTTCTTTTCTACTGGCATCTCAGTATACTTGGATCGTGTTTCCACTACTTGTTGATGTTTAGATGGCAACTTGGAGTCAGGCCATCGTTTCGTTTGTTTCTCTTTCATTTCTTTCTGCATGTCTTGTCTCATTGTCTGGAGTTCGGATAAAATACGATCGAATTCAATGATAGTCGGCGTATTTACAGGTACAAGGGGAGCGGTAGACAAATGAGACGTAGTCGAAGAGTCCATGCGTTTCTTCGACTGTTTTAAAAATCCTTTTTCATAGCGGCAAGTTCGTCTTCAAGCTGAGCGCAGCGGACTTCGAGCATCTGGATGATGTCTTGGCCGCTCGACGCGGGTTCGGTATTCATGGAGCGGACGTGTTGCTCCTGTTCGATGTTTAATACGCGTACACGCTGTACGCGGGACGGGCAGTTTCGAGAGAGATGTCCGGGCTGTTTGCAATTAAAGCATAAGCCAGCTTTCATCAACTCCGTTCGTTCGGCAGACATAGGCTGCTTTAATTTCTCAGTCGCGACAGCGGCTTGGTCGACGTCCATGGCGTCGGGGTCTTTCGATCGTACAGGCACTGCGGCAGCTGTAATAGAAACGGAAGTCGTCTTTGACTTCTCGTTCTTCTTCGTCGGGTTACTTCCACCCGTAAGTCGTTCGATCTCGTTGCGACGACGCCATTGGCGATCCAACAAGATGGTCTTGGTCTTCCACTCCGCGACGGTAGTGGGCATATGCTCGAGACCGAAGATTCGGTCAACGAGCGGCTTGTTCAAGTGGTTTTCGAGGAGCGGGATAAGTTGCTCCTGTTGGGTGATCGGATGCCACCCAGCGCGTTTGTATAAGACTTCAAATTGAAGCCAGAACTCATCAGCCGTCAACTTGCCCTGACGAAGCGCGTTGAGTTTAATCGCGGCGTCTCGCTTGTCATCGGGCTTGTCGAATTGCGCCTGCATCGACGCAGTGAAGACGGGCCATGTTCCCCAATCCATCTGGGGGGGATCTGGATCTCCAGGAGTGTATGCCGCCAGTCGGGTATGATAGTCCGTTGCGATGGTATCGCAAAAGTCGTTTGCCCATTCGGCAGCAACACCCTTGTCCATTAGCGACAGAACGAGGAAGATCTTCCTTTCGTGTCGTACTTCGACTGGGGTGGGATTTTCCGTGGTCCCATAGTCGTCGAAGTACGTGGCATTGGCAGCCAGGAAGATGATGACTGCCCGCATGAAAGAACGGAATTCTTCCTTGTCACCGCTGAACTTGGGGGGAAGGGGGAGGAGGGATTTCATGGAAGCCATATTTCAATGTTTCTGTCTGGATGAACGGTTCTTTCGTCGAAGGTAGTGGTCGTAGGCGGGGCTGGTGGTCCAGCTGGAGATGTATTTTCTCTTACGTGATCCGAGGCGTTTGACCAGTCGTTGTAACCCGGGATCGATATTTAAAGCTCGTGTATTACAGAGACGTGTGATCCTGTCATGAAAATACGTCACCCCCTATACATTTTTCCTTACTTTCCCATATTTTCATGACGATCCTCTCCAGTTCTCAGACTCACGACTTATTTCTCACACGACATGCGGAGCGGGGCGAAGCAATACAATTACATCCCCTCGAAGGGGACAGAACACGACGGACAAGTTACAACTACAACTCCCCTAGGGGGAGTACGACTACAAACATATTCCCTAAAGGGGAACACTAATCTACGATGAAAGGATCCTCTTCGGATCCCCCAACCTCGACTCCGGATCCCCCGACACACCCCGTGTCAACCAAAAGGGAACCTTCATCGATCATACCCTGGACGGCATTCTCTAACGCCTTCTCGACCGCTGCCCGACAATTCCGAGTAAACCGATCAGCAAGACCGAACCGATAACGAGGCTGGGACTTACGATACCCCAGCCAGAGGTTGTCTTCGGAGTCCGCCCACGAGACTGTCTCGAGCGACGGCATCGAGTCTGACGATACCGGAGAGGGGGGGAACGCATCGTCCAACGCTGAAAGCCAAAGATCATCAGAACATAATCAACGACCAGAGAAAGACCAAACACTCACCGTACGGGTTTTCCAATAACTCGCACAGAAGCCTCTTGTTGCGTACAGGAAGTGGGCAACACTCCGTGCGATGCTTCGCCTTCCCGCAAGCGAAACACCGACCAGTAGCCCAATACAGATCCCGATCAGCGTCCGAGAGTGAGAGGGCGTAGTGATGCGTAATACAATTAACCGCGATAGGGGGGGTTGGAGAGAACAGAGCGGACGTCTTGAAGAACGTAAGACGGTGAGAAGAGTGGGGATACATCGCATGCTGAAGAACGAAGACCAAAGGACAACAGGGCTTTATACCACCAGCACGCCTTCACGCATTCGACCCTCCGCTCACAGAATCCCACGATCCGTCCACGTGACCGGAGGTTGAAACCCCCGACTCCCACGCTGTCTCTTTCTCCATCAAACCACCATCACACAACGCCCAGACCCTTAACCATGATCGAACCAATGACCACCGCGATCCTCATCTTTTTTCTCATCCTTATTCTCATTCTGGCTTCATTACTATGGGGAATACGACAGACTTACGACATCGCCGACCCCGAAATCCCCCTGACCACTGTCGTATTCCACCGGCCTCCCACGATCGACGACGACGCGTCACACGGCAACGATAACCCTTACGACGAATGGGGAAACCGTGATGACGCGTACCACGAAGCATACGAATCCACTGACGCGTCCACACGCCGAGACGGCACGATTACGAATCGCAGCAATGCCGAGGGCAATGCGATTACGAGGCAGGAACAACACAGACGCGTCAGCCCTCCGACCCACCGTACGACGAAAAGCGAGTCATTCTTGCTGCGACTCACCGATACTGCGGAGGGGGAAGAAACGTATAAAAGACATCGAAGTACCGGTAGTTTACTTTAACTTTGACCTCCTGTACCATCTCCTAGTAGTTGTACAACGACGCCGATAGAAGTTCAAATCGAGAAACCTTATCACTCTTCATTCTCAAACCTTATCCCTGAAGCCTCGAACATCTGATCGAGTCTCACGTATAAGCGCTCATACCCTCAATAACATCCGGTCGCCCTCGCACTACAGCACCTAGCCGTCAGGCCGACCTCCGATCTCCGACATCGTGCAACCCTTTGAGCGACACCAGATAGCACGGCTACTAGTCGTGACATTAGGTCAAAGTTTTATTCAAATCGTTGCATATGTCTGCCTCATCCATTTCAACACAATTCGCCTCTGGTTTGCGAAAGCCCGCCAGTAGTGCCTTTTCCCTCACTCCAGACAAACCCGCCCACGACATACGGAAGGCAGCCCGAGACGAGACTAGACGTCTCTCGGAACGATTCCCGATCGGGGGCACAATGATACCTGAACGACCCAGGACCCCATCCTTCCTCGAACCACCGATAAGGGAAACAGAGACCGAATCCCACCCAATCTTCGGAGACCCCAAGGGACTTGAAGAAAGTCCTGAGACACCTGTCAGGGACGACCCTCGTTACTGGGGGGAAACCCCACAGGAACGGTACGAAGAACCAACTGACACCGAACGAAGTGACATATTCATCAAACGCCGAGTTCATTATCGAGATGACGACGATAACGGGGACGACGAAGAAGAAGAAGTATCAGACAAAGGGAAAGGGAGAACCCCGGCTGAGCCCGTACCAGGGGGATCGTCTGACCCTGAAGGGGGACCCCCTGATGGGGGACCACCTAGGAGGCCCCCTGGAGGAGGACCCCCTGAAGGAGGCCCACCTGACCCAGGAGCGACAGTCCACTATCACGCCCCTGCGGTGCCAGGGATCAAAGTCCCAAAGCCGGTTCCACCTGAACCATTCACAGGGGACCGATCCGAGTGGACCGCGTTTGTCATCAAAGCACACATCTACTTCTCGCACTATCCCGAATACTTCGCACGACAGAACAATAGATGCGTCTATCTCCTGAACTGGTTCGGAGGAAAAGCCACGAAAACCTGGGCCACAAACATCCTCAAAACAATGGGTCGATCATTCCCTAGTCCCTTCCTGACCCACTTCGATCAGTTACTCGATCGCGCCGCCGAACTATGGGGGCCGATCAATGAAGACCAAGACGCCCGAAACGCCCTTGAACGAATCCGACAGACAACCACTATCGCCGAGTACCACGCTGAATTCATCAACCTGGCAACTCAAAGTGGATACAACGAACCAGCCTTAGTACAAATCTTCTACAAAGGCCTAAAGGAGAGCATCAAGAATATGATGACCGGCATCACCAAGCCGACCACGGTCAATGCCATGTTGGCCGTGAGCTTAGAATTCGAAACTCGAATCCTCGACAGACAGGCCGAGCGAAAGGAGTTCGAACGATTGAACCCGAAAGGGACGAAAGACGGATCTATCCCAAGAAGGGAAGCCGTAAAGGCCGATCGCCTTACCGAAGAAGAACGAAAGAAGCGATTCCGCGAAGGACGGTGCTACCAATGCAATCGCCTCGGACATCTGAGCAAAGATTGCCCAGACACGAAAGCCAAAGCCAAGACGGCAAAGGCCGAAGAAAACAACGACTCACCGACGGAAACCCCGAAGGATTTTCCCCAAGCCTGAACAAAAGACCCACGATTGTTCAGGAACAGACCCAGAAAGTTAGCAGCATGTACAGTAGTAATCTTAACCCCTACTCGAATCAAATCTACTTCACCGTTGATCTGATCGAAGGAAAGAGAACTACGAACGTGCTGGCTATGCTGGACAGTGGGGCAACCAACCTCTTCATATCTCCAAGAATTGTCAAGATACGCAACCTGCCGACCAAGAGACTATCACAACCAATCAAACTTACGAATATAGACGACTCACCCAACATCTCCGGAGAAGTCACTCATTACGTACAAATGGACATGCGGATCATGAACCACCAAGAATCAACACAGTTCTATGTCGCTGACATCGGAACCGACGATCTGATACTAGGCATCAATTGGCTCCGGATCCACAACCCACAACTAGACTTCGAAAGGGAAACCATCACCTTCCCACGATGCACCTCGAAGTGCCAACGGCGGAAGAAGGGGACCCCTAAGTTTGATATAAAGATAAAGACTAACCGGATCGTCACTCCGCAGGTAGAAACAACCGAGTCAGAACCCGAACCAGATCTAGATGTGGAACCAGAAACATTCCAAGACATCTACGAAGAAATCAAGGCTGGGAGGACACTATCCTCCATCCTTGCCGAAGCGACTACGGTCAAAGAAGGAGAAAAGACGTTCGAAGAGTTAGTCCCCGAAGAATTCCGAGACTTCCACGACGTCTTCTCCAAAGAAGAATCCGAACGAATGCCAAAACGGAAACCGTACGATCTCACCATAGATCTCGAACCAAACACAGAACCACTCCGGTCAAAACTATACCCGTTAAACCCGAGGGAACGAACAGCCTTACGAGAATGGCTAGACGAACAATTAGCTAAAGGCTATATCCGGGAATCCCACTCCGAATACGCTGCCCCATTCTTTTTCATCAAGAAAAAGGATGGAACACTTCGACCGATCCAAGACTACCGAAAACTAAATGAAAGAACCATCAAAAACCGATACCCCCTACCATTATCACAACAACTACTCGACCAGATGGCAGGGGCCGAAATCTTCACGTCACTGGACCTACGATGGGGATACAATAACATCCGCATCAGGGAAGGAGAAGAACACAAACTCGCATTCATTACGGAGTTTGGACTCTTCGAACCGACGGTGATGTATTTCGGGATGTGCAACGCGCCAGCCACATTCCAGAAAATGATGAACGATCTGTTCCATGATGTTATTAATCATTTTGTTATTGTCTATCTAGATGACATCCTGATCTTCTCGAAGAATCGAAAAGAACATATCGGACACGTCCGAGAAGTTCTCAAGAGGCTCCGAGAAAACGATCTCTTCTGTAAACCAGAGAAATGCAAATTCTTCAAGAAAGAAATCGAGTACCTGGGGCACATCGTCAGTAAAGGAAAGGTCGAGATGGACAAAACGAAGGTCAACGCCATACTCGACTGGCCAACCCCGAAGAAAGTCAAAGATATCCAGAAATTCCTTGGCTTCGCCAACTTCTACCGACGATTCATCGAGAACTTCTCACACACAGCGAAACCGATCACCTCACTCTTACGAAAAAATCAACGGTGGGAATGGGGACCGAAACAAGATGAAGCATTCGACACCCTGAAGAAAGCATTCGTTATGACCCCAGTGTTAGCCATGCCCGATCAGGACACACCCTTTATTGTCGAGTGCGATGCATCGGACTTCGCAACGGGGGCCGTACTATCCCAAAGAGACCGAGATGGGATAATCCACCCCATAGCGTACTTCTCACAAGCGATGAACAGTGCCGAACGGAACTACGAAATCTACGACAAAGAACTTCTCGCGATCATCCGAGCGCTTGAAGAATGGCGACATTTCCTTGAAGGTGCAAAGCACAAAGTCACGGTAATCTCCGATCATCAGAACCTCACATACTTCGCATCCGCCCGAACTCTCACCAGGAGACAAGCCAGATGGAGTTTATTCCTCACACGTTTCGACTATGAAATACAACACCGCCCGGGAAGGCTCGGAGGAAAACCAGACCAGCTCTCCAGGCGAGTCGACCATGAACCAACCGAACCGGACAACCAAGGACAAATCCTCCTAAAACCAGAAAGCCTCAAAGTGAAAGCAATGCGACGAGGCCACGGAAATGTGATCGAAGATCACCCGATACTAAAAAAGATCCGACAATCCGACCAACTAGACGGAGAAGTCCGAACAGCACTAGAAGCAATCGATCAGAAAAGTCCCCGAAAACTCAAAAAGGGGCTTGAAGACTGGAACACCGAAGACGGCCTTGTCCTATATCGAGGCAAGGTTTACGTCCCGAACGACCCTGACATCCGTCAAGAGATACTCCGACTACATCACGACACCCTCTCGGCGGGACATGCTGGAGTTCACAAAACAACCGAACTCGTATCCAGAAATTACTGGTGGCCAGGAATAACCACCTACGTAAAGAGATACGTCGAATCTTGCGATACCTGCAACCGAAAGAAGAACACTCCGCGGAAACCCCCCGGACGTTTACAAACCATCCCAACCGATGATCGACCATGGGAGACAGTTACGAACGATTTTATCGTACAACTCCCGAAATCAAATGGCTTCGACGCCATTTGGGTCGTAGCCGACCACACCCTGAAGGAAGCACATTTCATCCCTTGTAACTCCGATATCGATACCGAACAAACGATCGACTTATACATCAACCACGTTTGGAAGCTCCACGGACTTCCAAAGAAGATGATATCCGACCGAGGACCACAGTTCACATCGAAACTGATGAAGGGAGTCTTCAAACGCCTCGGAATCGAAGGAGCGCTTTCAACCGCATTCCACCCACAGACAGACGGACAGAGCGAACGAATTAATCAAGAACTCGAACAATATCTCCGAATATTTTGCAACTATCGACAGAACGACTGGTCAAAATACGTACCGATGGCCGAATTCGCCTATAACAACAGGGTCCATTCAACCATCAAACACTCACCCTTCTACGCGTCACGCGGATATCACCCACACTCTATCATAACCCAAGTCGCCAGCTCCTCGGTTCCAAAAGCCGATGAACTCGTGGACAGAATCCAGTCACTCCAAACCGAAATATCCTCCGCACTCCGCCTGTCACAAGAAACGATCAAACGATATTACGATCAGAAACACCCAGAACCCCCAAACTTTCCGGAAGGATCTAAGGTTTGGCTCGACGCCCAGAACATAACGACAACAGCCCCCTCAAAGAAACTCGCCGATAAACGGCTCGGACCCTATACGATACGCAAGAAACTCTCACCCCTTAATTATGAACTCGAACTACCGCCGACAATGAAAGTTCACCCAGTATTCCACGTGAACCTTCTATACCCACACAAACCCGATCAGATCGAAGGCCGAACCCCACCAACACCGCCCCCAATCGTAATCGAGGGGGAAGAACAGTACGAAGTCGAAGAAATCATCGATGGGCGACTTTGGAGAAATCAGAAACAATACCTAGTGAAATGGGAAGGCTACGATATCTCTGAAAACTCCTGGGAACCACTCCGAAACCTCGAAAACGCCGCCGACGCTGTCGCAGACTTTCACAAAGAAAACCCTGACTTCGACTGGAAGAAACGACGACGCCATCAATCATCCTCGAAAATCTCCGGTGATTCATAGGGGAGGGTAATGTCATGAAAATACGTCACCCCCTATACATTTTTCCTTACTTTCCCATATTTTCATGACGATCCTCTCCAGTTCTCAGACTCACGACTTATTTCTCACACGACATGCGGAGCGGGGCGAAGCAATACAATTACATCCCCTCGAAGGGGACAGAACACGACGGACAAGTTACAACTACAACTCCCCTAGGGGGAGTACGACTACAAACATATTCCCTAAAGGGGAACACTAATCTACGATGAAAGGATCCTCTTCGGATCCCCCAACCTCGACTCCGGATCCCCCGACACACCCCGTGTCAACCAAAAGGGAACCTTCATCGATCATACCCTGGACGGCATTCTCTAACGCCTTCTCGACCGCTGCCCGACAATTCCGAGTAAACCGATCAGCAAGACCGAACCGATAACGAGGCTGGGACTTACGATACCCCAGCCAGAGGTTGTCTTCGGAGTCCGCCCACGAGACTGTCTCGAGCGACGGCATCGAGTCTGACGATACCGGAGAGGGGGGGAACGCATCGTCCAACGCTGAAAGCCAAAGATCATCAGAACATAATCAACGACCAGAGAAAGACCAAACACTCACCGTACGGGTTTTCCAATAACTCGCACAGAAGCCTCTTGTTGCGTACAGGAAGTGGGCAACACTCCGTGCGATGCTTCGCCTTCCCGCAAGCGAAACACCGACCAGTAGCCCAATACAGATCCCGATCAGCGTCCGAGAGTGAGAGGGCGTAGTGATGCGTAATACAATTAACCGCGATAGGGGGGGTTGGAGAGAACAGAGCGGACGTCTTGAAGAACGTAAGACGGTGAGAAGAGTGGGGATACATCGCATGCTGAAGAACGAAGACCAAAGGACAACAGGGCTTTATACCACCAGCACGCCTTCACGCATTCGACCCTCCGCTCACAGAATCCCACGATCCGTCCACGTGACCGGAGGTTGAAACCCCCGACTCCCACGCTGTCTCTTTCTCCATCAAACCACCATCACACAACGCCCAGACCCTTAACCATGATCGAACCAATGACCACCGCGATCCTCATCTTTTTTCTCATCCTTATTCTCATTCTGGCTTCATTACTATGGGGAATACGACAGACTTACGACATCGCCGACCCCGAAATCCCCCTGACCACTGTCGTATTCCACCGGCCTCCCACGATCGACGACGACGCGTCACACGGCAACGATAACCCTTACGACGAATGGGGAAACCGTGATGACGCGTACCACGAAGCATACGAATCCACTGACGCGTCCACACGCCGAGACGGCACGATTACGAATCGCAGCAATGCCGAGGGCAATGCGATTACGAGGCAGGAACAACACAGACGCGTCAGCCCTCCGACCCACCGTACGACGAAAAGCGAGTCATTCTTGCTGCGACTCACCGATACTGCGGAGGGGGAAGAAACGTATAAAAGACATCGAAGTACCGGTAGTTTACTTTAACTTTGACCTCCTGTACCATCTCCTAGTAGTTGTACAACGACGCCGATAGAAGTTCAAATCGAGAAACCTTATCACTCTTCATTCTCAAACCTTATCCCTGAAGCCTCGAACATCTGATCGAGTCTCACGTATAAGCGCTCATACCCTCAATAACATCCGGTCGCCCTCGCACTACAGCACCTAGCCGTCAGGCCGACCTCCGATCTCCGACATCGTGCAACCCTTTGAGCGACACCAGATAGCACGGCTACTAGTCGTGACAGATCCGATGATCAAGACGTGTTAAGGGGTCGGGGAGCCAACGGATAGGACCGCCGTAATCAGATCGTAAAGTTCGAGGAAAATGTGCGGGGGGAATGGGGAGAGTTTCGCGATAGTCTTCGTATGATCTTTTCAGACCTGAGTGTACGAGGACCTTCCAGTCAACAGGGAAGTGATCTTCGAATGGGGTGTATTCTTTAGCCCAAACGACTGTACGATAATACGGGTAGACCAAGGGTAAATCGGTCACCAAGAAGGATTTTCCGGGGACACCGATGACGTCGGGGAATCCTTGTTCCTCGAGATATCGGCCTGCTTCCCACTTCCAGAAGATGAGGCGATGTTGGAAAGGGGCGTTGTGGGGATGGAGGAGACGGCGAACAGTCGAGATATCCAGTGTTCGATCGAGCGATGGAGGGATGCGGTGGCTTTTGCGTGATGTCGGATGAAGTTAATAAACTTCTGTGGTCTCGACTGGACGACACGAGTATCGTTTACGGTGACGGGAATGTCTCGAGTCTGTTGGGCGGGAGCAATGGGCAATTTGCCTCTTTGCCACTCAGTGTCTTCGCTTAAGCCAGAGGGGATATCAACTGGATCTCTTCCCAAAGCTGGTTCGGTGCCGTGGAAAGAATCAAAGAAGTGGTTGTAGGGATTGGGTGGGTTTGTCGAACGATAGAACGGCCAAACTTTTGGTCGATCAGGCGTTACGACACGGACGGGTTCGACTATTGTCTCGATAGGTACGGTCTCAATCACTTCTTCTGTTCGTACGGAAGGTGTTGGTGAAGGTGTGGGTAGAGTGGATGATTGGTGATGGTAATCGTAGTCGGGATGGTCTGGGTCGTAGAGGTAGGGAGGGAAGGAGTTGTCGGGTAAATGGTACTGAGAATTCTCGTAGTCTTCGCGACTATAATAGTAATCCGTCGTGACTACTTGATTCGGGTTCGGGGGCTTGTATAGGCTTTGTATCGGATAAACCGATTACAAACGCAGCAACTATAGACAAGCGTCTTCGTGACGTGAGTCGGTTTGTCGGGGGAGAGAGATACGTTTAGTCTTTTGTTACGGATCGTCTTACGGGACGGCTCCGACAACAAACAGACTCAGAGCTGATTCGGACGATAGAAGAGGAAGAGATATTATTGACTATCCGGTGGGATAAACCAGACTAAACGTAAAGTACATCGTACATACATCGACGATATATAAAGAGAATAACTTGAGGGGAGGCAATAACCTATCGACCAATAGCATAACTCTCTCTTATCTCTGACCAATGGCAATAAGCTCTCTAATCTCCAACCAATGGCATTAAGCCCTCTTATCTTGGATGAGTAAGCGCGATGTGATTGGACGATAACCAGACATGTGATTGATCGTACATGTGGTGATGTCAAAGCGCGAGAACTTGGAACCGAAGGAGTGGTAGCCAATAGGATCGTGGGACTTGGCACTTCTCCGTGGGAAAGTGGCCGTGGGAAATGAGCGATGAGTAAGCAAGCGGGGCGAAAAGGTAACAGTTAACCTGACAATAATAAGATATAGAACAGATTTTTTGAAGTATATTTTAAGACTGACCGGATAAATTCAAGGATAGCACGATGAATGATACCATCAGAAAACCAAACAACAACAATCCCGAGGAAGGATGCAACAATAGGAGCTGTCCATCCATCCAGAACCAAATGGATAGTGGAGTTAAGGGCCTTGATATAATTTTATTAATACAGAAATATAATAAAGGCTGATGCTCACCATGAAATAATTCCGAACATTCTTAGAGATCTCAGCATAGATAGCTTTGATATCACGCGAGACCGTTTGAGGAGCAGGCAGGACAGTTCCAGGACGAAGCATTTCAACCTCAGCACAATAATCTTCATCCAGGACAGAATTGAACGGACGGTGGTTTTTAGCACACCGCAAAGCAATTAGGGTACGATGGGCAGCAGAAGAGTAATGTGGTCCCGTAGACGCAACAGCTGTAGCATGAGCAGTAGAACCTAAACGAGTACTACAGGCCTTAACGCCATCTTGGATATTTTTTGTTCCATGGCCAGTAGACATTCGGGCACGGCGATGAGGCGGGTGGTGGGCAGGATCAACCTTACAAGTAAATACAAAGGTCAATGCCAAGGGCCGTCCTCTGCCGTCCAGCTCACGGCTAAGGGTGATGTCAAAATGATCATACACATTAGAGCGCCACGAAGCCTTCGAAGCCTCTAAATATACATGAATGAGCTTCATTTTCATTGAAGAATGACCACTCACCAATAATCTCACCATCTGGCAAGCCCCATACCTCTTTATCAGTCTTATTCACGATTCCCCGCTTAGCTGCTCGAGCCTTCATAGGCGAGATAAGCACCGTGGGACCAGCAGGTTGATCTGCATCATTGTCAGAGTCCCCATCAAACAATGGCACAGCGGGTACGGTTGGTACAGCAGCAGCCGTGGGCCTCCGAGGCATTGCTAGGTGTTACAAAGGTTGTGGACAGGACGGACAGGACAAAGCGGCCCCAATCATCTTGACGTGCGGAGTCTGATATATGGGTTGCGGTACTCCTTCTCACCGATTTTCATGGTTTTCACATGTCAGACAATGTATATACAGTATTACTTTACTATGATGTACATGAATGATTCCGGGGTGAGAGTCCAAACCACCCAGCTCACGTTTGGATGCAAGAGAGGGTGGTGGTGGGCTGGGGTCGTCTGGATGGTCCCCCATCTCGCATTTGTGTGTGAGGGTGGAGGAGAGGTGGTGGAGAGGGTCCAAGCCACTCCCCGGCTCGCATTTGGATGCGAGGGAGGGTGGTGGTGGGCTGGGAGCATCCGAAAAGCCCCTCGCCTCGCATTTGCGTGTGAGGGAGGGTGGTGGTGGGCTGGCGTTCCCCAACTCACGAGGGAGGTGGTGCTGGTGGTGGTGGTGGTGGTGGTGGCGAGGTCCAAATGACCCCCCGGCTTGCATTTGAATGTGAGGGAGGGTGGCGGTGGGCTGGCGTTCCCCAACTCGCGAGGGAGGAGGTGGTGGTGGTGGTGGAGAGGTCCAAACGAACCCCCGGCTCACATTTGAATGCAAGGGAGGGTGGTGTTGGGCTGGCGTTGTCCGAAGTCCCTCAACTCACGAGTCACGATGGAGAAGGTGGTGGTGGTGGTGGTGGTGATGTCCAAACGACCCTCTGCCTCGCGTTTGAATGGGAAGGAGGGTGGCAGTGGGCTGCTGTGTGCAATGTTACCGAATTGTATGTTGAATGATGTCTGTCAGTAATGGCCGCTGTCTCATTATTTGTTCCATTGCGGTGCTGCAGAGTCTAAGCGACCGTGTTTGAGCGGGAGAGATGGCCGCGACACAGAGAGTCAGGAGGAGCCGCACAAGGAGTTGGAGGAGTCTACTACATCCGGATATCCGTGGATATCCGTGACCTCACATCCATATCTGTATATATCCATCCACTTACGTCATCCGTGGATGTTCATCCAGATGACCGGCATCCATGGTAGTCCCTAGTTTGGATTCGGAATTCAAGAGCCACATCAACATCTCTTCTTCAGGCATGGGATTTTGTCAAAACCCATACTTTTATAAATGAGATTCTGACCACAATTCTCAGTCTCAGGCAAAACCAAATATTTATCCATGTGGGTCAGTCATATCAGGATATTATCAGTTGAAGATTTGAGAGGATTGGACTGAAAATGAATCTCTGACAAGCTGATTGGATGTCACATTTCCCACACTCACAACTACTCAGGCTCTATCAGCCTGATTCTTCTATTCCTGTTCAAAGATCTCCAAAATGGCAAACAAGGCCCTATCACAGTGCAAGGTCCAAAAGCAGTGGATTGTGAACAAAAAGAAGATGTGTGATCTGGCTTGAACAAGAATTGTCATTGCCGAGCAAGGAAGAGTGAGCCTGAGAAGTGTTTCCCACAGGTGTGCAAACTTATGGTTTTGGCCTTTCCACATATTGCTTCATTGATATGCAAGAAGTAGCTATAAGGGGAGATTCCAAAACAAACTACTAAATGGTAAATGCAAGGGTGTGGAGATAACTACTACACAGATGAAGGGTTTGAAAGATGGGGAAACTACTATGAAGTCTCTGAACAATAAAATGTACACTGCAACAGTTGCAAACAACTGTGTGACTTCATGAACACATGTTACAGCCTTGCTTTTTTCCGCCTATTCACTGTATGAACCACTGTCTCTTCCACTCTGCCCACAAGTGAGTGTCAATCTGCCATCTTGGTTCAAACCCCAGATCCAACACATCACCAGTTACCAATGAGTCACTGCACAACTTGTACACCACAACATGCAGGTTGAACACAATGCAAGGCTAAAGGCAGAAGAAGTGGAGGTTGTTGAATTATTGACTGTGGAAAACCCTGAAGACATCGAGACCCCAACCTGGAGTCAACAACATGCCAAGGCAGCGCAAATGCCAACCGATCATTATGCAAACCCCTGGATGCGTAATGATTGAAGGTTACCATGACAAACCAAGAAGCCTACCCTCAAGTTGTTGGTTTATAAGGGTTGCAAGTAGTCAGTACATTCTTTAGCTTAGTCTGGTTCACTTCCCCTGGTCATCTAGCTTCCCCTTGTATCATTGTATCCCTTGAATAACTACACCGCTGATTTTTCTAAGTCCCGTGACAAGGTTTCCCGTGCAAGATCACCAGATATGGATTTGATGTCAGGTGATAGCCACATAAGGCTGTCACGACCTCAAGACTCGAATCAATTGAGTCTTGGCAGATTCGATATTGAACCAACATTTTTTAGGACACCAAATTGAGGTCAAGTCAGTACAGTGAAAATATCTGCCTGGCTATTATTTAAATATTATTACTGGATTGCGGAGCTTGCCATGCAAATTGAGAAGAGAAAAAGCATATTATTATTTAATAGCATTAGAATACACATTAAACTAATGGTAGCAATGGCAGCAGTTGTCCGAGGCCTAAGTTACCTGCACCCGCACCCACAAAAACCTGTACCCATCACCATGGTACGGGTTTTGTGGTGGGTGTGTGCAAATTGGGTGGTGGGTATCCAACCCACAGGTCCTGTACCCTCATTAACCTCGTGGTGAGTGTACCCCATCAGTTGACAAGGTGGCATCAGCCGTGAGGTGAGGTAGGGGAGGTCATCGTCGTCGTCGTCGTCATCGTCATCAACGTTGAATGTCGTCATCATCATCGTCGTCGAACATCATTGTCAGTGTTGAACGTCGTCGTCGTCAGCTTTGTGGGCACCGGTTTTCATTAGTATATGTAGTCAGTAATATCAATCCTGGCATAATGGGGGTGGATGCACCACTCCTTGTAGCATTTTGTTCTCTGTTGTTGCTGCAAATGTGGTTGGTGTTGGTGATGCAGCTGGTGGCAGGTGGTTGGTGGGTACCGCGGGTGACCATTGCTGTTGCTGTGTGGTTGAAGGCGAAGAAATGAACTGCGCCAAACATAGACAAAGAAAGGACTTAAGAGAATTTCAATGGGCAAGCTTATTAAGCGCTTACCTGGTGGTGTGAAATTGGCATTTTCTGTGATATTCTGTAGGTATCTTGCTGGATCTCGGGGGGATAATTATTCAAGACTTTCGGTCCTGGCCCTTAGGAAAGATCAGGCCAGGCCTTTCAAAGCACTAAATTCTAAGCTCCGCCAATATCAACAAACAAATATCAAACTGGCATTTTCCCGAATTGGCGGTGTACTTGGCTCTTCCATCCTCTATTTCCAAACTCTTTGATTCTCTTGTGTTGTCTGTGTTGCCGGAGTCCATTCCGAGATGTCCCATAACAACACAGTTGTGACAACAATATCAATATTGGAGGGTGAAGACTGAGGGACCCAAGGCTATAACTTGGGTATGAGCTAGATAGAACTGTATGGTTCTAAGACTGAGACTGAGGGGGAGTAAACATTGTGTTTTTCTCTCTAGGTAAGGCTAAAATACATGAGCTTTTATACTATGATGATTGGAAGGTTGGAACAAAATATTGGAGAGTCAGAAAGGTAAGAAATAAAGGATCGAAACAGGGGTAAACATAAGAAAGGATTTTTGGATAAAGACATGTCAATAGGAGTGAATAATAGTGTGAAGAAAGGAATCAAAGATGAAATTAGAACAAAGGAAGTAGAAAGGAAGGGATAGGAGGGCAGTGTAATACTGGATAAAATAGGATATATGATGGAAACGTACGGTGAAGAGTGAAATGAAATGGAATGGAATGTTGTCCGATGGAGATGGTATCAGTCTGATGTGACAAGACTTTGTTCTGGTGGTACGACAAGTTTGGGAGTGATCGATAGTTATTGAGAAATATCAGAAGAGTTTGTGGATGTTCGTAAGATCATGAGGTATGGGGATATGGTTGATGGAGAGGTAGAGCATGTCCGATTTGCATATTTGGAGCATAGGATTGTATGATGCATATCATTGTTACAACCTTGATATAACACTTTAAACATACAGTAAAAAATCTAATAAATTCACAGTAGTAGCCTTGTAGTATATAGAACATTGCTATGAACTCAATTTTTTGTTACCAGTACAAATACAGGAGTAGGGTGTAGCATGGGTGACCTGCAGGTCCCTAAGCCTGGCAATGCACCTGTACCTGCAGACACCCGTGACATGTACAGGTCTGCATTACCCACCATTGGACACGGGTATAGTGGTTACCCATGTCACCGTGTGGGTACCATGAACCTGAGTGCTGCTGTGAGTGCATCACTGGTGGCAAGCTGAGGTCCCAACACCTCGCTTGGGCCAGACACATGACATGTCTGTCACCCTAGTGAGGTATGGGGTGGGGACTTGGATGAGCTGTGCACTGTTCCTGGTGCCCTTGGTGCTGGATAACTCATGAACAATGCCTACACATCAGCTGATGCATCAGGCTGTTCTCGTGAGGTGGCTGGTGGCGAGGTCATCATTGTTGGTGCTGGATACTTCACGAATGACATCTACACGTCAGGCGACGTGTCAGTGTTCATTCACAGTGATATGGCCGGTGGCAATGATATGCACCACATGGTCCTCTGCTCTGAATATATGAATCGGACGTACTCTAACTCTTCATTGACTATATCTCGATACATCCCAATCTTACAAATGTCTGTGAACTCTTCTGACACAGTTCGACAATGATCAATTACTTCCACGTTGCAGCACTAGAACAAAGATATATTGGACTGATCCCACCCTCATCAGAAGACCATCTCCCCTATTCCCTATATCTCCTACCTTCAATTATTTTGGACATATTTGCATATTAGTTTCCCTTTCTTTTTCAATTTACCTTTCATCTTCCTTTGTTCTTTTATCTTCATTTTATGTTTCACCTTCTGATTCCTTTCTTCCTCGCTCCTTTTAGTAGTATTACTACTTCTTTCTGTCAATTTTATACCATTCCAACTTCCGATTGGAGTAGTATAAAAAGACATGTAGTTTACACATATAGATAGAGAACCCCCAGATAACCCAGGTACACCATCATTCCCCCTTCATCTCAGAGCCTACTCTTAGTCCTAGACACAGTCCCTTCATGTTATATTGCCTTTTCTCACTGTCTGACCCTTACATTTGACTGCGACTTTCTAGTTTGTATTGCACTTCTTTGATTGTTATCGCAACTCTCTGATTTTTATCGCACCACCTCAATTTTTATTGCAGCATTTATATTGAGTGTCTTGCATCTTTCTATTCCTTCTCTTTCCTCCTCTATCCTAGTGTAGGCTATCTGAAACTTCCTTGCACCTTTCTTAGCAGTTATATAGTTGGATTCCCATCTTACTTCCCCTACCTGCGCATCAGCAGAATGTGGGCTACACCCATGTTCCCTTTCTCATTGTTGGGCCTTTTGTGTTTGCGAGGGGATGGCTAAGTTAGTAGACATGATGGATTAGATATGTGGCACATACCTGGGGCTGGTAGGTGGGTGCACCACCCTCCTGGCCTCGCTCTCCAGCATTGTTCTTGCTGTGTGAGTGGTGGTGATGTGGGAGTTGTCATTTGTGGTCCTTGAAGACTTGTTTAGTGGGCCAGTGCTTTGCATGGCATGAACGAGTTCTTTTATCTCCATCTTAGAATGTTTAAATCACAAACAATAGGATTTTTTTGTTTAGCAGATTAATATTCATTCAATTTTCTCTAATTTATTCAATGTTATTTCCCATCACTACTTCTTCTAACTAAGACAACAATGCTCTCCCTAACTGTAACATGACAATTCCACAACCAGCATATGAACGAGACACCTGCACAACCTGCACAACCTGCACAACTCACATATGCATGGCTTTCAATTTCTTGTTGATTTACATGAAACTTCATGCATACTCAAACTTTGCATTGCAATTTTGTGATAACCTCTCACATCATGCAACCTGACCTTATCATGATGAAATATCACAATTAACATATTCTGTGCATTTGGATATTGAGTTCAATGCAACTTATTATGCAAGAGATGCAATTCACTTAGTCTCCTTTTTCTTGTATCTATTTACATGTGATTCTCACCTGTTATTTGAAATCTTTCACTGTCTTCATCATACTGAAGCCATCCCACCTCTTTTTCATGCAACATTGCAATATTTCTATTTCACTCACCTACCCTTTAACTCCAATTTCTATACAGTATAAAATCTGTCTTGTAGTAGCAAAATAACAAGAACTCAGTTCTTCTCCCTCCAGCAGTTGTGCTTTTGCTTTAAAACCATTCATTCTCACTCAGTTTGAGTCTTTTCTCATTGCGTTGTAGAGGTCTAACGATGCTCTGAGTATGTATCATCAATATATCACACATACTCACAAACCCGACACCTCCCACTTCCTCGTACTCGAAACCAACATAACCTGACATCACCCGCTGTACCTGATGTTTACCGTCTACTGACAGCTGATCATATACCAACACTGCTGACTCATCTTGCCCAAAACGATCACACATGACATCTCGGATTCCTATACCGACATCAGACTTGCTCAAACCATATACTCCTGTCCTCTTTGGACATAGGTCTTTGTTTTACATCTTTTTTGTTATATCTTTTCCTCTCCATTCTCCATTCCTTCATTGCCTTGCAACTCCCATCTTCTCCTTCCCATTTCGTACCTTCTTTGTAGTTTACTATCGGCCAAAGTAACCTATACTGAAGTAGCATGCCCTTCCTAGTTCTATAAAATGATGACTGACAACTGTATACTAATAACAACCCAGTTCCCCCTCTCTCTCACACTCAGAATCACTTAGAAACTCGTAGAACCTCTTGTCATCATAGCCTGTAGACTTCCTTCACCGTTACTATCAACCTTTGATTGATTTTATCGTTACCTGCTCATCGTACCCGAACCTGCCATACCCGACGTCATTGGTATTGTTGGCTTCCTTATTTCTCACCCATTATCATTGTATTAGACGGCGGCTTTATTCATTTTCTCTCACTACCACTTTTACTACAACTTTCGACACTGATTACCTTGTCACTTTTACGCTGACACTCCCCTTTTGGTTAGGATTAATATTCTGAAGCCACTCCAAACACACCTTTACAGCGTACCTGCTACTATTACAAAATAAGTCTTAGCATAGTCTCACCACTGTTTCACTGCATATATCCTGTGTATTGCATCATCATCTAGGACATTAAGCTAAGTTCCAGATTATTGTGTCTTGTTGTGTTTCAACCTTTTGTCACTCTGTGTACTTTCATGTTTGGGTGTTTTATCATGCATTTTACCACATTCTATTGCATCAGTATCAGGAGTGTCCCAAGCCCCATTTGTGCCTTTGCAATGTTTTTATCTTTTATTGTCTCTTCATATGGGTTCATAGACATAGAAACCACATCATTGTCATACATGATTAGAGAATAGCATGGGTATAGGTAAACCCATGGGTTTTGGGCTGCAGGTTGATCAGGTACAGGTATGGTTTCCAAATTAGGCAACCCATGCACAACTGTGTACCCTCACCATGGGTTGACAGGTTTCGACAGGTCTTCAAGAAACCCTTTCGGTAAGTTTTATTGCAAGGTGGTTGATGAGCTCTTGTGAACACTGATAGCATCAGGAAAACTCAATGCCACCTAGATAATCTTAGTCATCTTAATTGTTAATCTAAGATGACTAAGACAACTAAGATCTTAAATACACTTAAATCAAAAAAGTATAAGAAAAAACAAGAAAATAAGTTACGAGTTCTTCCATTTATGGAAGACTCGTTCTTATGAGTCCAGGATATATGGCAGTTCATCAGTAATTAATTAATTAATTGATTAATTAATGTTTGAAATCAACCCTAGAGCCAAATTCTGCATTTCTAATCCTTTTTTCTGGAAAAATTCAGGAATAAACTAGATTTTTGAAATTTTGTCCTCGAATATTTTGAGAAATAAAGGATTTATTTTGAGATTGTAACAAATCAGAAACTGCTCTGATGGATGGGAAAAAGAATTTGTATGATGCGGAATTTGATCCTAAAAGGAAATTGTCATGGTCAGTCACAGGCTCTTGCTCAACAGCAAGATTGTCAGGGAGGGGTTGGTATACAGCCTAAAGTAAGTGTCTGATGTTATTTTCTTTGGTGTAGTATTAATGTTTGCACCCCCTGCACCTCATCCGCGGTGAAAACGAGAGGTCGGGGGGTCTCAGGACCTTGCCCTCCTGCCATCTGCCTACCAATGACCCCCCCCTTTTTGCAACCACCAGGCCACCCCACATCGCCGGTTTTCAGCCAGCCCCAGCCCATATACACCCCCGGCACCTCGTTTCCATTGAAAACGAGGGGTCGGGGGGTCCCAGGACCTCGCCCTCCTGCCATCTGCTCACCCACCACCACCCCATTTTTTTCAGCCACCAGGCCACCCCACCCCTCCGGTTTTCAGCCAGCCCCAGCCCATCTACACCCCCCGCACCTCTTAGGTTAGTTAGTTGGCGTCGGGGGGTCCCAGTCCCACCTGTCTCCGCCCAGTGCCCAGCCCCCCCCCCACTCCCGCCATCTGCCCACCCACCACCACCGCCTCATTTTCAAGCACCAGGATGACCCACCCCACCCTGTTTTTGACCACCCATGGCTTGTGTATGTCCCCCGCACCTCGTTCATGTAGAAAACGAGGCGTCGGGGAGTTCCAGTCCCACTCATTTCCACCCAGTGCCCAAGCACCCCCCCCACTGACTTTTTGCACCCAGGACACACCACCCCACCCTGTTTTCAACCACCCCCGGCTCATGTATGCCCCCCACACCTCGTTTCCATTGAAAACGAGAGGTCGGGAGTCTCAGCGCCATCTGCCCACCCACCACCCCCCCTTTGTTTCAACCACCAGGCCACCCCATCCCGCTGGTTTTCAACCACCCACAATATATGCCCCCTGCCTCCCACTATTATAATTAGATATTAATAATTAAATCCTAAGCATAAATTATGATTAAATATTGTGAGAATATATTCAGAGTGACTACACAAATGCAAGGTACAGGGTTAGGCCAGGGGTTGACAATCCAATCCTTTGCCCAGAGTTTGAAATGCCATGGGCCAACTTTTGCTGTCACAGCCTTTGCTTGGAATGTTGAGTCAATGTAGTCAAATGGTGTAACCAGGGCTAAAATAATGTTTCAGTGGCTCATAACAATGATCAACATAAATTGGCTCCTAGCAGAATCAAACTCACACTCCAGAAATAATTTAGTACACAAGTGTGGTGCTCTAAACTGTTACACCACAATGACATATTAAGTGATAGACAATGACCATCCATGTACCCACAGGTACCATTTGGACCTTATAATTTTTTAACCTCTATGAGGAGAAGGGATATCAAAGAGAGTGTATAAAAACAGGTAGGAGGATGGGGAATATAAATAAAAGTGAGAGATTTGGACTCCACACAAATATAGACCTCTACAGTGGACTCAGTGTTACTTGTAACAGGCTAGTGAATCAATTCATGGTAAGGAGATGAACTTTGAAAGAACTCGTTCATGCCATGCATAGCAATGGCCCACTACACAAGTAAGACTAAGAAGAAAAAGTAAGCAATGAAGTGAAGGTAGGACATTAAGGTGGCAGGATCAAAGTCAAGTAAACTGGTAAGATCCTAAGAAGTATTTAAGATGATTAAGATGAACACATGAGGATATACTACTCCATCAGGAAAAACATTCTTTTTTAAGTTGGAATTTAGACTTATTAGACTAATGCAACTAATTGCAACTAATTGTGGCTAATTTGTAACAATTAGATCTAATGTGTATGACCTATGATAATAAGGATTCAATGAGTTTATTTTTGCACATAACATTCCAACCTTGCTAACACAGCGGGCAAAATTACCTTTTTGTATTCTACAATTACAGTCATTCATGGCTCCTTGAGACAGCCAAATTTAGTTACACCTTGGAATTCGCAATAAACAATCATTTTTGCTCATTTAATTACATGAATGCATACTGAAATATGTCATATTACTTGTGGGAGCTTCAGAACTCTTATCAGAAGTGAGGAAGACAGACGATGAAAACAATCTTTGGAAAAAGTCCTTATCAGCTGTAACTGGATCCTTGTGACACTGTCACATCAGTGTGACTTTGTAAGCAATTTGTGCGTGCATCAGTCCTAATTTGGAAGTGTAATGTGACATGCCGCTCACTGTGCTGGCCATTGAGTAGAGAATACACATTTCTTGGGTGCAGATGGTTTTTTTTTTTTTGTACAAATGTGTGTGCATGATGTGTGAGACAAAAACTACCACAGATTTCAGACATTGGTGTCGTTATTTGGGGAGTTATGGAACATTTTATTGAATTTTCATCACTGATCTGCACAGTGCCAAGCCTAACAAGCATTGGGCACTGCAATTATTTTATCAACAGGTGGGTATGAAACTTGTCTATGTACTATGGTCAACTCTGAGGGAGTATTCAACAAATCCACTATGACCCCCTTGTTCTCCACCAGCAACCATGACAGGGACCCAATGCTGCAACAGCGGCTTCATCAGCAGTGGCAGCAACACCACCACAGCCAATGGACTCAGAGGCAGTAACACCACCACCAACAGTGGCGGTGGTGGCTAATGCAGCGACAACCAACACCCACCAGCCATAGCATCACCAACACCACCACAGAATTGGGGACACAAAGGCGGCAGCAACATTGCACCCCCACCAACACCAGTGGCAGTCAATGGCAGCAACATCAACACCACCAACAGTGGCACCAGTAGGGCAACGCCGGCACCACCACTACCATCACCAGCCAGCACAACAGCAGCAGTGTCACCACCACCACCACCACCAGCGCAACATCAGCAGCAGCACCATTAGCAGCACAATGGCGGCATCACCACCAGCAGTGCAACAGCAGTACCACCACCAGCAGAGCAATGGCAGTGGGTCTCAGGCCCTCCTGTTCCCTCCCTCCCCCCAGGTTAGTTTTTGGCAGCCCTGAGGTTTTCCACCCACTATTTTTAACTGCCCACAGTATGTTTTGACTCCCCACAGCCCATTGGGACCAAAAATGAGAGGGGTAAACCTCCCAATCACTCACTCTCTCACATATGCCCCACTTCCCCCCAACTTTTTTTTGGCAGCCTCAGGGCTTTCCACCTGCTATTTTCAACCACCCACAGTATGTGTCAACCCCCCACAGCTCATTGGGACTGAAAATGAGAGGGTAAGCCCTCCCAATCACTTACTCTCTCACATATGCCCCACTTTCCTCCAACTTTTTTTTCGGCAGTCTCAGGGCTTTCCACCTGCGATTTTCAACCACCCACAGTATGTTTTGACCCCCACAGCTCATTGGAACTGAAAATGAGAGGGGTAAGCCTCCCAATTGCTTGCTCTCTTACATGTGCCCCCTAACTTTTTTTCGGCAGCAGTACCAGCCATAGTGTGATGCCAGGAGAAACAGCGGTAATGAAATGGCAGCACAACAACAGTGATGGTGGCAATACAAGGATGGCATGGTGGGGGCATCAGCAACTACAATCACTGTGGAAGTCCTAAAGTAGCACGATCAGGATAGCACCAGATTATAACTCGTAACTGAACATAGCACGAGTCAATATATGAGCTCAATTGTAATCAAAAGAGGATGTGGAACGGCACCCTGCATCTAGTGTCTCTGGATCTGGATAGCATACACAATCTATGTCTTGTGAGTTGCTTGAGTAGTAATCCTTTCTCCAAGGACATTTGCTAAGAACAATCTGGAGTTGGGATTTCTGACTTCTCTAGTGCATCAGATGTCAGGGTATATAGCACATCCAGATATAAATTACAATATTATTGGTTGCCTGGTCCTCCAGCGCGCCTACCGCGTTCTCCCCCCTTTCTGGTCCCCATCACCCCTGCACAATCCCATGTCATTCCCGAGGGGATGGCACCATCCTATGCTGCCACTCATGCGACCGCTAACATGCCAGCATTGCATAGTCCTCTCTCTGCTTTGTCCCTGTCAATGCCATCTGAATACTCGATTTCTCTGATGGTAACACCTAGTTTGCCATCTTGTAGTCTCTCTCAAACACCATTATTGCACCCTGATGATGAATATGTGAGTGAAGTCAATTAGGACGAAAAATACCACTCACTAGATTTTGGTCAATGCAGTGGTACCATGACAGCCAAATGCCTTCAATGGACTCCGATGCATATCATCAATCGCAACCGTTGCTACTGCCCAGATCAAAATACTGTACCTCATCTGCAACACCACCAAGAATATCCTCAGCCTGCCCTGATGTCCTATCCAGGAATGCATGGACAATCAAGCGAAGAGCAACAGGATAACAATTGTCTGGGACTGATGGGTTTACCGTCCAGACACATACGTTCACGAAACATATCAGAAATGCAAGATCAGTATAACCCCGATCCATTCCTTAGCACAAATCAGAACCACGCACCTTCTCCAGCTCAACACCACTCTATCCGAGTCTCTCAGCTATCCCAGGTGGATCATAGCAGTAGCCGTCTTGATACTCTTGCTACCGCTTGCAAGAACTTACTCAAAGAGGTTCACGACCTGCGTGAATCAAATACAACCATTAATACAAGGCTTGATGAATTAGAAGAAGCCTTTCAGACCTTCAAAGAAACTCACGCGAATCAAATGAAGGCCTCAAAACCCAACTTCAAGAATATTTCAAATCAACACCGAGAAGTTAAAGTAAGTTTGCAATTATCTAATGATGTATCCTTGACTCACCATATCATCCAGGAACTCGTCCATAGCATGTTTTGGAACCTCTGCGACATTGACCAAATCAAGAATGAAAAGGCCCGAGTGGAAGTATTGCTGGGCCCACTGGCTAATGGAGTGCCATTTGAGGTAAAAGAGGACTTGACTCGAGTTTGGCACCCAAATTGGAAAGTTGCTATCAATAAGTCTGTAAATGCCAAGTTTATTCATGAGATCGTTGAACAGATCATGGACGATGAAAATCTATGTTGCTTACTTCATCTAGCCCTTGGTACCTTGCCAAGCTCATTTCAACTGCAGCATTGCCATACCAACAATCATCGCCATCAGATCCCTGAGGACTCATTCGTGAAATATGTGATTGAATCTTGTGCAAAGACCTATTTCAGAAGTATAGCAGGCACCTGGAAGAAAATGCAATCAGAGGAAGGCAGACTCAAATTAGAGAAAAAAACCATAGCTGACCGCCGACACAATCATAGAGCCCTGGTAAGACTTCAATGCTTCATGCATACTGCCTTTGTCTGATGCAATGCCAGATCACACAAGACCGCCGTAAAGCTGCTGCAGAGTTCGAGTGTGTGTGGGGATACAAAGGTGTTGAAGGTATGCTTGACACGGATTATGCGTTGAGTATCTTATCCTTGAACGAGGAGACAATTAGTGATGACAGCAAAGAGCATCGGCGTAAAGTTGAGGCCGGTAAAGGAGCAAATATGGTAAGAGGGAAAAAATGGCATATGAAAAAGGTAAGATTTCAACTCAAGTACATCATTGCACTGACTCCAATTGGATTGCATAGTATGTGAGGCTGTTGAAGCTGCTTCACCACATCAGCCGGATTGCAAAAAGTCGCCCAGCACCTGAGATCCAGGATCCACAGCCAGAGGGGTCAAATGCTGCTGGAACGACCAACGGACCTGAAGCAACCGCGCCCATGCACAAGAGATGCCGCTGATATGCATCATACAATCCTATGCTCTGAATACGCGAATCAGACATACTCTACCTCTCCATCAACCATATCCCAATACCTCATGATCTTACGAACATCTGCGAACTCTTCCGACACCTCTCAACAATGATTGATCACCTCCGAACTTGTCGCAGCACCAGGACAAAGCCATCTCATATCAGACCGATCCCACCTTTATTGAAGGTTCATTCCCCCTATCCCATCCACCTCCTACCTCACTTTTGATCATATTGGACATATTTGTATAGTAGTTTCCCTTTCTTTTCTATTTTACCTTTCTTCTTCCTTTGTTTCTTTGTTTCCATATCATGTTTCACCTTTTGATCCCTTTCTCCCCATCTCTATTTAGTATCATTACTACTCCTTTCTATCGATTTTATACTGTTCCGATCTTCCGATCAAAGTAGTATAAAAAGAGATGTAGTTTAGATACATAGATATAGACAGAGACCCCCCCTCCTCCTTCTCGCAGAGAAACATATGACTTTCCCTCCCTTTCGATCTTAGTCTAAGAGCTATAAAGCTCTCTTTAGCTCGAACTCAAGTTATAGTCTTGAGTCTGTCAGTCTTCATCATCCAATATCAATATCATCGTCGCAACCGTGTTCGCAAAGTCACACAGTTAATCGCAACTGTTGCACGTACGTTCCTATTGTTCAGACTTAATAGTAGTTTCCATACCTTCACAAACCTTTCTACGTGTAGTAGACATCTTCACATCATTGCATTCACCTATTAAGTAGTTTGTTTGGGGATCTCCCCTTCTACAGCTTCCTATAGCGTATCACCGCATCAGTATCAAGGCTTCAAAAATGGCACGTAAAACTTTCTATGGCGCACCGGCCAAAGCAAATCTACGGGAACCTCCATCAACCAAAAATCCAAGGATGATTCCATTTGCTGGTATGGTCCGAGACTCATGGGTGAGGACATATCACAAGGACTCTGTGATGGAATTGCGCGAGAACTGCACTTGGTGGGGCCAATTTGAAGACAAGATACAAGATGGCGACTTATCTGAGAATGACCTCGCATATCTCGTAGAGGCAGAAAGTGACTCGAATTCAGAAAGTGGCAAGGTACATGATGTGTGAGGTAATACCTAAACGACTGATCATACGAACTTTCATAGGGTAAAATTGTCCGTAAATATTCATCAGCATTGTGTGAGAACCACCTGGAATGCAGACCTTTATTTATCTCAACTGTACACCAGACCTTTGTGTCTGAGTCACCAACTGATATGACAGAAAGCCCTAAGGGGCCTTTGATGCTTGTGAGATTGATCAGTCTTGGATATCTCCCACAGCCGAACATTCATTTGGCAGCTGATTAATTCAATCATGAGTCATCTTTCAAGGAGGTCAGGATGAGCTTACTACATATCCCACACTGCTTCTCTTGGGAGTGTCCATCCTTTGAACCAATGCATTCAACCAAGCCATATTGGGCACCTGTTTTGACTCTGTAAGTTGTCAACTCAAAGGATTTTGAGTAGTTTGCCACATTTGAACGTAGCTGGTGGAATCATGTTGATGTTGGTATTGACCTCAACAAGTGATGCTTGACGGGAGCCAACTGCTGATGAAGCATAGTACCGTGTTCCATTAATGATGACATAGTTGTAAAATGTAGCTTTTTGATCTAGTGGTATGCTTTGGGGATTTAGCGGTCAGTGAGATTGACAGTGGACAGGGAAATCAGGGTATTTGATGGAAAGCATCCAGGCAAGTGTGCGGTAGGTTTTCTGGCTCATGTATTTGGCCTCGCAGCAAGGAGATAGTGTGTATATTTGACCAGCTGGTGTTGAGTTAGCATTGGAGCATTGAGAAATGAATCCACACTTGCCGTCCTGGTGGAGATCATCCAACTCTTGAGAGAGAGCACCTAATGATGCCACTGTTCCTTGCTCTTCATTAGTCACCTTTAACATGATTTGGGTGGCTTCATTTTGCACTGAATATTGCGGGTGTTGAGCGAGAGCAGATGTCTTGAAAGATGTTGAGCATCACTGTTCATTCAAATATTCGATTGACACTCACAATGCATGGTGATTGACATGTTCGCTGGAACTCTTGAAAAAATGTTGTCTCAAGTTCTCCATTTGCGTGATTATTGGTTTTGAATGAGTTGAGCACACCATTGAGCCGTTCGAACAATAAGGTCCAGAAACCTTGAACTGGTCCAAAGTTTTTGACACAAGATGTGATGTGGGTTGCATAGTGGTGGTTTGGCTTGATTACAGGAGGTCCATAGAGCTGCAACTCATAGTTAGTAGTCAAAGACAGTGGAAACTTGTAATTACAGTAGTAAGTTCTGTACAATACTCCCAGAGGAGATTGTCGGCCACCCCAAGTTCTTCAGAGGTTATACTTGTCTTTGTGAGAATGGTAAGAGCAGTGGAAAGCTTGAGGAAGTTTTTCAGATCATCAGGATGCAAAAAAAACTTGAGATTTGCATCGGCTGCAGGGTTATCTTTATCAACTGGGGCAGGAGTGGTTTCGTTAGATTCTCCAGGAGGTGCGTCATGATTGGGATCTTCTGCATCAATATGAATCTCTTCAGCGTGGACAGGCCCTGAAGTAGAGGCAACAAGTTGGTCAGGGATGATCAGTTCGGGAGACAAAGCTCGCTGCCGTGAAATGAGTTCAATAAAATACTGCTGTGTCATCACATGCACCTTTTTTCCCTATTTCTCCTTCTTGGCCTTCTTTCCAGCAGCAATTCTTTTCTTTTCTGCAGCTACCCATTCTCATTCTGCCTTCCTCTCTGCAGCTACATGCTCTTTCTCGGCTTTCTTCTCAGCGGCAATCTGTGCCTTTGCAGCTTTCTTCTTGGTAGCAATCTGTGCTTTTTTGGTCTTCTTTGCCTTTTGTGCATCCTCCGCTGCCTTTTTCTTTGCATTTTTGGCAGCTTCAATTCGGGCAATAGTGGCTATACGGTCATGAATCAATTCATCATTATTGTTGGGCACGCATTTGCGCCATCATTCAGGTATCTGAAGAGATGTTCAATTTACAAACATAAATTGGGTGAGACTCACGATTATCAGTCCATAAACTGTAGCGAGCAGCAGCCACTGATTGGCTGTGAGAGATCCACCTGCAGGTATGCCAATTTCTTTGGGAAGTTTGCCGCATTTTCCAGGTAGAACAAACTGTGAAACACCATTTTTCTTGATCAAAAGATAGAATATGTTAAGTACTCACATTGTCCAACATTTCGTGAAGTACTTTGAGTTCATGGTGAGGGTGTAGTATCTTGCCTTGGACCCATATCGCATAAAAGTGTGTTTTGACAAGACCTAAGATGGAAATGATCACGATGTTGACAAAACCATGAGGGAATAACTTGCCGAGGATGAGGTAGTGCATAGGATCAATGACAGTTTGTCGAACAAGGTCGAAATATGGTAGATGAGATAGTTGTGTATACCTTATTGCCTTTTCCTTGACAAATTTATTGCGTTCAGTCTTTGATTGGAGGTTGCAGTATTCTTCGCTGAGTCTTTGCTGCTCTGCATCCGTATGTGGGGGGTATGCTGTAAGATTGAGGGCAGAGATTCCAAAAGAGCCTGTAATGACACATGTCTACTTACCACCTTGTTCGAAAGCTGACTGAGTCATCTTTTCTTGACTGCATATCCAGCATTCTGTACAATAATAAGTATGCAAATGACTTGCAAACCCAGCTAGTTTATGTGCTGCAGGTTTGTCGCACACAATCGCAATTAGTATCACCCAGATGAGCCGACCATTAGGACAAGATGGCATTGATATCTTGATGCCATGCTTCCATAAACGAAGTAGATCACTGACAATTGGCCTTGGGTATCTCTGAACCTGGTCAGCGGTTTGTTCTTTGGGACCAGGCATTATTGATGTACACATGAGGTTTGACGTCCAGTATCTAGACAAGATTAGTGTATAAACATTTTCCAAGCCATTGACATGCCTGTATTGTATTGCCAAGTTGGCAATGCAAAACAAGACTGGGGCTGATGAATGAGATGGAGCGATGTTACTTCAAATATATGAGAACCTATTTACAAGTGCGATCAGTACAGCCAATACAAGGAAAAGATGGTATACCAGTCTGCCCCAAGTGTCACACCAAGCCGTAATTCGCCTTGAGGTCCATGAGGTTCATTCAGTTCATTTGAGAAGAACAAAGAGCCATCGTGAGTTTTGAGTCCCTTGCATACTTTCCTGTCAAATATATCATTATATTGTCCAGATTGCTGGGGATGTTTATGCCAATTATCCAACATGTCCTTGACCCCAGGTGCAGAGATAATTGATGGGAGTTGTTCTGATATTGAGAGGTAGGGACAGCGAAGTCAAGGTATACGAACTTTATGCTTCTTGCCACATTTTGTCAGATCTGGTTCAAATAATTCTGTTTGGCAAAGATCACAAGCTGCTTTAGTTGTGTCTGATGCTGGGTAAACCTCCTTGCATTGCGGACAAACTGGTAAGACGTGAACTGGGATATCAAGGGAAAGGGCACAGTTTGCAGAGGTAAGCGTGATGAATGGTAGAGCAATCCAGGGATTTAAGAAATAGAGGATACATGTTATAATGGCGAGTGTGGCCTGGCAAGCAGCTCGGGGGAGATGAAATTGGAGGTGGAGCCACGTTACAAGGGCATATATGACCTGTAAATGAGGTGGTTGCCCCAACAGACCAACAGGCATGGCGTTGGGTACTTCACCAGGGGCAAATGGATCAGGGCTATCCTCATTGATACCAGGTTGTCCTTCAGATTCATCATCGTCACCCTCGCTGTCATCAGAATGATCCTGATGGGGTTCCGGGTCACCATCAAAGTCTGGCATATTGGATTCCTCATCGCTATCAGTGAATGAATCAGCACGTTGATTGGCCATCTCAGCCTCTGATAACTTGTAGAATTCACGTTCCAGATCATCTTGTAAATTGTCAGGAAGTGAAAGAGCATATTGCCGAGTAAGTGGCTGGGAGTTCATCTGTGCTGCAGAATTGTGAGCAACATGATAGTCAACAAGGTTCATAAGGGTATGAGGGTCATGAACATTTCAAGGTTCGGGAGAGCAGCACCAAAAGTCATGATATCGAGATCTTCACCAGTCAAGGTCCCATGGTCCAACATTTCTTGTTCAACAGCTTCTGGTGATATCCTGGCTGGTACTTCAAATTCAGAAGGGGGGTTAGCATGTGTGAGGTGGGGGAGATTTCGAGCGATGCTGGTGGAAGCCTGCTGGCTGCAGGGTATTATCTTACGAAGTCTTCCACCTGTATTACTATGGTTGGAATTTAGTGTTTTAATTCAATTTTGAACTCGTTCATGTTGCTGTTTGACATCCGCAGAAACGATAGATCCACCACAGTTGGCACAGAAACAGGGCAGCATGGTGGGGGGAAGATCAGCATGGTTGCTAACTTGGAGTTATTAAGTAACCTAACCTCAAAGCTTAAGGTTGTTTTAACTCATGAGTTTGATTGAATATTTGAGGGTTCGTGGGATCAACCAAATATATTTCTACACATCGATTACAGGGACAACAAGCTGACAATTAATATTACTAGTACGAGCACAGGAAGAAATGAAAGGTAACCTAACTAGCCTATTCTGCAGCACTTGCTTTCAGGAACAATGGTTTTATTGAAAACACAATCACGTTTTAATGTGGAAGGGTAGGCCTTGTGTTTTTCGAGCCAAGCAGCATATTCTTCCTTGTCCGGAACCTATAAACCCATTAGAAGATTTGTGCTTTGAAAGAGAGAAAAGCCCACATGTGTAGCACCTTCCTTGGAGAGTCTGTGTTCCTCGAGAAGCCAAAGAGCAAATTCCCTTGAGTTTTCATCCAAATCCTCATTCTGGATGACTTCAGAAAGATATTGCATATCTTGAGATTCTGTTTTGCTTGTAATCGATGACTTGCTCGGCAAGTTGATGTCAACAGAAGATTCTCTCAGAGATTGGTCTTGAAGGTACTCAGGGTTGTGATCGACGTTAATGAAAGTTCGTTCTGCATCGTAGTAACTAAAAGTGTAGAGGCAGAGGGTCAGACTGTTTGAAATATCTAGAAGAACTGGTACTAGCCTACTCACTGATTCTGCATAAGGTTATCCATGAATTCATGGTCAGATGGAGTGAAGAAACCAAGGTCGTTGTCTGCCATATGAGGTGGAAGCGGTTTCACAACCAAAATCTAGTTCATACTAAAGACATCAGTACATCAAACATACTAGAAAAAACATACCAGTGGCCCTGATGCCATTGGTGGGATAACCAGATGCTCAATCTCTTCCAATGGCCCCAGCAGTTGGATGGTGATAACATTTCATTTGGTGTTGACAAGGCGGACAGCCATGAGAACCTACGTTTGGTTGGGAATTGGGCAGACAAGTGGTGAGCCAGCCTGACGTTGAGCTAGAGGTTGTCTTTGTCATCGAGAGGTCGGGACACGTCAAATTGCCATCAGCCTGACTTGTGGAGTTGTGAGATGTCACGATGTCTGAAGAGGATACGGATATCCATCATCGGAGCTCGCCTGACATCCAGATCACACATATATCAAGAAACAAGCTCAAGTTCTTGATAGGTGACTAATCAGGGTGTTCTACTTCAAGAGATACCTTATCACAGACACTGTCTCTTGCTAGGGTCTGAAGCCGCATCTAAAGATCCTCAGGATATTTTGGGGTTTCTGCAGTGAATGGTAGAAATAGTAGTTATACCATCATGTATTACTTAGTGAAATATATTGATCCTCTTTACTGTGCATGAACTGGAAAAATATAAAGAAAATGAAGAACTAAGCTGAACTAATGCCAAGATAATTGGATTTAATTGAGCCCAAATTAGATCTAATACGAAAACCTGAGTGGGGGACTTTCCTAAAATGTCCTTATTAGTACAATTAGCAGTATTAGTCCAATAGCATCTAATGAGTACCAATTATGCCAATATGAGCCTTATTAGTATAATTTTGGCCATATTGGAGGCGGAGGATTTTCCTGATGAGGAATCTTTTTTTGTGTCTATTTACTACAGTACATAAATACTGAAGTAAATAAAAGGAAAGGAATCAAAATAAACCAAATTGGATCCCAGCGGTAATACAGGTGTATCAGTGTACCTGGTGCATTGTAGCCACAACCAATGACTGTGGGCACCCTCCTGGTACCTCACAGTTGCAATGCCAATGTCAATTGACATTGTGGAGTGCTTCCATGAGGTATTTGGGTGTTGTTCCAGGCCATCCATGTCAGGTTCAAGGCTGTTGGGTGTGGTGTTGGCAAGAGGGTTGTTTGGATGGACATGGACATGAGTGTAGCCAAAATAGATAAGTTGAAATAGATAAGTAGTGAAAAAAAGATGCAAATATAGGTACTTACCTTGTTTTCCAAGGGTCGTTGGGGGTCAGTTGTACCTGCTGGTGACCCATTTATTAATAACCCATGTGTGGGTATGGGTTTGGCCCAGGTCCAAGTATGGCAACCCATACCCATGCAATGGTACCTGTGGGTTCAAACCTGCACAGGTTTGAAAAACCATGTCATTCACTAATACCAACTAGTATTTTTTCCAAACAAAATCTTCTCAGAAGGGTCTACATATCTTTATTTAAGCCTAGGACTACTATTGTGGTTAGACCATATTGTTCTTGCTGGAGAACTGTAGTTCCTGAGTTCAGCCACCCAAGCTTGGTCAACTTTTTTTTTGGTTGCAGCATACCATAAAAACTGCTGTAATACTGATGAATTTTGTGAACATCACTTAGATGTATGCTCATCTGATATTGCTTATCCAAAGCCTCAATGATGGTCTGTTCAGAAAATAATTCTAATACTATCATAGGTTATACTATTCATTAGGATAAAAGACCATGGCATCGGGGAAAATTTGACCCTAACACAATCCGATTTATGAGACCAAAAAAGTGGGCGTTAAGACACGGTCTAGACTTGAGACAAAGATGTCTGAGAATTCAAGGTGATGCTGATGCTGCCATTTTGGCATTCTGCGGCAATTTCGAAAGAGGAGACACCGAGTGAAGCAGGTGGTGCACGCCAGGTCTCGCGGGGCGAATTCCGCAGTCCCTAGGTGCGACTTCTCCACATTTGATGTGAGCCCTATCTCAGTAGAAATTAGGATGGGAAATAAGAGGCATCAACATCAAGATACAACTAACCGTAAACCGCAATCATCGCATTCCAGAATAGGCTTCCAACCCAACCTCTTCATACAAAGGTCGCATTTTGCCACTAATAAGCCGCTGGAGAGAAAAAGATCTAACGGATTCCACCCGCCGCTCTGGGCATTGTGTGGACTGGTACTCTCATTTCCGCGGTCGTTGGCTCGTCTGGCAATGGGTGGACTCCTGCTTCTGCTCCTTGCAACTCGAATACCTGTCTTCTTAGCCCCGGGTTTGATGAGCGTAAAACGGTGCATGAGGGGAAGGTTACGAATGGTGGAACTGCCCTCTGTGGCTGCTGCTGTAGATATCATCGATGACGAGTGCGCAGTATGAAATGAATCGAAGGAAAACATCGAGCCTATGATGCCGGAGTTCTTGATACCTGCATCGGAATTGGTGGTAACATTTGTGGTATTGTAGGAATCGAGAGTGATGATAGACGTAGAGGTCGGGGTGGCAGAAGGAGGTTTAGAAGTACAGATGAGATCTGGCGAAGGGTGGATGGTAAGTATAGAAGAAAGGGAGAGTGGAATCGTCATCGGTTCGTGAGGGTGAGAGCGAATGACCGTCGTGCTGTAGTTGGAGGATGTGCTAGATGTAGCATCTAAGAGCGGCCGCTTGCTCTGTCCATAAGCATTGTGTCCTGTGGATGAGGCTCATAAAAAATACATGATGGACCGAATGAAGGAATCATCACCAGTAGAAGCATCAATCCATTCACTCGCTCCCAACCCAACACTCTCCAGGCCCATGACGGCTTCCATCAACTCTTCGTCACTATCCTCGGCACCACTTCCACTGGAAGTACCTCCTCGAATATCCTTTCTAACCCCCATCCCAAAGCTTGGTATTCTTGGGCCACCAGCTGGTCTCTTCCCTGCGTTCGATATGAATTTAATGCTGCCCACGTGCGTATCACGAGCTTCCGATGGTCTAGCAAGAACTTCCGCCTCAATATCTCGTAACCTTTCCAGTATAGACCGCGTAGTAGGTCGAGCGTTCGGATCTTCGGCAAGACAGTCGAGACAAAGAGCCAGAAACGCAGGCGGACAGTCAGGACTAGCTAAGTCAGATACCTGTTCACGGTCAATGCCGAAGCCTGGTGGGGTTCTTTTGAAATGATGATCATCCGCCAATATCCTTGCGCTGATTTCACAGAATATGATGCCCAGGGAAAATATATCTGTCGGCAAATCAAATTCCTCACCCAACAAGATTTCTGGGGACATATATGAGTCGGTGCCACAAAAAGTAAGGCGCCTCGATTCGTCCTCATTGCGTGCAGCGATGCGAGCAAACCCGAAATCAGTTATTTTGAGACGACCATTGGAAGTGACGAGGAGATTTTCGCCTTTGAGGTCACGATGAATGCACTTGCGGGCATGCAGATAAGCTAGGGCGCGGGCCACGTCGGTAGCAAAGGAAAGTCGGAGACGCCACGGAAAAGGTTTGGCCTTGTCATGAATGTAACCGCGCAAATTTCCTGGATAAGGTCAGGATGTGGATAAATTAAGACAGGATATGCCAACCATTCTCGACGAATTCAGAAATAATAAATATGCGGCTATCAGGATCTGGGGCGCGCGAGAGACCAAGGTAGAGAACAACGTTTGGATGGCGGGCCTCCCTGAGACATGGATTAATTACGTGTGAAGGATCCGACAGAGGTTGGGGACTCACTTCATAAGCCGCCATTCTCGCTCGAAATACTTGGCAACATCATATTCACTGGAGGGTAAGACTTCCTTGATGGCTACATCGATGCCCAGATAGGTTCCTGTGGAGGTGTGAACGGGAGACGCGCTGACGGGGAGAGATCAGACCCTTGTAGACATTGCCAAACGAACCGGAACCCAATTTTTGCCAGTCTCCCTTGATATCCTGGAGAGCGGGTTCAGTGAGGAGTTTGGGAGTCTATCGGATGCGTACCTCATAAGGGATGATATCAAAAGCCCCCTCCGAATGCATGTCCCAGAATTTGAATCGAGTATCGTGAGGAACGCGGAGACACTACTGAGTTGATATCCGGAAAGTGCCTGATTTGCGGTGTACTGTATATGCGAGCAAGTGCCGACTTCGTTGACTCAGCCAGCCAACGCCTTCTCGTTTACTTATTTAAATCACAAATGCACAAAGGAGTACCACCGTGACATGTGACATGTCTATTTTTGTCGTGATCTGCAGTTCGTACAGCCCCACGTCTGACAACCGTGGCCACAGGATTGAGCTTTCACTTTTATTCTCCAACCTTCCTTGGCGGGCCATCTTCACCGTTCATAGTTTCTACGGTTCCGGGACTGGATCTCGCCATATCGCCTACCCTCATTATTGAACCGAACCGACTCTGATTATGGGGAAATACTTGCGCAATAAAAAGTTGATAACCGCCGTACGTTCACCTAATACATCATTACTGCAAGGTGTTGCCCTCAACTCGCCTGTTCATCCAGTTTTTACGCATCACGCTTACTCGCGTGACAGCAACTTTCTTTCTGTTCAGTTTTCTCCACTGCTTTGCCCAGGGCATTATTCAGGCCTTTTTGTACACTATCGACTCCGAACACAACACGTTCATCTCTACGATCATTCAAGAAGGTCAACTCCCCCCCGGCGAATTAGCTTGGCTCACTAATGTCGACCATGGATATAAACTCCAACTTTGCCATGATGTTCCACTTGCACGAACTCCCCTTCCCTGTGTCACTATTTTTGACTCCGGGCAGCCTGACGTCCAAGTCCCTCCAGGATATCGTCGATCGGTGGGCTGTTTTTCTCTGGTCCCAAATTGTTAAACTAATTGTGGAAACATTTCACTCAGCGGTCAACACCTTCTGACATGGTCAGTGACTGTTTTGATTAACAATTAATGATTTACCTACCCCATTGCATTCTCAAAGCTATTGGGTCGATCGAGTACGGGTCAGACCGATGGGGTGGAAGTCTCCCTCGATGCTTCTGGCGCTATCGATGGCGTTGATATTTTTGTTGGTAACCAACCTATCATCCATTTGAACAACCAATGCACTAGAGTCCTGGTGTATTTTCAGCAAGTGTATGTTTTTACGCCCCTGTCAGCGCAATGGCACTAGCTTATGGATATAAAAAGTCTGAAGAATTCGAAGCGGGAGGATTTCGCCCTTATCAGCGTCCAGTTTTGGTTGTTTGCCATATCATTTATTGCTGTGAGTCGAGTGTACGTCTTGCGTCGTGCTGGATGTGGTTACCAAAACCTTTGCAGATCATGTCCGACTCAATACCTCACACGTGTGTCAATGCAAGTACTTTCTGAGCGCATTCCTAAAATATTTTTCCTGTAGTTTAGCCGGTTTCTCTGCTCGCGTCTTAGTTACGGGTTGGTCAACTTACACAATATGGCGAACGTTCCTCAGAGAGGACGAATTTCGCCACTTGGTCCTCAACTCGAATTCCCCATGCAATGCTGACCTTTTACCGTCTTACTTCAAGAGTCGTATGGCATTCGAGGTCAGCCATTTCCTCATCTTGTTCATGTCTTTCTCAATGTATATCCAAGGTTGCTGATGTCATCCTGAACTTCAATGCCTTGTTTCTCTCTACATATTTGTCCTGGAGGCTTCTCAAGGTAAGGATATATCTCAAAAGATTTTAATGATTACCTCTATAATTCATCTTCAGACCTACAAAACAATCTCATTCAAACATGTCGGTGCCCCTGCAAAGATCATTCACATCTATAAAGTATATGAATCCTATGTGTTCAGGTGTTCCTTGCTCTCACTCAGCATTTTCAGTACTTTATGGCTGTGCTAGTTTGTTTGCAACTCTCTGTTTTCCTGCTGGTAACTGCAATGGCTCTTTGGGTGAGTATATCTCCATAAGAGCACTGTCTTTCATTTATATACCACTTTGACTATCCAGATAAACCAATTGATATTCAGTCCTGTATCATTGATGTCTCTCCACACTCCCATCTATAAAGCACTCTTTATCTGCACAACAGTGGTGTGGATTTTTCTCCCCGTTTTTGTACAGCATGTCTCACATCAACCTAGCTTTTACTTCCATGGATAACCATGGTGCAGTTTGCTTTATATCAAATTACATCATGTCTGTTAACTGATAAGCAGGGCTGGTATGCAATTCGACATGAGATCAAGAACCTCATGGCAGGTTTCTTGGTTCTTGGCTTTATTTTTACCTGTAGTTGGGCACTTATGTTCTATTCCCTTGTTTACCAATGGACTTTCTTGGAGGTGAGCACCTTGTGGTTGATTTCCTGATACAAGGAGAATGTTTCTGTTACAGTGGCCATTCTTGGCATGCCTTACAGTGGGATCTTTCATTGTGATGATTGCCAGCATGATTTTGGGTGTCAAATCCTGGCTGTATTTCAACCAAGGGCTTTCAAACTACCGTTAGTATTTCACCTTTAGTTGTTCACTTCAGATTCATCTCATGAGATTAATATAGTTTGTGCTGAAGAAGTGTTATCTTTGTCCACATTGGAGCCTGAAGTATTTTTGAATGACATTGAGAAAAAAGATTCTGTTAGTCAGGTGGTGCTGCCCACTTTGCATCACAGTAGTCATTAGGAAGAGTAGAGGTATTGTGTATTTTTGGTGATGCTTTTGCACTTGCTTCCACTTCCACATTCAACAAGTTTCTACATTCACTGCTGACACCGCACTATTTTGGAGGATGCAAAATGATTGCAAAATGATTGGGAGCTTGTTAAAGTTTTGCATATGATTTTATTGCTGTTTTCAAAAAGTGTCATGCATTTTGAAAACAGCAATAAGCCATGCAAAATCCAATTAAAATTTCACACATAATAACCCATGAAATGCTATTTAAACACAAAGATTTGTGGGGATTTATCTGAGCACAAAATCAATCAAGTTCAAAAGTATTGTTTCAAGTGAAAATGTAGACAAAAGTGAAAGTTTTCCCATACCTTGTCAGCCATCAAAATAGTTGCAAAAAATATCAAATTCAATCAATTTTGCAAGACATCAAAATCTTGTTTATTCAACCTCACCAAATGCAGAATTTTGACAAAGGATTTTGCAAGTCACAACATTCCATATTTCACAATAAGATTTAGCCTTTGCAAAATATTTCAGAAATAAAGCATTTTGCATGGCCCACAATGCTTCGCACACTCAAGTGTGTCACTCATTGCTCACTCAGCACACACTTAGAGGGCACTTGAGGTAGAGGAAATAAAATTGACTACATGACTGATACAAAAAAAAAAAAAAATCACTGTCCCTGGGCTTTAAGGAATGCATTGGAAAACTTCAATGTGGCTTTCTTGAACTTGCGAGTTTTGTGAAACCCCTGCATCTGATCTCACCATTGATTTTGAGGAAGCAGCGGTTCCCCCCAATCAATTCTGGCCAGCCACATCTGGTAACTTTCTTCTGCCAGCTCAGTCCAGTGTCCATGGTTTTGTCCACTCCAGTCGTATGTTGAGGGTAAGGGGAACCAAGACACTAAGGTGGTCTGGTCACCATGGCCTAAAACGATGCAGATCAGACATGACACTGGTGATGACCACCTGTAATCATTAAAACAAGGCATTGCCCATTTGAAAATTGTGTATAATACCACGACTTTAATGATAATGGTTATCATTGGTTATCATTGGTGATTTTCATTGCAATTATCATTGCATCCCAGGGCGTTATCATTGGTTATCATTAGCCTATTTTTATTGCAATTATCATTGCATCCCAGGGCATTATCATTGGTTATCATTAGCCTATTTTCATTGCAATTATCATTGCATTCTGGGGTGTTATCATTGGTTATCATTACCCCATTTTCATTGCAATTATCATTGCATTCCAGGGCGTTATCATTGGTTATCATTAGCCTATTTTCATTGCAATTATCATTGCACTCCAGGGGGGTAATGGGGGCTGGTGGGGAGCATAATGGAGAATGGTGGGGAGGGTAACAGAGGATGGGGGAGGGTAACAGGGGATGGTGGGGGGGGGGGGGGGGGTAACAGGGGATGATGAGGGGTAATGGGGGATGGTGGGGGGTCACAGGGGGTCATTGGAGATGGTGGGGGGGTCACAGATGGTGGGAGGGTCACAGTGGAAGGGGGGGTAGGGGTCACAGGAGTCATGGGAGATGGTGGGGGGTCACAGATGGTGGAGGGGTCACAGATGGTGGGACAGAGAATGGTGGGGGATGACATAGGGATGGTGGAAGGTGATGAGATGAGCAGGTGATAGACCCCATCCCCCACCATCCCACATTATTTCCCACCATCCTACATTAGTTCACACCATCCCCATTCTATCCCCCACCATCTCCCCTGACCCCTAGGCCATCCCCCATGACCCCCACACCATCCCCCACCATCCTCCACCATCGAGTCTCTTCACATCCAGTCCAAAAAATCTTTCACGTTTGTGGACGAAGCTCGCAATGCCATGTCAAGTCTCAAGGAAACAAGAGAATGTGCGTCAGATACAATCAAAGGTTGTACGTCTTTTTTTTCCTCGTTATGAAAATAAACTCACTGGACGGTCCGTCGCTGGTCGGGTTTGCGCTTATAGCCATTGAACCACTTCTGAATGAGAATGGTGCATATTCTACAGCCGTTGATTGGAGCAATATCCACAGCATAAATCATAAACGCATATAAACCTAGACATATGTCGGAGATGGAACCCCTTCGACCCGTCCTTGAGGTGAGAGAGTCAAACCGGATACCCCTGAAGATAGGGCATGTTATAGGCTCATATCCGACTTGGATCATGTAGCCAGTCAGGTCAAAGGTTCAATTACCAACAAGAAATATATGCGAAATGAGATTTGGTCCCTGATATCCTGTATTGGTGCTCCAACCTGGTTTATCACCTTTGCACCTGCTGACATCAATCACCCACTATGCCTATATTATGCTGACAACAAAGAAAAGTTTTACCCTAAACTACGTCTACCCCAGGATTGTTACAAACTAATTGCAAATAATCCAGTTGCTGGAGCCCATTTCTTTCACTTTATCACTGAAATGTTCATCAAACATATATTAGGAATAAATGAATCTCATTCTGGCCCTTATGGAGACAGGTCAGGTTATTATGGAACAGTAGAGGAACAAGGACGTACCACGCCATCACCCACCATCCCCCATGACCCCCACACCATCTCCACCATCCCCCATCATCTCCCCATTCAGCCCCCACCATTTCCATTCACCCCCACCATCCCCTCTCACCCCCCATCATCTTTCAATCACCCCCTATTTCCCTTATCTCCCCCCACCATCCTCCCCACCCCCTCCATTGCCCAATCTTCCCATTACCCACCAACCCAGCCTAATATCATCCCCCCAATCATTGCCCAATGAATTGCTTTAATTCTCATACCAATATCTGAAAAGCTGATCTAATTTCATGCCATGGTATTATCTTTGGTTCAAAGGTAACAACCAGAACACTTCAGCAAAAGACAATAGCTATGTAGTAGAAAGTGTTCAATGTTGTTTAAAGATCCTGTAACAACCCGGGTTAATGTATATACTTGTATTGCGGACTTAACTTATTCTAATAAGTAAGCTGGCAGGCATTAGTACGGGTTTGTTACATTAGTGGGGTTTTGTTATTTTAAACACGTTGAACCCTTTTGAGTATAAGACTATTTTCTTTTGCCGAAGTTGTATTTGAACCAAATATGATACCATGTGGGTAATGGTTGGGGGATAATTGGGAGAATAATGGGGTGAAGGTGGGAGTGGACTGGGTGGGTAATTGGGCTGAAGATATGGTTGGGGGATGGGGTGGGGATAGTGGAGTCATGGGGGAAGGTGGGGGGGATGGGAGGAGACATGGGGGAAGGTGAGGGTGTAATGCGACGAGGTTAAGCGAGAAGCTTTACTTCACAAGGATAAGATTATAGAAGCTTAACGTTCGAAGGCGTTACTTTTCGAGGTGTAAAGCAAGTGGATACGAATTTTAGAATCTAAAGTACATGCAGTATACTACAGGCTATATATATGCGAGTAGAGAGAGAGGCTGTGTACTATAGACAAAGGAAAGAATAAAAGGAGTAAAGAGAGGCTATGTGCCTTGGAATAGAGAAGGAAACATATAAGGAAGAGGGGGCAGTGTATATAGCATAAAAGGAATGAATAAGCGGGAAGAAAAGGCATGGATGAGTTGTATAAGATGACTAAGCAGAAGGGAATGGGCATATGTGGTAATACAGATGACGAAGAAGAAGAAGAAGGAAAAGTAAAGAAAGAAGAAAAAGTAAAGGAAGGACGGTACTGTAACAAACTACCAGACTTCAATAATATTGTCCACGATATTCACAATAACGTCGCCATGTAATCACGCAGTGCTGGCGACAATTCAGCATCCCTTTCTAGCTTTTCAATATGGCACATGGGGTTTGTGATGTTTGGGACGTCTGCAACAAGGGGAGGGAGGGGAGGAGAGGCGTGGGGGTGCAGAAGACGCATGGCGAGGAGGGGGTTGACTAGCAAACCACGCCTTCCATTCTTCATCCAACATGACCGGTACTGGAAGAGGCTTTGGCGGCAGCGGATCGGCAAGGTAGATGGCAATAACGAAGGAATCAAAGTCATCAAAGTTGTCAGGGTTGGGGGGAGGGAGAGCGGGGCGGGGGGATGTAGAGTCATCCTGGATTATCCCTGTACCACTCTGCACGTGCTTCGATATCTGTAAAAGACCCATCTGGTACCATAAGCTCGGATAGCCTACGATCAGTGATGCCAATGGAGTGGGTGAAGCGTTGTTTCCAGAAGACGTCGCGGAACCAGACCTTGAGGCGATGTTGGGGAAGAAGAGGTTGAGGGTGAATTGGAGACCAGTGAGGATATTAAGAAAGTGAACGACACGACGATGCGACCAAGAAAATTCGACAAAATAAGAATACAGGTGAAAAAGATAGTATGCAACGTGGTTAGCACCAATGGCATCCAAAAGCGCTAATGCTTTGAGAAGGGCACTATCCCAGCTGACGATGTGAAACCAAAGGTCAGGGTGGTCAGGCCAAGTGGAAGCATCACTCCAGTCATCTATGTGGGGCCAGTCGCAAAAGAGGCAGTCGTCGTCCTGCTCTTTATTGCGATGGTACATAAACGAGGGGATGATTTGAGGGTCACGAGTGGACGAGCTATGATCATTGTCGTACCGTTGAACGTGGACGGAGAAATTGAAGTGATGATACTTCTTTGTTAAACGCTTGGAATGAAGTGCAGGACCGAGGAGAGGAGGGAGAGAACGGTGAAGATGGGAATGTTCAACAGTAGGATCGAAGAGAAGGCGATCCAGGGTGAAGGAAGTCACTCTGGAAAAGCCTAAGTGAGTTGGGAGAAGAAGGAGGGCAGTCAAGGAAGTAGGTTTATAACAGATAATAGTTTAGGGTAGGTTTTACTTCCTTAAATGGCAGTCCTCTTGTTCTTGTAGTCTAGAACCAAATCACGTGCATGCCGGAGGTTTGATACCGGTTCCCAGGTATTTTCATCAGCAGGGTAGCTTTTCCATTTCACAAGGTATTCCTTTTTGCGGCGGTGAAAACAATGATTGAGAACAGCTTCGACTTCGTATTCCTCAGTCCCATCAATGACGTCAGGAGGAGGGCGAAGCATGTCGCTAATGACTGGAGGATGCAAGTCATCGTTAATATCAGCAGGTTGCAATAAGGAAACATGGAAAATGGGGTGAATCTTCCAGGAAGGCGGAAGTTGGAGTTTGTAAGCTACCAGGGAAATGTGATCGATGATGGGAAAAGGTCTGGTACGTCTGACATCAAGTTTCTTCGTGGGTCTCCCTGTGTTAAGGTTTTGGATGTCGAGCCATACGAGTTGTCCTATTTGTAAGTTGAGATGTTTACGTCGTTTGTCGGTGAAGTGTTTCATGTTGTCGGTGGTACATTGTAAAGAATGTTTGCTGTGAAAGCGAGCGTTTTCGAGAGTCATAAGAAAATCGTTAATGGAGGGATTGTTGGATTCCAGTTTGTTGATAGAAAGGGGAGTGATCGGATGGCGTCCTTGATCTAAGTAAAAAGGAGAGTAGCCGGTGGAAGAGTGTTGCCAATTATTATATGAGAACTCAGCCTGTGATAACCATTCAGACCAATCAGTTTGCATGAAATTGGTGTAGAGCCGGAGATATTGTTCGAGCTCTTGATTGGTTTGTTCGGTTTGGCCATCGGTGTGTGGATGATAGGCGGTGGAAAGTGCCGTTTCAATACCGAGTAATTTATTGAGTTCCTGAGTGAATTTGGGAGCGAATTGCATTCCACAATCAGAAATGATCTTCTTCAGCCAACCATGTAGTTTCCAAATGTGGTTGTGGAAAAGTCGAGCGGCGCCTTCTGCAGAGAGAGCAGAAGTTGTTGGAATAAAGTGAGTGCGTTTCGTGAATCGATCCACTACGACAAAGATTGCGTTGAATCCAAAGGAGAGAGGTAACTGTGTAATGAAATCCGCAGTGATTTCTTCCCATGCGGCGGATGCCAGAGGAAGGGGATGAAGGAGTCCTGCAGGACGCGAACATAAAATTTTAGTGCGCTGACAATCAGGGCAGGAATGAATAAAATTGGAAACATCTCTGTGGATTTGATCCCAGATGTAAGAGCGAGAAATTAATTTGCAGGTCTTTTCTATTCCAGGATGCCCAGCATGAGGTGGTGAGTGAGTCGAACGAATAATCTCAGTCCACAGAGAAACAACCTTGGGGACAGCTATACATTCTCTGGCATCTCTAACCAGACCATTGATGAGGGACCATCAGGAAGAGGGATCGGAGAGTTTAGAGGAGATGTGAGGCGGTAACGGCAAAGGATAGCGAAGTCGGTAGTGCTGCCAAAGTTCAGTTCTGAACTGATCCGAACTCGGTTTGAACCCTGAACTGAACCCCAAGTTCAGTTCAGTTCAGCAAGAGGCCTGAACTGAACCACTTAAAGAGTTCAGTTCAGTCAAATTCATGTCTGAACTGAACGAATTGCCTTATATAGTAAGAGTTCAGAGTTCATAGCCTAGGCTGAACTGAACTGAACTGAATTTTGAAGTTCAGTTCAGAAACTTAGCTGAACTGAACTCTGAGTTCAGTTCAGGGTTCACAAAAAAAAGGTCTGAACTGGACTGAACTGAACTTTGGCAGCACTAGAAGTCGGTCTAGGAATCTAGGAGAGGATAAATTAATGATTGCATTGATAAAATGATGTTCCGATAACAAAGCTTTATCTGTATTGTCTAGACCATCAGAAACATAATCAGGCTGTCAAGATAAACCATCAGCCCTATTGCGCTTTCCCGGAATATGTTCAATGCAGAAGTCAAATCGACTGAGAAATTCTGACCATCGTGCTTGACGACATGACAAGGTGCGATTTGTCATGAAGTATTTGAGAGCTTGGTTGTCGGAGCGAATGGTGACAGTATGATTGGCTCCTTCAAGCAAGTGTCGCCAGTAGTGTTGGGGAAGTTCGGTTTGGTCCGGTTTAGGGTCTTTTTGCCCCAAACCGAGACCGAACCATTTGGTTCCTGTCAAAAATCCTGGAACCGAAACTGAAACCGACGTAAACCGTTTACGTCGGTTTGGTTCAGTCCAGACTCGGTCTAAACTGAGACCGTCGGGTATCCACCTCACGAGAGAGCCGCGCACGTCAATTGATGTGGCCGGCATCATCGTGAGGTGGGATTTGGGGGCAGGAGACCTGCTGTGCCCTGCCGTTCTTCCATCTGACCTCACGGGAGAGCCGCACACGTCAATTGATGTGGCCGGCGTCTTCGTGAGGTGGGATTGGGGGGCAGCTACTCCGTTGACGTAGCCAGATCTTCACGAGGTGGTGAAACGCACGTGTCATACGCGTGTGTTTCGCCTCAGCTGCATGCGGGGTGCCGGAAAACCTCATGGCGAGGTGGGATTCCTTGTCCTGGTGGCATCGAGCCTCTCCGCGTGGGTGTCCCAATGCGTCATACGTTGTACACGCGACGGCCAGGCTCACCCCGTGTTGGCCTTCCTCGGTGGTGGTGGTGGTGTTGGTGTTGCGTGGTGGTGATGGTGATGTGCCGCGTTCTGTGATATACGATAAAATCAATAAAAAAAATGAGTAAAAAAAACATACCATGAAGCAGTGGGGGTGGATGCACCACCCCCCACTGCTCGTTCCACCATGTAGACTCCCACTCCACCCCGTTCGTGTTCATTTGCGTGCGCGTGTGTCTTGGATGCGTTTGACTTGGCCGTTGTTGGCATACAACATGGTCGTGGCCATCGTGGTGGCCATCGTTGTCATTGTCGTCATGGTAGTGGTGGTGGTGGTGGTGATGGTGGTGATGGTGGTGGTGGTGCGTTATCCTGTAATCTGTTAAGGCCTTAGTTAGTTAGGTTTGAATAAATAAAAATAAAAAACATACACGGGCGGCAGGGAGTACCCCACCGCCCGTTTTGTCGACCTCGGTTGCTCCATCATCCTTGTTTGGCGTACATCAGGGGTGTTGGTTGTGGTGTTTATGGTCGTGGTCATTGTTTGGGGCCTGTTCGAGGCATTGTGGATGGAGTTTTGAGTCGCCGGCTGTCGTTTATCAGTTCGGTTCAAACTCAGTTTGAACTGGGTTTGAACCGCAGCCAAATCTCCCAAACCGAGACCGAACGGTTCGGTCTCCGCTAGAAATTCCCAAACCGGAACTGAAACCGCCGGTTTCGGTTCGGTCTAAACCGGGTTTGGGGCGGTCTGAGACCAAACTTCCCCAACACTAGTTGCCAGTGTAAAAGAGATTTAACAATAGCGAGAAGCTCTTGATCGGGGGTGGAGTAGTTTCGTTCTACAGGGGAAAGGGAAGTGGAATAATAACCGATAAGATGTAGTTTATCATCGTGTTTTTGCATAAGTATGGCGCCAATTGCGAATCCAGAAGAGTCAGTTTCGAGGATATAGGGTAGATCTAAACAGGGGGCTTTGAGAATTGGTTCAGAAGTGATAGCTTGTTTTAATTTATCAAATGCGGATTGACAGTCAGAAGACCAAGCGAATTTGACGTCTTTTCGTGTGAGTTGATGTAAAGGTTGAGCAATGGCAGAAAAGTCTTTTACGAATCTGCGCCAGAAATTCATTGTGCCAAGGAATGATTGTACGTCGCGAACACGTTTCGGAGTTGGCCAATCAGAGATTGATCAAATCTTGGCGGGGTTAATAGCTATTTCCCCATGAGAGATAATTTGTCCAAGATATCGAATGGAATCTTTCTCAAATTGACATTTGACAGGTTTGCAAGAGAGGTTATTCTCTTGCATGATGTTGAGTACGCGTCGGGTATTTGTTTCAAGTTCTTCAGGGGTATCTCCTAGGATAATAATGTCATCCATATAAATGAAGACACAACCTGTTGCGAGAACATCATGAAATCAAACATTCATCATTCGTTGAAAGGTGGCAGGGGCATTGCAGAGTCCAAAGAACATAACGGTAGGTTCAAATAATCTACGGTTCGTAATAAATGTGGCTTTCCATTCATCTCCATGTTTAATCCGAATATTGTTGTAACCCCAGCGAACATCAATGACTGTAAAGTGTTTTGCTGATTGGAATTTTGGTTGTTGGAGAATTTTGGATAGGAGAGGGAGTGGATAGTGATCGCGAACAGTGTGGGCGTTAAGATAACGATAATCCTGGATTGGACGTAATCCTGGATCAGAACCTAAAGTGTTAATTTCTTCAACCTTGTTTATGAAAAAGAAGGGAGCAGCTTGGGGGGACTTAGAAGGTTGTATTCGTCCTGTCGAAAGATTTTCTTCTAGAAACTTGTCGAGTTCAACTTGCTCTCAAGGAGATAAGGAGTAGAGCTTTCTGCGCTGTGGTGTGAAGGAGTCTTTGAGATTGACAGCATGATCGAAGTCAGAATGTGTAGGAAGTTTGTCAAAAGACTTTCTAAGAAAGATGTCTTCGTAATCCCAATACTTCTCTGGTATGAACGCTTTCATATCTTCTTCAACCGTTGTAAGAAGATAGTCCATATAAAGAATTGTCCGCTAAATCATCAAAGAAGTCTGAACAAGATGATGTATTACGAGTCCCTATAAGGGAATCGTTTTGTATCTGGTGGTTTTTTCAATTCAGGGTCACAGTCTAATTCGCCAAGCCGTGGGAACAATTTTGAAGCCCTGGGAATAATTATGAAACCATGTGACTTATGACTTTGTAACTGTGAGAATTTCTTGTCCCAATCAGCAAGAACAATAAGGCAGCCGGATCACAGCTGCCAAAATTGGCACTGTGAGAATGTTGAATCAGCATTGCCAAATTCAGTATGAGCTCTTGTATGTTAGCAGTCACGTCAGTTGAGTGACAGAAAGTGCTGTTGAAATGATACAAGAATGAAGAACTGTGGAGTTCACACAATAGCATTACATTCAGGAGGTTGATACCACAGATGCTGATGCAATGTTTGGCATTTATAAAACATGTTGAAACCTCAATGAGTCTGTTGACAAGTGTGGTAATTCTTTGATGTGTGTTTAGAAGTCCAGAGGACAGCAAAAATGTTGCAGAAATGAGTTGACATATGTTGTGGATGTTTGATGTATTTGTATTGATTCTCATACCCACTAGCTCCAACAGAATTCATATTCAACACATGGGTGTGATGTTGATTGTATTGACTCACTTACCTACTGGCCATAACAAAATTCCACAACCATCTACATGCTATTTGACAGCTGTTACAACTTTTGTGATGCTTCTTTATTTTCTAATGACCAGCAATGCCTTGTTGAACAGGCCAAACAGGCATTTCGCCTGTTCGACAAGGGTTTCAGAGCTGTTATATATTTTTCTTGTATTGATTTTCCTACCAACTAGTAATGAAATAGTTGTATAACCATGATTCACACATGAGCATAGCATTGGTTGCATTGATTCTCCCATCCACTGGCCACAACAAAATTTCACAAGCATCTACACACAATGTGAAGCTGGTGACAGGTTTTGTGATACTTATGTATGTTCTAATGACTAGCAAAGCCTTGTCGAACAGGCCAAGCAGTTGTTCAAGATGTTTGACAAGGGTGTGGGAGTGTTTACACATTTTGCTTATAGTTATTACTGTAACGAGTGTCCATATAACAGTTGCACCACCAAACTAGCATAGTTTACACATGGGCATGACATTGGTTGCATTGATTCTTGTACCCATGAGCCACTAAAAGAATCCACAACTGTCTACATTATATGTGACAGCTGTTGACAGCATTTCTTGCATTTGCTTAATTTTCTATGACTGAGAAACTCGTCGAACAGTTGCTGAACACTGCTGAAGACTGTTTGACAAATGGGAGCCATTACAAATTTTACTAGTATTTATTGTCTACCAACTAGCTATAAAACGATTGTACAACTGTCTTCAGCATATCTAACACATGGGCATGACATTGGTTGTATTGATCCTGTCACCCACTGGCCACAAGAAAATTCCACAACCAAATACAGTGTATTTGATGAATTCTGACGATGTCTCTTGTATTTATTTAATTTTCTGTGACTGGGAAACCCCTGTCGAACAGTTGCCGAACATGCCGAACAGTGTTGGACAAGTGGGAGCTATTACAAATTTTACTAGTATTTATTTTCCACCAACTAGCTATAAAACGATTGTGCAACCATCTACAGCATATCTAACACATGGGCATGACATTGGTTGTATTGATCCTGTCCCCCACTGGCCACAACAAAATTCCACAAGCAACTACAGTGTATTTGATGAATTCCGACGATGTCTCTTGTATTTATTCAATTTTTAATGACTAGACAAACCGTGTTGAACAGGCCAAACAGGAGTTGAACCAGTCTGTTCAACAAGGGTTTGGGAGGTGTTACCAGTTTCACTTGTATTTATTTCCTACCCAATTGTCCATGAAGGTGTTGTCCAACAAAGTATAGTCTACTTGACAAATGGTCAGGGCACTGGTTGTACCTATGTAGCCAGTTGGTTTAAAAATAAGGCCAACTGACATGATCAAATGAGCATGTACCTGCATGTGCAATACCTTTCTGACCAACCGGTAAGAAAAGAAATAGAAGCGAAATTTATGACACCTCCCAAACCCTTGTTGAACAGGCTGGTTCAACACCTGTTTGGCCTTTTCAACAAGGTTTGTCTAGACATTAAAAATTGAATAAATACAAGAGCCATTGTTGGAATTCATCAAATACACTGTAGTTGGTTGTGGAATTTTGTTGTGGCCAGTGGGTAAGAGGATCAATACAACCAATGTCATGCCCATGTGTTAGATATGCTGTAGATGGTTGCACAATCATTTTATAGCTAGTTGGTGGAAAATAAATACTAGTAAAATTTGTAATAGCTCCCACTTGTCGAACACTGTTCGGCATGTTCGGCAACTGTTCGACAGGGGTTTCCCAGTCATAGAAAATTAAATAAATACAAGAGACATCGTCAGAATTCATCAAATACACTGTAGTTGGTTGTGGAATTTTGTTGTGGCCAGTGGGTGACAGGATCAATACAACCAATGTCATGCCCATGTGTTAGATATGCTGTAGGTGGTTGCACAATCGTTTTATAGCTAGTTGGTGGAAAATAAATACTAGTAAAATTTGTAATAACTCCCACTTGTCGAACACTGTTCGGCATGTTCGGCAACTGTTCGACAGGGGTTTCCCAGTCATAGAAAATTAAATAAATACAAGAGACATCGTCAGAATTCATCAAATACCCTGTAGTTGCTTGTGGAATTTTGTTGTGGCCAGTGGGGGACAGGATCAATACAACCAATGTCATGCCCATGTGTTAGATATGCTGTAGGTGGTTGCACAATCGTTTTGTAGCTAGTTGGTGGAAAATAAATCCTAGTAAAATTTGTAATAGCTCCCACTTGTCGAACACTGTTCGGCATGTTCGGCAACTGTTCGACAGGGGTTTCCCAGTCACAGAAAATTAAATAAATACAAGAGACATCATCAGAATTCATCAAATACACTGTATTTGGTTGTGGAATTTTCTTGTGGCCAGTGGGTGACAGGATCAATACAACCAATGTCATGCCCATGTGTTAGATATGCTGAAGACGGTTGTACAATCCTTTTATAGCTAGTTGGTAGAAAATCAAATACTAGTAAAAGTTGTAACAGCTCCCACACCCTTCTTGAACAGTGTTGAACAGTTTCAGCCTGTTCAGCAACTGTTCCACAAGGCTTTCCCAGTCATTAGAGCTTCAATAAATACAAGCCACATTGTCATATACTGTCCAATAGGCTGTACATGGTTGTGTACTATTTTTGTGGTCAGTTGGTAGGAGAGTAAATACAGCAGATCTCATGATTATTTGTCACATCCACTGTAAATGGTTGTACTACCCCTTTACAACCTACCTTTCACATGTCTTTTCTTTATTAAATACAATTGTCCTGCTCATTGGTGCCAATGTCTCAGTGCCATACCAGTGTTTCATTTTCACTTTCATAAGGCATGTCTGAATCAATGGGAGCAAGAGAAGGTATCAAATACCTATCACAACTTTAACAAAACTTCATCACATGGCCTGTACAGAGATGTACACCATTTCTATGGACAGTTGGTAAGCAAATCAATGCTGGAAATATGTGGAACACTTGTAACACCCTGGCTGAATGATGATTGACATATGTTCAGTGGTGACTTTTCTGGGATTAAATATCAAATAAATACTACAACCATTGTAGAGGATACACTCTCTGTGGCCTCCAAATTGCCCTGATCTGACACTTTTTATCTCTACTTGCCTTTGCCCACCATGGTTCTGTCTCCCCTAACCAACCCTGACATGTAACCACCAGACCCCTCCTTGTATAACAACCAGTCCCAAAAATACTGGCTTTATCCTCACTGCCTTCTAACCCCTAAATACAGCACCCACTTTGTATACAGTGCTCATCTAGTAAATAGCACCCATATAGCAGGCATCATATATAAAGGCTCCCAAATGTACTTGTACATTAGAAAAATACACCCCTGCTTAACCTCACTTACCTCCTTGATAACAAATTCAAGCAATACCACACAGTTATCAAACTGATTAGTGAGTGTTTCAATATTTTCACAGGTGTCAGGCATTTTAATGGCATCTGGGTTATCAATCTACCAAGTGTACTGCCATTATATTTTTGTCACTATTATCTAGTCCTCAATGAAGTTTCTTTCACTCAATTGATATGATGACTTGCAATAGTGGAGCTCATTCCAACTAGGGCAGACTCAGCAGAGCTCTATTGTTGTTACTGATTTGGACAAAACTTTCACAACTATATGGTAGATGCTCAAGTCTTTTGTTAACAAGCTAAATGGAAATAAATTGTAGAACAGAAACCACACCCTTGACAAATAATGTTCAGACAATTTACAGAACTGTTCAGAATGCTTACATCAGCACTGGATATGGAATAAATACAACAATGTTGTGAAAATATATCAACAAGTCTGTGCATGGTTGTACAATTTTTAATAGCCAATTTTTAACAAAATAAATGCAAGTATATGGTGTAACACTTTGATAAACTTGCTGAACATCATCTAACAACCACCTCATGAAGTTTGCAAACATTGGATATTAAAGAAATACAACAAGTGTTGAACAATGCTTCAGATGCTTGGGCAAGTGTTTTTGATAAGAAAATAATACAATAAAAATGTGGAAACTCTTACTGCACAGTGTATGGCCTTTTGAGCAACTGTTTTTCTATTTATCAAATATCATATAAATGCAACAAATGTTGTGAATATTTATCAAAGAGACTGTAGATGATTTTGCAATTTTTTCAATGGCTACTTTGGTGACAAGATTAATGCAGGAAAAATGTGCACCACCTGCACACCCATGTCATATGTTTTGTAAATCATTATGCAAGTTGTTTTGGTAACAAAATAAATACAATAAATGTGGGGAAACACTACACATACCATTTGTAGTCTTGCTTCAAGTTGCTAGGGTATAGCATGGGTAACCCGCAGGTTTTTGATCCTGCAATTCATTTTGAAGTTTATAGGCTCAATTTATATGTATTCACTTTGCGGTATAGGGAGAAAATGTCCGTTTTATGTCAGATAAGATGGCTGCAAAGTGTTGGATACAATTGTGCAATATGAAAGGCACTATTGTGCACACAATGCGATGGGTTTAATGGGTTTAAACCCATGGGTATAATGTATGCAAAAATGCAGACATAGCAGGGGGTGAATTTCTCATTTGAGTCTATATATAATATTTCATGGGTTTTATCTATTGTATACAGTGTGGATAATGAAGGAAATGATGGACACAGGTTTGCCAAGAACTTTTAAGACCCATCACCAACTCAAACTCAAGGCAATTCCAACAGTATAGATATTTCATTTCATATGTAAATGCTTATACCTGTGCTATACCCTAGCTTCAACTATTTGTAGTCAGTTTTTCAACTATTATAAAACAAAGTCTTCCCTAGGACAACAGGCTAAACCACTGCTATCAGAACAGACAAAGATGTTCTGAGACAATAGACCAGATCAACATTGAATAGTCAAATGCAGGGGTTTACCCACAATGTATGATGGATTTGATTTGGAATTTTTTTTTTATGAAATGAATTCTCAGAAAAGTGCCAATATTTTCATATGATCAAGTGTATAATATATCTATATGGTTGCACAACAAGGATATAAAATATATATATGTAATCATGGTTAATTCTGCCTCTACAGACCAGGAGTACAAAATACCACCAAACTCCAGGTTTTTGACATTGACTCTTGGCTTCTAAATGCAGAATGAAACATGATTACAGACTTATATTCTAGACCCTCAATGTGCAAACAAGTAGGTATATCATATTGATGAGGAAGGAAAATGGCTGGTAGTTAGTAGGGAAACAAGCAGAAAAAAGGATATGTGGTCACCTATGCCATCAGAGCCCCTCATAGCCCTCTCTGAAATCCATTGTTAATAAAAAAAATGGGGACACCATTTATAATATAGCAAACTTTGAAAAGTCTATGGTGAACAAAGTATGTAGTTTGAAGGGTCCTTGCATGCAAAAACTGAGATTTATTGATATATGGTTGTGGAAATGTTGACCACACTTCCAGTCTGCCACATCAGAAGATAATATCAGGAATTGCTGGACAAGAGTGTATAGCCAGAAAGAAAATGTTTATTCTGAATATAACTTGCAAATTCATTTACAGGGTTGATGGTTTTATGATGATATACAAACAGGATTATTTTGTGGTAATGAAGAACATCTGCAACACTTTACACTGAGCCACTGATCCTAGTGGAGTCCGATCGGACCACGTGAGTCCGATCGGACTCTCATCGGACTCACATCGGACTCCATCAGGACTCTTTCCAAATAGTGATACAACATTTGACAAGTCCGATCGGACTCTGGTCGGACTCTCATTGGACTTTCATAGGACTCCATCCAGGAATTATTTAGTACTTTTCACTTGATCACAACTTCCCCTAACCTCCACCACCACCACCACCACCACCTCCCTTTCACTACCATCTTCCACTTCCACTTCCTCCTCCTCCTCCTCATCATCATTATCACTATCTTCCTCCCCCTTCTTATCCATTTCCCTATCATTAACATCATCCATTTCATCTTCTTGCTTTTCAATTATTTGTGTTCTATTGAAGAAACAACATGGCATGCAAAAACCAATCAAAGTTGCAAGGAAGCATTCTTTTCAAATTTGGTTGAAGTCCACCTAACCATGCATTCAACAGTTCACATGCTTGTAATACATCTTTGTCAATACAAATCATAAAAATAAAGCCAAATACTTAACTGAATGTTGGTTGAATGTACATTTATAATATGGTTGTTCTACATTATCATGTTCCACTACTACAGATTTGGCACAGGTTCATCAATGGAGCAAGATTGCACCATTTATGACACAGATGGCATTTTGTGATTAACATAGTGCTAGGAATTACAATGAATTGAGTGGTTTCCTTCTAGTATTTCAGCTCCCATCAGCAATACTACTTCTAAGCAGCCTGTCAATAAAGATCTAATTTGTGTAAGAGGACTCCAGTTCCATGGCTCCAAAGTTCATCTACTGTGTATGCTAACAGTTCCAGGTCTGGTTCCATATTGGATCTGTTTCTGGTTCTAGTAGTTCCAGTTCCAATCCCTATTCAATTGTCCATCTGGTTCTGATCCCAGTTCCATATCGGATCCAGTTCCAGTTCCAGTTGTTCCAGTTCCAACTAAGTCCCTAATCCTAGATGGGATTATGTGTTCATGTGTGGACCCTCATTATTATGGACCATCTATCCTTCATGTTTCATACCCATCACCTCACCCCCCTCATGTTCATTGTCTTGCCTCACAGCAGACATCTTCTCCATTAGTATAGTTCATCTTTTGCCATTGTACTAGTTGCCACTTTGTCCTTCTATCATTTACACTGTCCTCTTTGTGTTGTGTATAACCAGCCTTGTGTATTTATAATAGTTGCTGGTAGGGTATAGCACAGGTTTGGGCCTTTATGTATGAAACAAAATACCAATATTGTTGGAATTACTTGGACTTTGGGTGGGTAATGGGTCTTGAAAATCCTTGGCAAACCCGTGTCCATCATTTCCTTCATTATCCACACTGTATACAATGAATAAATCCCATAAAATATCACACTGGAGCTTGATATTTCATTTGGTTGAGCATTACCACCATGATTCTGATATTCCAATCAGATTCCAAGTAAATTCCATTCAGAATGGTCATTTTTTCAACACATCTCAACAGCTTATATATTGTCCCACAATTCTTGGTTAATTGATCCATATATATATATATATATATATATATATATATATATAAATTTAATATTTCACAAATTATTTAAATAATTAATTTAAGCCTATGAGGTGAAACAAGGGGGAAAGGTACAATTGGGGAAAGTGAGGGAAGGGGAAGCAACGAGTGAGAGGGAAAAGTGAGGGGACTGGGATGGAAATGGGAAGGGGGGGATGGGAGGGGAATGGGAATGGGGAATGGGGGAATGGCAATGGCAATGGGTGGGGAAGGTGGAAGGGGAATGGGAATGGGAATGGGAGGGCAGGGAAGGGGAAGGGAAGGGAGAAAGGGAAGGGAGAAGGGAGAAGGAAAGGAAAGGGAGAAGGGAGGGTTTGAGGGTGGGGAATAAAGGAGAAAGGGGGGAAGGGGAATAAAGGGGAAGGAGGGGGGGGGAGAAAGAGGCGAGGGAGGGGGAGAAAGAGGCGGGGGAGGGGGGGGACTTACAGGCCCCTGTGGTTGCTGCTGCTGGCCCCCGTCGCCGTTGCTGCTGCTGCTGCCGTCGTCGCTGCCGTTGCCGCGTGGGCGTGGATGTAGGTGTTGGCGTTGGTGTTGGGCGCTGATGCTGCTGCTGCCATTGCCGCGGTTGTGGTTGCAGCTGCAGTTACTGCTGCTCCGGATGCCGCTGCTGCCGCCATTGTCATTAGTGATGATGTGGCTGGGCCGGGCTGCTGGGGCGCGTTTGGTCACTCGTGTTGGCTGTTCGTGGGTCGACGTCGGTACGTGGGTGTTGGTGATGACGTGGCGGCTGCAGCTGGGCTGGGCTGGAGACGACGGCGTTGGCGTTGGTTGTGGCTGCAGTCCAACATTGTCAGCAAAAAAAAGCAGAAAAAAGGAAAAATACATACCCAGGGCAGCGGGAATGGGCGCACCACCACCCTGCTGCATCCATCATCCCCGTCCCTCCCTGTCAGGTCACACCACGCTTGTTGTGCATTGGACTACCAGGCGTCGGCACTCGCGTTATGGTGCTAGCGAGGGGTGGTGTTAGTTTTGATCCTGTAGAATATTGATAGAAAGTATGAATGAACCTACCTTTGAAGGGGGTGCTCCCCGCCCCCATTTCGTTGTCTGTATGCTGTGAATTGCTGATGCGTGCTTTGTTGAGCGTCATGTGGCAATGTCGAATGGTCCGTGCGCTTTGGCCAACTTTATTTAAACCCGCGAGAATGATAACCTACTTCGGGGAAGTTCCCCAGTAATTACAAAGTAATAAGTGATTAATTAATTATTATAAATATTGAGTCCGTTTGGACACTGAGTGACTTCTGACGGACTCCTATGGGTCTAATAGAGTCCGACTGGACTCAGCTCGGACTCGGACTGGTTCGGACCTCACTTTTGGCAGAACAAATAGTGAAGCAGAGTCTGATGTGAGTCCGATCAGAGTCCAATCGGACTCACATGGTCCAATCGGACTCTGACAGGAATCAGTGGCTCAGTGTAAAGTGCTCAACATCTGGATGACTTTGCAAATATTAGCTTATTATCATGCATTGGTAATAATGCTGCAGTGTGCATATATGCTCAATCTTGAGAAATGTGATGTTTTCATGGCCAAAAAGGGACGAGTAACTTGCCATGTGAAGCAATGGCCCACACCCCACTAGTCTAATGTCCCTCAGATACAAGGTTATTAACTAGTTCGGCTTTCTGCGCACGTGTAAATTTAGACACACCTGATGTCTCATGGAAAGTATTTCCAGAAGAACTTGCTTCTTTTGTCTCTTTTTCATCCTTTGTAATTGCACGTTGATACGCAGCTCTCCCCTCTGGGCACGGAAACATTAATATTCTCATTTCCACCTCTGCTGAACCATAGCGCGATACCTCCGCAATCAGCGAACGTACGAGACACCCGCGCAACATGCGATACTCGTGCACGCACGGCTACCAATCCCTCGCCGACTTACACGGACCTTCGTGCATACTCAGACCTCAGATTGCTATCTTGTGATAACCTCTCCCTCTGTCCTAGCCCTGCGACCCGACCTCAACACGATGAAACACCATGATTGACATGTCCTGCGTGTTCGGATATCGAGTCCGACACAAGAAATGGAATTCGCCCAGTCTCTTCTCTTCCTTTTTCCTAATTTCATGTGATTTTACCTTTTATTTGAAATCCTTCGCTATCTTCACCATCCTGAAGCCGATTCACCTCTTTTCATGTGACATTTACTATTTTCTATTTCACTTACTTACCCTTTAGCCCCTATCCCTTTAGAGTATAAAAACTGTCCTGTAGTAGCGAAATAACAGGAACCCAGTTCCCCTCTCTCCACCAGTTGCGCTTTACTCTTTAAAACAATCATTCTCACTCAGTCTGCGTTTCTCTTGGTTGCACGTCTACTGCTATTACAAAACAAGTCTTAGCGCGTTTTCGCTGTTTCACCGCATAAACCCCGCGTATCGCGCCATCACCTAGGACGTTTAGCTAAGTTCCATATCATTGCATTTTGTTGCATTTCAATCTCCCATCACTCTGCGCACCTTCACATTTGTTTGCCGTACCGCGCATTTTATCGCACTTTATCGCGTTAGCATCGGGAGTGTCCCAAGTCCCGTTTGCACCTTCGCAAAGTTCTCATCTTTTATTACCTCTTATTATGGGGTCATAGACGTGGAAACCGCATCATTTTCTGGAGCCCACAGCAAGGTGGCTTAAAAGCTAAATCACTCCCTCAACTAACACGTCTAGCTCGAACACCATAGCTACTAACAGATATCGTACCCGTAGCACAGTCCAGCGTCAAACGCAACGACCTGCGCCTCGAGTCATCCTGGACTCCGACGGCGACCTCGATGATCTTACTGAAAGTTCCTCTGACTTTGAACACGATCCCTCACATCGGTTCTGCTCCCATTCCCCTTGAACGCCTTTGGATCCCCACGATTCCCCCCAACAATATACTCCACAGTCTCCGACGCCAGTTCGTGAAGACCTTTCCAACCCCTCTTCCGATCTACTTTCAGCCTTACCTTCCACATCAACTCTCGAGTCTTCCATTCCCTCCCCACCGAACTCTGCGCCCTCGTCATCTACTCCCTCACAACTCCTCACACCACCACCCGCGATTCCAGTCATGGCTGCACCACCACAAATGCCCGCCTGCGGCCATAATACCGCTCCTACCTTTTCTCCTGACCACCCCCGCGAACTTCGCCGCTACTTTGACGAGCTTGAGGCCCAATTTACTTCATGCAGAGTCACTGAAAACATCGACAAAAAGAGATATGCACTGTGCTACCTTGAAATTGACTCTGCCGAACTTTGGGAATCGCTCGACAAGTACTCGCCAGGGTCTACCTACGCTGAGTTCACTAAAGCCGTGTATAAGCTTTACCCCGGTTCAGAAGACGAAAGGAAGTGCTCCGTATCTGACATGGAGAAACTCATCGAAAATCAACAACAATCAGGGATCACCAACATTATGGAACTCGGCGCCTATTATTGCGCATTTCTTACCATCACGAAATTCCTCTGTAAAAAGGATTGCATCTCTGAAGCCGAGCAAAGTCGCGCCTACATTCGTGGCTTCCAAAAGAGTCTCTGGATGCGCGTCACCCAGCGCCTGCAGCTAAAGTTGCCCGATCACTTCCCCGATGACCCCTATCCGCTCAACGAGATCCAAGTGGCGGCACAGTTCGTTCTTCATGGTACTGGTCCTACAAACGCACCTAGGGAGGGTAAAGTCGCCTCCACGGCCTCTACCGACTCTTCTTCGATCAAACCAGACGAGATCACGCTCATCGTTGATACTGTAGTCCAAGTGGTCAATAAAATCATGGAACCTCGCGCATCTAAAAATCCCTCTCCTACTGCCCCCGTTAGGACAACTCAGTCCACCACTGCGACGAATGGCAATTGTCATTTCTGCAACCAGTCTGGGCACTTTAGATCGAACTGTCCAGAAGTCATTCAGTATATCAACGCTGGACGCATCCGAGAGAACAACAACAAGAAAATTGTATTACCCTCTGGCGCATTTTGCCTGCACCAGATCCCTGGCGATTCTATGAAGGATCGCATCGATGAATGTGTTACAATTTTCACCTTTTTGCCCCTGTCTTTGCTTTGACAGCACGTGACACCCATACATTCCCACGAAGATGTGCCAAGTCCCACGCTCTGATTGGAGGATACCTTGTTACTGAACTCTCGGGTTGACCCCATGTCCTCATTGGATGATTTGACAGTGCATAACCATTCATGCACAACCAGGAGCTGAAGGAACCTGAAGACAATACAATCCGAACTTGACCATTCCATTCTTGTCACAACCCATGACCAGTGTGCATACCCGGAGACAAGAATACTCCATGACCCAACCACCGATCATACCCAGCAATCGGAATACTCTGGTTCTCCGCTGACCGATCATATGTCCACACCCATATGCTCATGACATTGTTATTGTTATTTCACAATTCACCTACATGGTTCCTTGTGCCTGTCACAGACGAATGAATAGCCTTGTGCCTGATGACCGATTGACTTTCCTATTTTGAAGAAGACTGACACGTCATCCCGATCCTCATGGTTACCTTTGACGCCCAGCTCATTGCCACGATTGTGATATGTTCTATTGGCATCTCCACCCTTGTGGGTGTCTACATCTATGCAACCTATATTCGGATAATGCAACCTCCCCACAATGACTCAGATATCGGATCCGTCATAGTTGCTGACAACCGATGACTCCTTTGACCTATCTTGGCCGAATATCTTGCTCTTCTTCACATGTCACCTCCACATTCATTCGCCTTTCTTCTCATCAGCTGACCACCGGTGCTCAGCTAACAACCCGAACTCGCATGTATGACAAGTCCCCTTGATGCTCCACAAAGACTTGCATTCCGATGTGTTTCATCACCTTTGTGTACCAGTCCACTGGTCAGGAATATCCATACGTAGTCGACATCCCAGTCATCCAGTACCCTGCAGCCAAGAAGGGTTATATGAAGCACTCTTGCTTATCGTACTGCAGGAACTACAGTTGCTGGTGTATGATTACCAGTGTTCATTGCATTGACCTAATCATGGTTCTTTCCCATCCAGTGATTCACCTTCTCTCCTGCCTCCAATGATGAAGCATCATGTTCACCTTTCCATCCCGATCCCGCATACACATACTCATAGTCATATGCTGCTATTGGCCAGGCATCTACTGCCAATGCAAACCATCAGGAAGACGAACCAATCTCATCATTCCAAAACTAGGAACTCAGCCACATGACATCCACATGGCCACCTCATGTTCATCATGTGCTCACTGACACATCCACTCATGGATTGTTTCACCTCCTTACCATGAGGCAACCATGAGGCGCAGGGTCTGGACCCTTGATTGCTCCGAACCATTTCCTTGCAATCACTACTTGAAACACTGATGGACATGCTGTACCTGCAGGGCAGCCTTATTGTTCTTGCATTTCTCTCGGTTTGTACATACAGACCCGGTAGTCTGTCTTTCATGGCAATTCCCTAACTCTTTTGTATTTTAACCTTCATCTTCAAACTGTTCCTCTTTTTCCCTTCCCTTTCCTCACGTTTAGTCCGGTTTCCACCCCCCGGTTCGCTTTCCTAGACTCCCTCTCTCCCCAGACTGCTACTTGCTGTATAGTAGTAGTAGACCATGAATACACCTTCTCTCCTGTGTTTCCTCTGGTCTGAGCTCAACTTGGTTTAGTTGGTTGTTGCTGGAGCCCGCTGATCTAGCGATCCATAACAAAGATGTATAGTAGGGAGTTGCCAGTTGTTGTTGCCAGAGATCCAGACACTCCTTGCAGCCCCTTCAAAATCAAACCAACTGAACGTGAAATAGCTGTTGCAAAACAACTATACGCTGCAAGACAGTACAAGGGGATTTCTCCCTACACTTTAGACGTCTCAGGTGCACACCCCTTTTCTGCCAGGCAGGTGGAAGTGACAATTGAGGACACAGGAAAGCTGATAGAAGCTGGAAAGCTAATAAAAGCAACTGAAAGTGCAAGTACCGTGGAGTGTGAGAGGCAAGTGTGCTACAGCGAACTAAGGCCAAGTGGTTTAGCTTCACACCCAACTAGGCTGTTCAAATTAGCTTTCAATGTCCAAGGAAACAAAAGAGCAGCTCAGATGTAGTAGTGGAAGGTGGATGTTACTGGTCAAGCAGTGACCAGCCCCTATTGACATGCACAATTTGTTGGCAAAGATTTCATATATTCCAAATTGATTTCACTGCATGGATGCATTTGTTAAACAAATCTATTGACAAGTGTCTACTTATTTAAAGGCAATGCTAGATACAAAGAAAAATGAGCCAGGACTAGCTAGGCAGAAGGCGGAAATGTAAGGGACTAAGACCCTGCACCCTCTGATTTTCTATGGTGATGAGGCGTGGTGGGGCTGTACTGGCCAGGGATGGTTGAACACAGGGTGTGCGAGGTCGTCCTGGTGGTGAAAAAAGGTGGGGGGGGGGGGGGGGGATATTGAGCAGGAGGCGGAAATCACATTCATTGGCACCCCCCGGCCCCTCGTTTTCTATCGTAATGAGGTGCGGGGGGCGTGTAGTGACCATGGATGGTCGAACATAGGGTGCGCGAGGTGGTCCTGGTGGTAAAAAAAAGGTGGGGGGGGGCATATTGAGCAGGAGGCGGAAATCACATACAATGGCACCCCCCGGCCCCTCGTTTTCTATCGTAACGAGGTGCAGGGGACATGTAGTGACCGTGGATGGTCGGACAAAGGGCGCGCGAGGTCGTCCTGGTGGTAAAAAAAGATGGGGGGGGCATGTTGGGCAAGAGGCGGAATTGACATATCTTAGGACCCCCCGGCCCCTTGTTTTCTATGGTAACGAGGTGTGGGGGGCGCGGAGTCACCGTGGATGGTTGAACATAGGGCGCGCGGGGTCGTCCTGGTGGTAAAAAAAAGGTGGGGGGGGGCATATTGTGCAGGAGGCGGAAATCACATACATTGGCACCCCGTCACCTCATTTTCACAGGCAACGAGGTGCGGGGGGCGTGGAGTCACCGGGGATGGTTGAACACTGGGCGGGCGGAGTTGTCCTGGTAGTAAAAAAAAGGTGGGGTGGGGGCACATTGAGCAGGAAGCGGAAATCACATACATTGGCACCCCCCGTCACCTCGTTTTCGCAGGCAACAAGGTGCGGGGGGCGTGGAGTCACCGTGGATGGTGGAATACGGGGTGTGAGGGCTCATCCTGGTGTTCAGCAGAAACCGGGAGGAGATTGAATTCCCATCACATGATCAATGACGTCAGGACTGGCGACACTTTGCCAGTCAAGAGGCAAAGTGTCGCCAGTCCTGACGTCATTCCACATCACATGATGTGCACATGATCAATTCGTGAATATGGACTTCGATACACAATTATGGGCTCAAATTTTGTCTATTCCGTTCCAGCTGTAATCATATTACTTATTTTCATGTCCCACAAGCTGACAAGTGCAACAAAAAGAGCTTGGGCTTTGTGAATGAACCTAAATACACTACTTGGCCCGTGGAATTATTATTGACGCAATAGCTTGTACATAAACGTAGATTATTTATCCTCTGGGGCTTTGTCCCCATCCTCCTCGTCATCTGTAAATGCCATGCTTCTTTTCCTGATTTTCAATGGTACCTCCACCTGAAGACATTGTGTTTTCACAAGCGCTTTTGATGCCTCCTAGATACAACAAGTTGTAACATGAAAATATATCATGAGTAGTCTACACACCTTGGCAAATTTGTTGTCGATGAGAGCCAATGATTGAAGCACCAAACAAAGTTTGAAAATCTTATCTTCCTTGGGACAAAATGCCCGAAATGACATTCTAACATCCACTACAACACCTGGAACAAAGCTTGTTGGGTTGGTACGCTCATGTCTACATGTTTCTGTGAGTTTGACATTGCGGTGAATATCTTGACTCACTTTTGTTTTTTGTCACTGGTGACAAGCCTGGCAAAGTATCCAACATCATTGGTAGCGGTGTGAAAGTAGCGGCTTTGATCCACTGAGGCCAAAACACCATGAGGGTCCACGAGGGAATCAAATGGAACAATGTCAGAACAAATGGCAAGTTTTGCACTCGTAAAATATCTGTTGTACACTTCAACAGTTTTATAGCCAGAAAATATACCGGGTGTCCAGGGTTGGAGTTTGAGTGGATGAATATCTTTAGCAAATATGGAGTGGATAGACTGGATATTTTCCAGAGCCAAGTCAAACTGAGGCGTATTCAATCCAGTCAAAGTGACATGCTGTCACAGAAATTTGATGCGTGCTTCTGAGCTGTCAACAAATTAAAAGTCAAGTCTTGGATATTACTGACTGGCACTCACCGTGGAAGACGGCTGACAGGGGGTAAGTCACACTCTGCAATGATCCCGGTTAGACGAAGTACAAGTTCCTCCACCTCTTTCCCATTTAACTCTTGTACAAGTTGATAATGCCCCATCGCTTGATTATACTGAGTCTTGACTTTCAAGTGTAGCCCATTCTCCTTGTATGTCGTTCAAATTTCATAGCGTATATTTGATGAAATACATGCCTTATTAAATGCACTCAGATACTTTTGTTGTTGCGTTCCTTCATACATTTCTGTTGTGAGAGACTCCAGGCATTCACCTGTGATGAAAGTACAAGTTTTAATGATTATCATAAAAAACAAGAGTTCTCTCACTGGCTGTGGTGTACTGGTAGAATTGATTCATGACCGTCAATTTCAGGGGGAAAGACAGACAACCTGGTACTTCTGTCCGGTAAGCTATGCCTCGTCTTTGTCCATTTCCGCCATTTCTGATTGAATCCCTGTAATTCTGAATATATTTAGATAGATTGAGCTGTTCTAGAGCCTCCTGTGTGAGCAAGGCGTGCCTTCGGAAAATACATGACACCATACCAGTGGTATTCCATCAGTCAAATGTCAAACAAAATTTTCTTTATTGCCTATAATAAACATAAAAATCCCCTGATAAGCAATCTGTTTAGTGCTGAGCGTTTGTGCTGTTTGAACAAGGAAGTATCTTTATAAGTACAAATTATTTCCCACATTTGGTATTTTCAAAGGCGTTACAGGAGCATGGACAGGCACCAAAGCACTAGGAAGAAGAAGGCAGCATTTTCTTTTCTAGAAACCTGTTGCATGCCGTCAAAATTTGAATTTGTCAAACAGAGGATTTTGTGTTTCACCCTTCACTCTCATCCACATGCCACCGAAAAAGTATTCCAACATTGAGGCCTCTCCTGCTTCATCGTAACATTCTTTAACATTCTTTTTGCATTAATTGACTTACCAGCATTCTGATTTAACAGGCAAGGCCGCAAGCGTGCTCAGAAAAGCAAGCCGACATATGTTTACAGTGACATTGAGGAGATGTGCGTGCTTTGTACTTGAAACAGTGGCAGTTTCTGATCAGTTTTCTCCAGTGATGGTGAAAGTAATGAGGCCACTGAGTAAGTGGTTTTTTTACGAGTTTACACAATTTGACTGATTTGAATAAATTATTAGAGAGGAAGTGACTCCCTCACCGACTCCCAAGTCCAGAAAATCCGCTAAACAGTGTGTAATCATGTTCAGTTGTTTAGTATGCCTTGCCTCATTATCTGTTGAACAGAGGCGTTGCAATGACCACAAATACCCTCGTTCATCAAAGAAAGCCCGAGTTGCTTTATCTCCAGAAGTTTCCAAAGAAGAAGTGACACTGTATGTAACTTTGACCCTTTCATAGTATGTTGAGTGATGTTGATATGGTACTTTAATAGTTCGTCAAAGATTCAGACCAAGTATCCTACCTGTCATTGCTTTGTGTACTTGTTCATCTCTGATGCATCAATTTGATTACAGGTCTCCTCACAAAACGTCTCATATGGCATCTTCTCAAAAGGTGTCTCTTCAAAAAGCGTCTTCCCAAAAGACATCTTCCCATATTAAAGTTGCTTCTTCTGAAGAAGAAGTCTTTCCGTAATAAACTGGTTTTTAATTCCAAATGCTCTCACTCAGATTTTATTATCCTTTCTAGTTCATCCTCATCGAAGAAAGTCAAGGAAGAGGAGGAGGCAGTATATTTGGATGACTTTCCAGAATCGTATGTGGTTCTCAACTTGCTTATTATTATGTCAAAATTACATTTTATTCTAATAGCAAAATGTTTGCGGGATCCCAGGGTGGTCCCATTGAATGTGAGGTTCTCTCACAAGAACTAATGGACCCCATGTTAGAGGACACATACCGGAACCTTCCCCCTCTTCGGTAAGTATCTGCATAATCTATTTATTTCCATATTATTTTATCGCTAATTGATTGGATGGATTTAGAAAAGGGATTCTGGTGACTGCCAATCCTGGTGCAGATCCTATTGAACCATTTTCGCTAAGCAATGTCCCGGATATATTTCCCTCTGCAAATATGAAGTATGTTATCTATCCTCTTGTTCACATAGAATGTAAATTAAATACCTATTTTTTAGGCTTCTTATCGAGGCCATCACTTTTACCAGGTCTGGCGTTGTAGAGGGTACAACCTCTGTGGCCATGGAATCCCATCAAAAGACGCACTTTACTACTCGTCCACGAACCCGTCCATCACTCCATCCTAATCCGGCGCACTCTATCCTAAAACTGACAACAATCACACGTCAATTCCGGACAAGTCCGCACTCAAACCCGGACCCGAATCCTGAGCCCCTCTCTTACCGATCACAATGGCACCAATATACGTCGGAACCCTCTGCCCTCGGAACCCTCTACCCTCCAAGTCCGATCCAAAACCTGACCACTCCCGCAGTAGTATAAAGAGGACTCCCACATACCCGTAATAAGTAGATACCTAGAACCCCAGAATCGATCCCTCGTAGTTCCCTTAGACTTGTACTTCCCATATCCACAATCACAAATCCTTAACCTCTTATATCGTTTCCCGTCGTTCCCGCCTCGTCTCCTCACCGTTACGTTCACCGAGTTGAAACCCGACGTCGGATTACATCGGATAACTCCGGACTTCACCCGAAACTATCTCTTTATCTCTATTTACCCTCGGATTTCTATCCTCTTTGACTAGTCAATACTGACGACGCCCTTGTCACTATTACGCTGACCTCTATCTAGTATCCCCTTCGGAGCTAGACCTGAACTACGCATCACAACTGGAGCCCACCGCGAGGCGTCAGTCAGTATCAAAACCACCTAGTCCGCCAATCGCATCCCGCCTCCGGTCCAGTGTCGTCCGCAACCTACGAGAAGAAATATCTCTTACGGTTCACGACCCGACCATCGAAGATAACATCGAAGAGGCACCTTCCCATCTAACCATACAGACTAATCTACCTTTAGTTTCTGACTCCAGCTCACCGCTTTCCACACCACCCAACAGTCCCGACAGCGCTCTTACCAATCTCATCGATCTCCCGACCATCGACATCTCATCCGACGAATCATCTGAATTAAGCTCACCACCGCCTACTCCGACATCCTTATCTGATAACCCGAATCATATAACCGATAATCCGACACTCGCATTAGAAACCGAATCACAATCTGTTCCGATAACAGACATATTGTCATCGTCACTCGAATCGTCAGAGTCCGTTGCAGTAAACGGCGACTCACCTCCAGTAGTCTCACAAGCAGTCTTAACACCCGTTCAATTACCGCCTTCATCCTTCGCAGCCGCACAGCTTGTTCTGTCAACAAGCTTTTCGTTATATCCATCTTTTATCATACCGTCAACCGTTACCACACCACCACACATTACCACCACCACCCCGCTCACTAAAATGACTGCCTCACGCCAAATGCCCGCTCGTGGCCACTCCACAGCTCCTACCTTCGACGGCAACGCCCTCAACCTAAACCGGTTCTTCGACGAAGTCGACCTTCTGGCTGAGGAAGCCAAAGTTGACGACAAAGGAAAAATAAAGCACAGTCTCCGGTATGCCAGCATTAGCGACTACGAGCTCTGGACCCGACTCCCATCAGCTGCCCACTCCGACTTCACCGCCTTTCGCAAAGAAGTCCTCGAACTCTACCCCGGAGCCGAGGACGACCGCCGGTACGCCATCTCGGACTTAACCCGCTTAACCTCGACTCAGGCCAACTACGGAATCCGATCGTGCGCGGAATTGGGAGAGTATTACAGGGAGTTCTTCCGGATTGCGGACTTCCTCAAAGAGAAAAACCGCCTATCAGCACGCGAGTTAAACGTCGCCTACGAGGCCGGGTTCGACCCTGAGCTCCGAACATGAGTTAAAACCCGCATGCAATACAGCGAGCCCAACCACTTCCACGACAACCCCTACGACTTCAAGGCTTTCCACAAATGCGCTCACTTTCTCCTTGCCGGGACCGCCGCTGAACCATTCGCCACCGCCACACCTCGTCTAGCCACCCCTATTAGGTCTACTCCGGAGCCCGTCACCATCAAAACCGAGTCCAGCGACCCCACCATCCTCGAACTATTAAAAGTCTTAACGCAATTGATGTCGGCTCTTGCGCAAACCGTCAGCCAACAACAGAATCAACAGGCTCCTCCACCACCCATTCGCACCTACGCCCCCGGTCCATATAATCCCAGTAACCCGTCTGGTAATCCATCCGGCCCTATGACCTGCCGTTTCTGCGACGACCCTGCCCACCGTATCAGGGACTGTCAGCAGGTCTCACAATACGAGAAGGACGGCAAATGCATCCGGGATCAGTATAACCGCGTCATCCTACCCAACAGCTACAATATTCCCTGACACATCATAGGCCGTACCCTTCGGGAACGCTTTGACATCTGGCACGCACAAAATCCCGGCCATCGCACCAACACCGAGCAAACCCGGCACGAAGCTCCGCCACACATTAAATCCAACCTCGTCGAAGTAGTCGAAATACCCGACGAAGAAGCCGACTCCTCCCACGTGACCCTCCAATCATCGGTAGCAAGCCTCAGCCTCGAAGAGGAGGAGAGAATCCGGACTTTTGAAGCGGAGATCAACAGAATCCGGAATAAGAAGGTCCACTTCGATGGGGTTGAGATACCTCAGCGTCCCTCTTACAAAGACAAGGGGAAGGGACCGGCTTCCACTAATCCGAACACGCCGGGACCATCTAATCCGAAACCCGCTCCTAAACCGTCCACCCCGCCAAAACCGACACAGCCCAATCCGTTCACCGCCTCTCTACCCCGTACGCTTCCTACAACCTTCCTGCTTCCGCAGATGGCCCCACAATACCGGTACCAGGCACCTATCGAGGATCCCAACATCGCGAAAGACGTAGCCAAACGAGTCCTCGACGCCACACTTGCCATGACCACCCACAACATACTTGCAATATCTCCGGACGTACGAAAACACACTAGGGATTCCCTCACACCGAAGAAGATCACAACGGACACCAGCATCATCGAAGCCTTTCACCAGGAAGGCTTACCAACCCGAACCTGCGACCATTGCGACACGGACATACCCCTGATCGTCGGAGACAACGCGGTCCCACTTCGGGCAATCTACCCCACCATCGACGGCAAGTACTCCTTTGAATGCGTAGTCGACGCGGGTTCAATGATCGTTGGAATGAACCGCACCGTATGGAACAAACTCGGACTCGGACTTCAAAACCGCAAGATGCGACTCACCTCCGCCAACGCATCCAACAACGACTCCCTCGGCTGCCTCGCAAACCTACGCTTCACCATTGGCAAAATCGACGTCTACTTGCAGGTCCAAGTGATGGAAGACACCGCCTACGAAATCCTACTCGGCCGCCCCTTCATGAAGCTCACCAATTGCATCACCCAGGACTACCCCGACGGCAACCAGACCCTCACAATCACCGATCCAAACTCCGGCAAAACCGTCATTGTACCCACGGTTGAACATTGCGAGAGAGAACGTCGCGAATGGTCCGACACCAGACGGCCGGGTTTTTAGTGATCAAGGAATCGGACACAATCCGACGAGATAAGAGTCCTGTAACAGTATGCCCAGACATTCCTCTTGATACCCCGCTTTCCGAATTCTCCCTAGAAGAAGACTTATACTTCGAGGTCGAGCTAGATTTCTCCGACAACCCTCCGGCTTCCAAAGCCGAGGCCATATCCATGCTTTCCCACATTGAATCCTATTACACCTCTCTCGATAAAGCAGCTACCGCTAAATCTTTTAAAGTTAATGCAGATCCACCGAAACGCGACCTGAAGGGAGTAGTCTCGAGGAAAAAGTACAAGAAAGTAGCCGACCGCGTCAAACCCGTTTCCACCACCCTTCCCGATCAATTCCGGATCACCTGCGACATCACCGGTAACCCGCTAGCCGACTTACCCGAATTACCGACACATCCACCCGAGTTCACACCCGGAATCCGATACACGCAAGAGCGACACGATAAAATGAAGATCAACCCCGACAGATTCCTCACAGCCGAAGAAGTGAAGCTCGGCCATTTCGTCGTCAAAGCACAAGAAGCCGCCTTCGCATGGAACGAATCCGAGAAAGGCCAATTCAACACCGAGTATTTCCCACCCATTCACATTCCGACCGTTCCCCACACACCCTGGGCTCACAGGAACATCCCAGTTCCACCCGGCATCATGGCAGAAGTCATTCGCATTATCAAAGACAAGATAGCCGCCGGTACTTACGAATCCTCCAACTCCTCCTACCGATCCTGATGGTTTTGCGTCTTAAAAAAGGACGGACTCAGTCTTCGCATCGTCCACGACCTGCAACCACTCAATGCCGTCACAATCCGAGACACCGCCGTACCCCCTATGACCGACCAACTCGCAGAATCCTTGGGCGGTCACTCTTGTTATGGTTCCCTCGACCTCTTCGTATCATTTGACCAACGCCTCGTACATCCTGACTCCCGCGACTTCATGACGTTCCAGTCGCCTCTTGGCACACTCCGACTCACCCGCATCACCATGGGTTACACCAACTCACCCCAAATCCTACACGGCGACACCACCTACATACTCCGCGACGAGATTCCCCACATCACTATTCCCTTCGTCGACGACATCGCAGTCAAGGGCCCCCGTTCGAGATATGAATTGCCTGGGGGAGGATACGAGACGATACCCGAGAATCCGGGAATCCAACGCTTCATCTGGGAATATTTCCAAGGTCTCAACCACATCCTACAGCACTTCAGATACATAGGTGGTACATTCAACGGCACCAAAACCGAACTCTGCCGACCCACCGTCATCATCGTCGGACACAAGTGCACATATGAAGGCCGCGTTGTTGACGACTCCAGAATCCAGAAAATCCGCCACTGGCCCATACCCGAAAACGCCACCGATGTCCGGGCCTTCCTCGGCACCTGCAGACTCATGTGCATCTTCATCAAGAATTTCGCACAACACTCCAGACCTCTCGTCCAACTAACCCGGAAAGGAGTCCCTTTCGAATTCGAGACATCAGTACAAACCGCCATCGACTACCTCAAGAACGCGGTCATCACATCTTCGGCTTTACGCGGAATAGACTACGAAGGTGACTGGGAAGTCATCCTTGCTGTCGACTCATCCATCATCGGAGTCGGCTTTGTCTTAATGCAAATCCGCGACGACAGACGACGATATCCGAGCCGTTTTGGATCCATAGCCTGGTCAGAGCGCGAATCCCGATACTCACAAGCTAAGTTAGAGCTATACGGTCTATTCCGCTCCCTCCGCTACTTTCGGATTTTCATCATTGGAGTCCGCAATCTCACTGTAGAGGTCGACGCCAAGTACATCAAAGGAATGCTCAACAATCCCGACATCCAGCCAAACGTGACAATCAACAGATGGATAGCCGGCATCCTCCTCTTCAACTTCAAGCTTGTCCACGTACCCGCCGCCAACCATTCCGCTGCAGACGGACTTTCCCGTCGCCAACGATCAGACCAAGACCCCCTCGAAACCGACGACTATGAAGATTGGATCGACCAGTCCTACGGCTTTTACATGCAAGTTGCAAACGGACGAACCACCAGACAAGGAGTCCGACAACTACTCACTTGCTCCAACTGCCAACAGCTCGACCTACCAAATCCGGACACGATGGTCGCAGCAGTCTACAACCAGAAAATATCCGACACCGACATACCCCGATCCGAGAAAGCCGTCCTTGCCGACAAACGTCTCATCGCAGTACAGAAGTTCTTGCAGGACATGGAACGACCCACGGACATGACTGACGACAAGTATAGGCAGTTTATCCGGTATGCCACTGAGTTCTTTGTCAGGGACAGCAAGCTCTGGCACAAACATCGAGACGGAAAACACAAAATCGTCATATCCCCGACAAACCGCTACCGCCTCATCAAAGAAGCCCACGACGCTCTTGGCCACAAGGGCCTCTTCTCAGTACGAATCCGCCTACTCGACCGCTTTTGGTGGCCTTTCCTCGACGACGACATCAAGTGGTACATACAATCCTGTCATCAGTGCCAAGTCCGACAAATGCGCTACCATCACATTCCCCCAACCGTCGCAACACCCGCCTCTCTATTCCGCAAAGCATACATCGACACTATGTTCATGCCACGCGCCGGCGGATTCCGATACATCATCCAAGCCCGCTGTTCTCTATCGTCTTATCCGGAGTTTTGGACTTTACAGAGAGAAACCGGTCAAACCGTTGGCGCGTTTATTTTTGAAGAAATCCTATGCCGCTGGGGCGCCCTTGAGGAAATCGTCACCGACAACTCAAAGCCGTTCATCGACGCACTTGACTACCTTGCCACTAAATATGGAATCCGACATATCCGCATATCGCCCTACAACTCCCAAGCCAACGGTCCCGTCGAACGCAGACATCTAGATGTCCGGGAGGCCATCATGAAAACTTGTGAGGGAGACGAAACGAAATGGCACACAGTCGTAGCATCGGTCTTCTGGGCGGAACGAGTCACTACACACAAATCCCTCGGATATTCCTCATATTACATCGCCGACGGAGTTGAGCCCCTCTTCCCTTTCGACCTCTCCGAAGTCACATACATGGTACTGACACAAGACGCAATGTCCACGGCCGACCTCATCGCACTCCGCGCCCGACAGCTCCAAAAGCGACCTGAAGACCTCGAGCTTATCAAGCAAAGAGTCATGAAAGCACGCTTCGACTCAATCCGGCACTACGAGACAAAATTCGCTAACACCATCAAGACGTACAACTTCAAACCCAGAAATCTAGTCCTAATCCGAAACTCACGCATCGAGATGTCTCTAGACTGCAAAGCAAAGCCGCGTTGGTTTGGACCCATGGTCGTCGTATCCAAATCAAAAGGGAACTCCTACACCCTCGCCGAGCTCGACGGAGCCATCTCCAAAACCCGATATGCCGCCTTTCGTGTAATACCCTACTATCCCCGCCATAGTATTTCGATCACACTTGACGACTTCCTCCAACAACCCGAACCCACAGAATCCGACACCTCAGACACGGACAGCAGTGACGACGACAAATCCGGCGACGAGTCCGAGAAAGAAGAATAACGGATGCGTCTCTTTCCTCTATTATTTTTATCTTATCACATTTTATCTGCATCTTATCTTATCAAAGCCACAGACACTCGTATATAGACTCAAACACGACTCTTATGATGCAAACAAATCCGACATAGCGGATAATGGACAACGGCTTACGCTGAAATCCGCCCGCTCGGACTTAGCTGATCGAGTCTTTTCCTTTCGGTTTTCTTTTCTTTTCTTTTCTTTGATTGAATCCGTTTTCTTATCTTATCTTATCCTCACTATCTTCGAGAGCACAAAAGAAAAATATATTCAAAAAAAAACAAAACAAAACAAAACAAAAAGTCTGCGCTGTACAAAAAAGGAATTTATTTCGACCCGAGGAGCCGCGTGGAGATGACGTCGAGATGGGAGAGGATGTGGACTTGGTTGTGCCGAATCCGGTTCAGCTGCTGCACGAACCAAATATGCTTGCGGTTTACCTGCGCCCCGAACTCCCCCAACTTTTCCGCGACCGTAAAGATGTCCATATCCATGGACCCGACCTGACCACGGACGAAGTCGATCTGCTCCGGCAAACCCGCATTGAAAGCCGGCCGGTCTCCTGCATCGATTAGGCTTCCACGCTCCCCGTCTGACGACTCCTCGTAGTCTGACAACATCCGCTGACTCATCGACGGCCGACTGGGCGAAAGCCGGGGCTTCTTGGTGGTGACGACCTTGGGTGCGAGTTTGTGCTTTGCTGGTCTGGTCGGACTTCTCGCGCGTTTCTTCCCCTTGGGATCAACCTTGCGCCCGGCACTTGCGGCCGTCTTCGTCGACAACGTGCGCCTTTTCTTCATACCCTTACACCGGTCGCACGCGTATCCCTCGACTCCTCGGCAGGCGATACCTGCAGTCTCGCAAGAGTCGCACTGGAAAATCCGAAACGGCCGCATTAGCTGCGCCGGTTAATCCAAAAAGTCTTGGGATGGGAAAACGTTTACTTACCCGAATCTCGTGCTCTACCACCTCCCCTTTCTCCCTCGACTTTCCCTTCGGCGCCTCGAACTCCTCGGAACCCCTGGGGTACGTCCTCGTCGGAATCCATGGCCGAATTCGTCCTTGTTTGCCGGTACTCCATACCTAGGCCCCATCCACCCACCTCTACGCCCTTAGCCGGAGATGGCAACCTGCTGCCTAATCCATCGAAGGCCGGCCCCGAGTACGGCCCCTTCATACGAGCCTCCTCCCGTTCCCTCGCCTTCCGGGCCCGCGTCTCCTCTTCCATCAGCTTCCAGTGCTCCTCCTCCCTCGCCTTTCGGACTCACTCTTCCTCCTCCCTCCTTGCGGATTCCTCCTCCCGTAACCTCCGGACCCGCTCTTCTTCCTCCCTTCTCGCAGACTCCTCCTCCTGTCTCCTCACTTCCTCCGCCCGCTGTCTCTCCTCCTCCTCGAGCCTCTTCTGCGCTGCCTGTTCCACCTCTCTCCGCTTAAACTCCGCCCTATTTGCTAGCCACTTCTCTACCTCAGCTATCTGCTCCGCGGCTGTACCAAGGATCGGTGGCTGCACCACGGGATCGACCCCGGCCTCCCTCAGCTCGGTTACTACGGCCCGTAGGTTCCTCTAAAAAAGTGGTGCGGCGCAGCCAGGTTAGAAAGCCGACAAGATGCGAACGAGAAAACTTACCACGGCTCGTCGGTATTGGATGAGCCACGCCGCAGTGTTGTCCTCATAGCCGTCCTGGATTAGATCCACAGTCGCCAAGCCGAGTCTCCGGAGATCAGTCACGGCCGCAGTAAGCTCCTCGCGCATGTCAGCACGGAGCGCGTCTTGGAAGGCGAGAAAGTCGTTAGATGAGGACGAGGGAGAAGACATGGTAGTACGGTGTTGGGAGTAAAGTGGGAAGAAGAACGACGTTGCTAGGCGCCACGGTGGAGCCATTGAAAATTTTCGTACTTGCCTCTGTTTATCCGCCCATGTGACTTTGGTTCGAGTTTTTCGACAAGTCCAGTCCAGCACCGGCCATACGACTTCCGGATTCGCACGAATTCCCTCCCGCTTACGCACGGCTTTCACGTGGATCAATGAGACGATTTGAACCCGACAGTCGACCAGGGATGGTCTCTATTAGAACTCCCGGGGAGATGTAGAGGGTACAACCTCTGTGGCCACGGAATCCCATCAAAAGACGCACTTTACTACTCGTCCACGAACCCGTCCATCACTCCATCCTAATCCGGCGCACTCTATCCTAAAACCGACAACAATCACACGTCAATTCCGGACAAGTCCGCACTCAAACCCGGACCCGAATCCCGAGCCCCTCTCTTACTGATCACAATGGCACCAATATACGTCGGAACCCTCTGCCCTCGGAACCCTCTACCCTCCAAGTCCGATCCAAAACCCGACCACTCCCGCAGTAGTATAAAGAGGACTCCCGCATACCCATAATAAGTAGATACCTAGAACCCCAGAATCGATCCCTCGTAGTTCCCTTAGACTTGTACTTCCCATATCCACAATCACAAATCCTTAACCTCTTATATCGTTTCCCGTCGTTCCCGCCTCGTCTCCTCACCGTTACGTTCACCGAGTTGAAACCCGACGTCGGATTACGTCGGATAACTCTGGACTTCACCAGAAACTATCTCTTTATCTCTATTTACCCTCGGATTTCTATCCTCTTTGACTAGTCAATACTGACGACGCCCTTGTCACTATTACGCTGACCTCTATCTAGTATCCCTTTCGGAGCTAGACCTGAACTACGCATCACAGCGTCTTTGTCAATCCATCCAGAGCATCCCCAAACATTGTCAAGACCAACCCTGTGTCTGAAAGTGTGCGATCTGTGGAGTATGCTGTCCAGGCTGGTTCCTTCAGCTTCAATCCATATATCGTCTTCACCTCTGTGTTGGCTGTGACTGGGTCTAATTTGACATCAGAGCCTGTCAGTATTTTTTGGCAGATCAGTGGACTAATGTGTACTCAGGAGTGGGAGAGATTCTATGCCTTTTTTGTGCAGTATTCAAAGTTCCGGAACTGAGGGCTCAAATATTTGATGGTTCAGTTTAGTGTTGGGGAAGTTCGGTCTCAGACCGATTCAAACCCGGTTTAGACCGAACCGAAACCACTGGTCTCGGTTTTGGTTTGGAGATTTCCAGCAGAGACCAAACCATTCAGTCTCCGGTTTGGGGATTTGGCTGCAGTTCAAACTCGGTTCAAACTCGGTTTGAACCGAAACCGATTAACATCGGCCGGCAAGCTCACCCCCCTTCCACAACGTCTCAAAAAGCCCAATCAAGGATCAAGTGCCAAACCATTTACTATTCTTTCCTTATTGTTGAACATGACATGGCGCTACCAACACCCCACAACCAACACCATGACCACGACCATGATCACCACACAGTCAACACCGGTCCAAGCCACCCAACGTCGCATACACAACACATCTGACCCGTCGGGCACCACCACCACCACCATGCATCACCACCACCACCATCACGTGCCCATCGAAAATGGCCAACGTGGTCAACCTGCCACGCATGTACAACACATGTGACATGTCAGGACACCCATGGAGAGGCCCACATGTGGCTCAATGCCAGCACAGGGTGTGCCAGCACCCCAGCACCCCAATCCCACCTTGCAAGCAGGCTGGCCATGTCAATTGATGTGCACAGCACTGTTGTAAGGTCAGAATGGTGCAGGGGGACTGGCCACTAGCAGTTTGCGGTTCAGACCGGGTTTGGACTGAAACCGAACTGATGCAAATGGTTTGCATCGGTTTCGGTCTGGTTTGGAGATTTTGGGGTGGAAACCGGACCATTCGGTTTCCGGTTTGGGCAAAAAGGCTTCAAACCGGACCAAACCGAACTTCCCCAACACTAGTTCAGTTGTGCTTAGCACTCGTGCTAAACAGAAGGATGATGGTCAGTATTAATCATATGTAATAATGTTTTCTAATACTGTATTTACAGGTGGATCTTCTGGGAGCAACTTTGTGAAACTATTAGCTAGAAAGAAATCAGCCATGGCACTCTCTCCCATCAAAGTCATGTCATCGAACAATGCAGTGGTGAGAGGTGCACTGAATTTTGAAGATCAGGGTGAGTACACACCTATCAATTGGCCGCTCTTCTATCACCTTACAAGGTTTCCAGTTCCGATATATAATGGTATGGATAAGAAGATAAAAATTTCCGCCCTTCAGAACATTTCGTCTGACTTGAAGTCATGGGAGGGTGACCTGGTTGGGAAGATATGTTTGGTTGGTTACACGGCAAACAGCTGGATTCCAAAAGATGCAACAGCCAAACAGCTATCTTTAAATATTCAGTGGGTTGTCGTTTTAGCATCTGACTAGGCAGTAGAGTAGTAGTATTATGTTAAATCTGTTGTGTGGTTGTTCTCAACAACAACCAAATATACCATTTATCTTTGACCACTTTTAATACATGTCTGTTTGAATAAAAGCAAGCAGTTTAGAGGTGCTGTATGTTCATGCCCACTGAATGTTGAAGCGTCAAAGCTTGAGGCTTGAAGCTCACATGATCAATGACGTCAATACAGGCGACACTTTGCCTCTCAACTGGAAAAGTGTCACCAGTCTTGACGTCATTGCACATCACATGATTTGCACATGGCCATTTCTTTCGCTGATCAATTAGAAAACATGAAGTTATAAACATGATTATGCGGTGGAATTTTGTCTATTCCATTCCAGCTGTAATTATGTAGCTTATTTGCTGATTCAGTAGCCTGCACAGTAGTGTTTTTCTTTGATTCTCACATAATGATAACTTGCATCACATAACGATAATTTGCATCTCATGATTTGTCAAAGCCTTTTTCCGAACCAAAACTCCAAACCAATGCTGTTTAAATGCCTTCTTCTAACACTACTGCTGCTTCTGTCATTCACCATTATAGTCCAAGAAAAGGGACTACAGCTGAACTCTGTTTGCCTTGGGTTTCCAGATGTCTGAAGTACTAAATTGGTTTATATTAGTTCGTTGAATTTCACACTCGGATTGACCAAAAAGCCATCAAGTACATTAGCCAAGTGTCTCAGAAGGGTTTCAGTGAGTGTTTGAAACCCATATGCCTGTTTCTCAGATGAATCTAATAAATTATCTGGTCCGAAAGAATCATTTGGTATCACTTGTCAAGAATACTGGAAACAGTTGTGCATTGGTGTATTTTCATGTCTGCCCAGACTGTTGAATGTACTGTCACTTCTGCCCAGACCAATGGGTGTACTGTCACTTAGACCCAAACCATTGGCATTATTATATTCTCTGCCCAAACAGGCAAGAGTATTGTCATCTTCATCCTGTCAATGCCAAAAAATACTGTTTTCATTGATATATCAGTCAATATATATCATATCCATCATGCTATTGTTTCTGTATAAACAATATCTTTCCACTTCATTAGGGTTTGGTGTGATACCTATAATCTGGCATTCTGTTACCTTTATATTCTCACCGCTGAAGCAAATGGTGAAGTTATTTAGTTTCTATAATACAACTATATCTTCCTGCAATATGGATGTGGACTATCCTATGGCTAGCATATGTGTGGGAGGTGGCAAAAAACCTGTCTTCACTTTATCTGAACTTGCACCAAATCAATGCGAAGCAGGAAACTATACATTTATATCATATACATTGAAAAATAATTTGATTCTTCCAAAAGATTCCACTGGCTCTCTTGTGGCTTTAGATATTCCACTAGCAAAAGTAGTCAGCAAACTAACCATTGCAAATCTAAAATTGATTGCTGCATATCATTCCATTTATTTGCCGGCACACATGAAGCATGCAGACATTCAAACTAAAATTGTAAACCACAAATGCAATAACTGTTCATCTTATGTTTCAGTGTTTGAGTTCACAGATGAGCTGGAAATAGCAAGTAAAAAGAGTTTAACTAATATTGAAGCTGTAAAGAGGTCACACAATAAAAACATTAACAAGCATCATCAACAAAATCTTCGTGCAGTTCAAAAATACACCTACAAAAACATTGAAAGGCATCAGCAACAAAATGTAGCAGCTGTACAAGGATATAACTTGGAACATCCTGAGAAGCATCAGCAACGTAATATAATGGCTGTGCAAAGATATAAATCACAACATCCGGATAAATACCAGCAACAGAATCTTGCAGCAGTTCAAAGATATTGCTTAGAACATCCAGAGAGACATCAGCAAAGAAACCTAGCAGCTGTTCAAAGATCTTCATCTGAAGATTCAGAGAGACATAAATTTTTGAATCAAATAGCAGTTCAAATTTTTCGTGACAACAATTCTGACAGATGCAAACAGCAAAATCAAATTGCAGCTCAAACATATAGAGACAAGTCAGATTTCCCTCCTTTACTACCATCCCAATCCTTGCAACATACTATTATAGCAGACTTTTGTAGAGAAAGTAGCTCTAACAAATTTACAGAAGCAGGTTGCACAGTGTGTGGCCGTTTAACAGCTGTCCATCAACTAACAAAACTGTCTTCACTTGATTTGGATTTGAATTTGTTACAGCTGTTTTCATAAACATGTTGAAAAGTTGAAAAAAGGTTTAAGGTCTAAAAATTTTGGACTTGGTGAAAATTCTCTTGTATCTCATGGAATACTGCATGGATTGAGATGGTTATAGAGGGAAAGTTGTACTATTTCTTAAGGGCTTTCTTCTACTCCTGTAATTACATTTGGATAATATTTAGTGTATGGTGAGTTGTAGATGAAATAACAGGGAAACCAGCACTTTTTGAGACCCAAAATGATATTGTCAAATTATGGCATCAAATGAGCTCCTATGAACAAGATTGTAGGGAGAAAATTGTTCATTTTTTCAAGGGCTAGAAGTACATATACCGTGTTTTTCTTTATTTTTGTGTTTTGAGCCAATATTTATAATTCTTGTGGTATTTTGATCCCAATGCAATCAAAAATAGTACAGATGTAATATTGGCTCAAAACACAAAAATAAAGAAAAACACAGTATATGTTACAAGTTCTTCCATTTATGGAAGACTCGTTCTTATCAGTCCAGGATATATGGCGGTTCGTCAGTAATTAATTAATGTTTGAAATCGACCATAGAGCCAATTTCTGGAATCTTACTCCAATTATTTTGAGAAAAATCAGGAATAAACTAGATTTTCTGAATTTTGTCCTCAAATATTTTCATGAATATAGAATTTATCTTGAGGTTGTGAAAAATCAAAAACTGCTCAGATGGAGCAGAAAAAAAATTTGTATGATGCGGAATTTGATCCAAAAAGGAAATTGTCACAGTCAGTCACTGTCCTCCTCAGTCTCAACACCCCAGATCTCTACCCCCTGAAGTGGGATGGCCAAACCCTGTGGGGACCAGTTAGGGGGAACCCAATGGAGTGTATGTATGCACCCAGAAGTGGCTCGATGTTTCCCCTTGTTCCATACTGACTCCCTCCTCCTCATCCCCCCCCCATCACCAGATATCTACCCCCCGAAGTCGGATGGCCAAATCCTGTGGGGACCAGTTAGGGGGAACCCAATGGAGTATAGGAATAGCATCAAACATGGTACGATGTTTCCCGTTGACTCATGGTGCCCCCCTCCTCCTCATCCCCCCCACATCCCAGATCTCTACCCCCTGACGTCGGACGGTGTAGAGGTCTGACGACGCTCTGAGTACGTATCATCGATATATCACAGATACTCACGAACCCGACACGCCCCACTTCCTCATCCTCGAAACTGACGTAACCCGACATCACCCGCTGTACCCAACGTATACCGTCTACCGACGGCCGACCTTATACCGACACCGATGATTCATATCGCCCAAAACGATCACACATGACACCTCGGACTCCCATACCGACATTGGCCCCTGTCCTCTTTGGACATAGGTTCTTTATTTTCATCTTTTTCATTATATCTTTTCCTCTCCATTTCCGTTCCTTCGTTGCCTCGCAACTCCCATCTTCTCCTTCCTATTTCATACCTCCTTTGTAGTTACTATTGGCCGAAGTAACTTATACCGAAGTAGTACTCTAGACAGACTTCTGTAAAACAGTGACCGACAACCGTATAATAATAACAATCCAGTTCCCCCCTCTTTCTCTCACTCAGAATCCTTCAGAGCCTCTTAGACCCTCTTGTCGTCGTAGGCCATAGACTTCCCGCCTTTATACTTAATATTTTATCTCGTTTTATCGTTACCCGCTCGCCGTACCCGACGTCGTCGGTATCGTCGGCTTCCCTATTTCTCACCTGTTATCGTCGTATTAGATGGCGGCTTCATTTATATTCTCTTACTACCATTTTACTACGACTCACGACACTAATTACCTTGTCACTTTTACGCTGACACCCCCTTTGGTTAGGATCATTCATTCCGAAGCCACCCCGAACACGCCTTTACAACGGCCAAACCCTGTTGGGACCAGTTAGAGGGGACCCAATGGAGTGTGGGAATAGCATCAAACATGGTTCGATGTTTCCCGTTGACTCATGGTGCCCCCCTCCTCCTCATCCCCCCCCACATCCCAGATCTCTACCCCCAGACAACGGACCGCTAAACCAATGCGGAGAGCAGTTAGGGGTGACCCATTGGAGTGTAGGGATCACCCCAAAAGTAGTCCGGTGTTTCCCCTTGTTCTGTACTGACCCCCTTCTCCTCATACCCCCCCATATCCAGATCTATACCCCCTGAAGATGGATGGCCAAATCCTGAGAGGGGTGGTTAGGGGGGACCTACTGGACTCTAGGTATGCCCCTCAAAGTGTCTGATCCCTCCAATTCAATGACACTGACCCCCATCCTCTTCATACCCTCCATATACCAGATCTCTACCTACCACAAAACCATGGGAGGAGTAGTCAGGTGGGATCCAATGGAGTGTAGGGATGGTATCCCCTTGAGTAATACTGACCCTATTCTCCTTCTACTTTCTTTTATATTCAGTTGAGAGTTGGATTCACTCCCACTCTGCACAAATTTGAGTCTGGATGTCACAGAGGGTGGCCATCTGGGCCATGGGGGTTTTTATCATGCAGTCTGTGTGTGGTTCACCTCCACCCTCTCAACACTTGTGCCCATGCCCCTGCTGGTTGTCTCCTGAGATTCTTCGATGACTCGAGACCGGGACTTTGTCGAATCTCAGCTGCAAATCAGCAGAAGGTAGGCCACAAGCAGTCTCTCTGGACCCAGTGAAACCCATAGCATGGGTTGTTGCTGGACCTCCGTTGAGATTGTAGTAAATCCTGACTTGGGGGGATGGCCATCTGGGCTGTGGAGATTGTGGCCATGCAGTCTGTGCATGGCTCCCCTCCATCCCTCCAAGACAGTTGAGGGCATCACAGAGGGTGGCCATTGGGGCCATAGGAGTTGTGATCATGCAGTCTGTGCATGATTCACTCCCACCCTCTAAAACCTTGAATCTGGATGTCGTGAAGGATTGCCATCTGGGCCACAAGGGTTGTGATTGTGCAGTCTGTGCTCAGTTCACCTCCATCCTCTTAAAATTTGTATCCATGCCCCTGCTGGTCTTTTCCCCAGACCCTTCAATGATCCAAGACTGGGATTTCATTGGATCTCTGCTGAGATGCATCAGCAGAAGGTAGGCTACCCAGCTGCATGGCCTAACAGACAGTCTCTCTGGACCCATTGATAGCCTGAATACAGGCTGTTGCCAGACCTCTGACTAATATGTGCTAAATTGTGACTTGGAGGATTGGCCATCTGGGTCACAGAGAACATGCAGTCTGTGCATAGCCCTCCTCCATCCTCCCACAATGCTTGAGGATATCATGGAGGGTGGTCATCAGAGCCATGGAAGTTGTGATTGTGCAGTCTGTGCATGATTCACTTCCATCCTTCTAAAATGAACTGAGAGAGATGACTGTCTGGACCATGGATACTGTGGTTGTGCAGTTTGTGCATGCCTCCCCCAGTCTGCAATATTATTCACTAGAAGGGGTGATCTGCACCATGGGAATTGTAATGGTGCAGTCTGTGCACCATTCACTTCCACCCTCTGGAGGTGTGCTGTTGAGGATGGTCTCTCTGGACCCTTCGATAACTCAAGACTGGGACTTCGTTGAACCTCCCTTGAGACTTGTCCAAAGAGGTACTGAGTACAATTCAAAATAAGGACGGTCTCTCTGGACCTTTCGATGACTTGAGACCAGAACTTTGTCAGACCTCCCATGAGACTTGTCTGGAATTGTCAGAGTTATCTTCAATTTTCTTGAAAATCACATGGTATTTGCGCAAATAATGTTTATTCCATTAAATAAGTGTCATATATACAACAAAAAAGATGGTCAATGTGTATACTCAGATGTTGTCAAAAGATGAATGGGAGGAGGCATCTTTGTGGTGTTTAGAGAGCTAAGAGCAACCAGAAAACCAATCAACATATCAAAGAATGATTAATAAGATTTTCCATGTGATAAGGATGAAAAACTTATAAGTGCAGACAAGAAGGTTTAGTTTCATGATAGTATGATTACAGGCAATACTTTTTCATATGAAAGCATACTTATAGCTATTTGCACAAAGCATGACAGTTGCCACATTTTTTTTGTTTATAACAAAAACAAAGACTTAGTGAAATTTCAAGTGTGAAGTAGTGTATCTCATGAAATACTAAATGGATTGAGATCATTGTAAAGGCAAATTTTATCTATTGTTCAAGGCCTTTTCAGCTGTGTTATTACATTTGGGCTGTGTCCAGTGTTTCCTGAATTATAAGCATAATAAGACAGAGTAGCAGCTGAACATTGAATGACAAATAGCTCTGTTAATACCTTTTGGATTGAGATGCTTGTATGGAGTAAAATGTTTATTTTTTAAATGTGAATCTTCTCAAATACCGGGATTTTCAATGTTGAGCATTTTCTGAGTGCAAGTTAGAATTTCTTAGAAACATTGCTAAATTTGCTTGAGATCAAGATTATGGGTTTAGAAACTGTAAGTGTTGGAAATCCCAGCATTTGTAGAGATTCACATCTAAAAAATGAACATACAAGCATCTCAATCCAAAAGGTATTGACAGAGCTATTTGTTATTTGATGTTCAGCTGCTACTCTGTCTTATTATGCTTATAACTCAGGAAACACTGGACGCAGCCCAAATGTAATAACACAGCTGAAAAGGCCTTGAACAATAGATAAAATTTGCCTCTACAATGATCTCAATCCATTCAGTATTTACAAGTTCTTTTAATTTATTAAAAGACTCGTTCTTTATCAGATCAGACTCAGTGCAAGTTCGTAATTAATTAATTAATTAATTGATAAAGTTGATCGCTTATAGAAATTTTTTTTTTGAGTACAAGGTGTGCTTCTGGTTTCTGTATTGGAAAATAACATAAAGTTGGGGCCATGTTTGGACAAGCTTACATAAGCATCCAAATATAGCTCAATGTACAAATGAGTAAACAATGGTTGAAATATATTCAGTTATGAATAAAATATTCATAAGGTAGGGGTCATTCATTCCTTACAAATGTCATGTGCTGTGTGTAACAGCGTCTAAAGTAGGAAAAAACACGGTCTGACGCGTTAATAAACACGCGTTTGGATTGATTTGGAATCGAATATTAAACAAAGCTTCCCTGAGAGTTTTAGTAGAATATAAACGATACCCAAATATCAAATTTGATTAAAAAAACATCATGATTTGCATGACTAGTTCACAAAACTAGAGCCATATGCTGCTCGACATGTCACAGTCTCTATTTACCGGTCTATAGATCTAGAATATGCTGCTACGAAAGCGCAGGACAATGTCCTCGATCGCCAATCTCCAGAAAGGGTCCAATGATCCTGTCTCAAAAAGACCAAAATGGCATCATGATAAGGCTATTGATTCCAGGGATGGTGACAAAGAGAACATACGTTCTGATTCCCCAACAGCAACATAATGATACTGAAAGGCCCCATAGAAAAGCCCTAATCCACCACCTATGCAGTCCACTTTTCGGTACCAAGTCAGAAAATGTTGCTCAGCAGCAGCACCAGACACTGCACCTACCTTTGGAACATTCTCAATCATTACGAAACGCCTTGTAGATCATCAAGAAGTCGATTTTGATGATGTCTCCAATCAGCTGATTGCACCTGTTGAGCTGTGTGATCATGTCTTGGAAGTGGGGGTCGAAGTGGAGCAAAGTGATACCAATTCAGACACTGATTCGGAGACAAGGCATTTACCACCATCCGGACCCTTGAAAGGATATGAGTACAGTCCCTTTCAAGCAAAGCCTGAGCCTTGAAGACTTGAAGGGCACATACGCACCTCTCCCACCCTCCATGACACCACTTCTGCACTCCACGATCTTGGATCCATCATTCGGCCAAAACGGAATAAGGGGGCAGGATATCGGGATCCTGATCTTGACCTGTGGACACGGGTTCGGCTGGAAGGAATGCAATCCATGTTGCGTTTATACACTAATCGAAATTCGGCCACTTACCAACACTGGGGAGCATCGGCACTGCAGGCCGCTATTGGAATGGGTCGTGGACTTCACTGCGCTCGCCGCCTTCGAGAGCTTTGTCGAGCCTACATTGCTGACCGATCCGTTTTGCCTGTCAATCCTTATGGGGATTGGAATGAATCATATCTTGCTGATGAAAATCTACGCAACGAAATCAGTATCTTTCTTTTATCAATCAGAAGCGAAATCTCTGTGAAAAAACTCCTCGAGTTCCTACATCAGCCATCCATCAAAGAAAAATACGGAATTGAAAAAAATATCAGTGTCCGCACCGCTCGTCAATACCTAAACTCCCTTGGGTACTGGTATAGATCAACACCCAAAGGCCAATATGTTGACGGCCATGAACGCAAAGATGTCGTTCACTATCGCCAGAATGTCTTCTTGCCACGATGGCGCCAAATTCAAGACCGGATGGCCAGGTGGGACAAAAAGTTGGTGGAATTGGCACCTCCGACATCAGGCCGTCGAGTTGTAACTTGGTTTCACGACGAATCGATTTTCTATGCACATGATTGTCGAAGGAAAGGCTGGTATCACAAGGATGCACCAGCGAAACCTTATGCCAAGGGTGAAGGTGCTTCATTGATGGTGGCAGACTATGTTTCCCAGGACTTCGGCTGGCTTCGGTCTCTCGATGGCAAACAATCAGCACGACGACATTTCAAGCCAGGAAAAAATCGGGACGGATACTTCACCAATGACGACATTCAGGACCAGGCGATTGCTGTGATGGACATCCTAAAGGAGTGTTATCCACAATATGATCATGTTTTTGTCTACGATAATGCAACAACTCACCTAAAGAGAGAAGATGGCGCTCTATCAGCCCAACGCATGCCAAAAAACATCCCGAAAGAAGGGACCAATTGGGGGATCGAGGTTGTGAAGCGGGATCCAGTTACATGGAAACCAATCTGTCGGCCGGATGGGTCACACGAGAAAGTCAAAATCCGAATGAGAAATGCACAATTCGTTAATGGAGAACCACAGCCACTCTACTTCCCTCCAGGACATCCGCGTGAAGGCATTTTCAAGGGAATGGCAGTAATTCTTCAGGAGAGGGGCTTAGGTGATATGTCAAGGACACGCGCCGAGTGCAAGAGCTTTAAATGCAAACCGGGTGAGACGAATTGCTGTTGTCGATGGATACTATATCACCAGCCCGACTTCGCAAACGTTGAGTCACTTCTTGAGGCTATTTGTCATGCGCGCAGCTTTGAAGTCCTATTCCTGCCAAAGTTTCATTGTGAACTTAACTTTATAGAACAGTGCTGGGGGAGGGCCAAGATGGTGTATCGAACTTTATCCTGAGTCATCTCGTGAAGATCAACTTGAGGCCAACACTACGCTATCGCTAGAATCGATTCCGCTGGCAATGATGCGCAAGTTTGCGAATCGGTCACTACGATTCATGGATGCGTATATTCGGGGACTGAATGGGAGGCAGGCGGCATGGGCATCAAGGAAATACCGTGGGCATCAAGTGTTGCCAGCCACCATCATGGAAGACTTAGGGAAAGAAGGCATCGTGTAAGCCTGCAGGTGCGACTGTCAGTCTGATCGAATCCAGATTTGATCATTGAATAACTTGTCACAGATCTTATCGATCATCACAAAAAGTTGGGATCTAATCCTTAATACTCTATAGAATATTTGTTAGGAAGCCGATTTTTGAATTCCTTTCTCAACATTTTGAAAAGTAACTTCCATAGTTTTCCTGATGCTTTTTTGCCTAATTGAATCAAGGATGTCACAAAAAGTCACAGCACGTGACATTTGTGAGGAATGAATGACCCCTACCTTAACAGCTTCAATTGTTGATGGAATCAGCTGAAAATTTTACTGACAACTAGTCTAGCCATTTCTGACAATGTGTGACCATCACATGTGACCAGTCTAACCATATAAGGCAATTTTTGATATAATGTGCAGAATTTCATGCTGATCACAGTGGTGACAGTCACATGTCACAGATCTAACCATATAAGGAAATATTAGTGATTTAAAGCAAGTGGGGTCAGTTTTAGTATCAATTGTCTGATTTGAGCAGTAGGCATTATAGTTTAATGTGGCAAGTGTGACAGTCACATGTGACTAGTCTAACCATATAAGGAAATTTTGAGCCATATGGGCTAAATTTAACAAGAATCATGATGGTGACAGTCACATGTGACAAATCTAACTATATAGGGAAATAATGAAGTTGAGTGTAATATGGATGACCAGTGGGTCTCTAAGCCTGACACCATATCCATACCTGTGGTACAGGTCTGCATTACCCACCATCAAACATGTGTATAGCAGTTACCGGTGATACGCATCATACGATTCTATGCTCCGAATATACGAATCAGATATACTATACCTCTTCATTGACCATATCCTGATATCTCACGATCTTATGAATGTCTGTGAACTTTTCCGATATCTCTCGACAACTATTGATCCATTCCGAACTTGTTGCACCTTCAAAACAAAGCCATCCTACATTGAACCAATACCGTTCCCATCAGACACCATGCCATTTCATTCCGTTTCACTTTTCACATCACTTCTCCATCATATATCCTTTTATGTCACATATTATATCGCTCTCCTATCTTTTCCTTTCATACTTCTTTGTTCTAATGTCATCTTTGATTCCTTTCTTCACACTTTTACTAACTCTTATCAATATTTCTTTATCCTAGAAACCTTTCTGATGTTTACTCCTATTCCATCTTTTATTTCCAACCTTTCTGATTCTCTGACATTTTGTTCCGACCTTCCAATTGTCATAGTATAAAAAAGCTCATGTATTGTAGCTTTACCAGCAGAGAAAATACAACTTTCCCTTCTTCTCAATCATAGTTTAAGAGCTATAAAGCTCTTTTTAGCTAGCACTCAAATTTTAGTCTTGAGTCCATCAGTCTTCATCTTCTAATATCAATATTCTCGTCGCGACTGTGTTTGCGAAGTCGCACAGTTGATCGCAACTGTTGCATGTACATTCTTATTGTTCGAAAACTTAGTAGTAGTTTTCACACCTTCCTATCTCTTCATACATGTAGTAGACATCTTCACATTTTTGCAATCACCTATTAGGTAGTTTGTTTGGGGATCTCCCCTTCTATAGCTACCTACAGCGTATCACCGGTGTAACCATGTGGGTATCATGAATCTGAGCGCTATGATGAGTGCGTCACTGGTGGCAAGCCAAGATCCCAACACCTCCCTCAGGCCAGACACACATTAATTGACATGTCTGTTACCTTGGCGAGGTATGGGGTGGGGACTCAGATGAGCCGTACGCCATTCTCGGTGCTCTTGGTGCTAGATACCTTGTGAAGAATGCCTACATGTCAATTGATGTGCAGGCTACATTCACAAGATGGCTGGTGGCAAAGTCGTCATTGTTGATGCTGGATATTTCATGAATGACATCTATGTGTCAGTGCTCATTAGCCCACAAGGTGTCTCGTTCATGTGCTGGTTGTGGAAGTGTCATGCTACAGTTAGGGAAAGTATTGTTGTCTTAGTTAGAAGAAGTAGTGATGGGAAATGACATTGAATAAATTAGAGAAAATTGAATGAACATTAATTAATCTGCTAAACAAGAAAATCCTATTGTTTGTGATTTAAACATTCTAAGATGGAGATAAAAGAACTCGTTCATGCCATGCAAAGCACTGGCCCACTAAACAAGTGGAAAGTGTACTCCAAATGATATAATGTTTTTGAGAAGCAGAATTGCAGGGAAAAGGCCTGATCAACCTAATGTTGCTTCAAAGAATTTCAGAAATGTGCCAATTATCTGTGGTATTCACTCACAAAAGGATCAAATCAATTTGCTTGGCTGTGAAAAATTTGCCAAAGACACAAACCAGAAATTAATCAACTTTTATTCCATTGACAGATGGGGAAAGGAAAAAGATCCTTCTATAAAAAACAAATCAAAAGGCAAATTGAAGGCACTTCATGAATCTAGTGAGATAGACTTTGATACTCAAAGAGAAATATGGAAGGTGCACCATGGTGGAACAGAAAACTTTGCTGGTAAATTGTCACTGTGTATTGGAATGCCAGTCATGCTTAGAAACAATGATGCAACTGAACTTTGCATCACAAAAGGACAAGAAGGATTTGTTGTTGGTTGGCAGTCATCAAAGGCAGATCATGGAAAACGTGTACTGGACACATTGTTTGTGGAGCTTCAGGAGCCACCAAAGCTTGTGCAAATTCCTTCACTGCCACACAATGTTGTGCCAATTGTAAAAAACACCAAGACAGTTCAGTGTGTATTTCCCAGTGATTTAAAAGAAAGAATAGAAAGACAACAGGTTTGGGTTTTGCCAAACTTTGCCATGACCGCACATGCTGCTCAAGGAAAAACAAGACCATACAATGTTGTGCACCTGAACAGTTGCTTTTCACACATGGCATATTATTCATCATTGTCAAGAAGTGCTACTGCAGCTGGCACTGTAATCATACAAGGATTTGACAACAAAATGATCACCAGAGGATGCTCAGGATATCTCAGACAAGAGTTCAGGGAACAAGAACTCCTTGATGACATTACAAGAATGAGATATGAAGGCATACTACCAGAACATATTGCACAAGATGTCCGGTCATCAATGATTCAAAAGTTTCAACAATGGAAAGGCATTGCATATGTTCCTTCTAAAACAGATGCAGCTTTGAAGTGGTCAGACAGTGATCCCTTGGTTATTGCTTCATTGGATGTCAGTCCATGGCACATCATTGAGAAAAACAAGAATAAGCAAAAATTAATGTCCACTCCTACTCCTTTTGTTCTGGCAAAAGGATCTGTTCCACTTTTATCCAGAAAAGATTTTATTGAGACTAGTGAACTGCCACCAGCTAAAAGACAGAGACAGGGACCAAATTTGTTGGCTTCTCCAACAGGTCTGCCATGGGATGACAATAATTACAGTCGTGCATATGATTTTATTTTAGTTATATTGTTTGATCTCTGGAAGGGAAATCATATGGCATGGTCTGAAGTGTTTCATGATATGAATAATTATCTGGCCATTTTATCTGATGGCTTCTCAGATATATTGAAAGGCAATATGACATTTGTTCAACTCAGAAATAAATTAAGAGCTGTATTGCATGATGAACATCCTGAGAAATATGTAATAGGACCTGTTGGAATTAGTGTTGCCACTCTAGCCAAGGATCTTTTACATGTAGATACCACAGTTGCATCTTCTCAACATCAATGTACTAGGTGTAACTTTGCTGAAACACCAGTGGATGATCAACTTGGTTATGTTTTACATGGAGAAACTTCAGTTCAAAGGTCTACTATGAATTGGATTGAAACATTGTCCCAACAAACACACAGAAGGTGTTCCAAGTGTCAATCTGATATGCAACAAATCTTATTCTACAATACAGTGCCATCTATGCTTGTGCTTGAATATCCATTCATGGAGATTGAAACTCGTCATACACTTGAGTTCAAGACTGACAAAGGCATCAAGTCATTGCATTTGAAAGGGACTGTGTATCATGGACAATATCATTTCACTAGTAGAATTATTGGTGCAGACAAGAAGGTCTGGTTTCATGATGGTATGACCACAGGAAATACTTGTTCATATGAAGACATGCTTGATAAATTATCTGATGCTGATCTGAGATTATGCAGAGACAAAAACCTTGTGTTGGCAATATATGCTTGAATGCATCTGTGTGGGTGGGTGGGTGGTCTAAGTGTAGTTCAAATTTGCATACAATAATTAAAATAAGGGATGATTGTGTTGAGTAATAACTTTGGCACTATGGGTGGGATTGGTGGGCTTAGTATTTAATAACTCAATAGTATTTATAACAGAACAGTGAATCAATTCAGGGTAAAGATATGACCTTTGGAAGAACTTGTTCATGCCATGCGAAGCACTGGCCCACTAAACAAGTTGGATTGGATTCAGGCCATCTCCTCTCCTGAGCATCATCTCATTGCCTCCAGCTCGTCAGAAAATTGTTTTGACATATGCACTCAGTACTCACTGTCTCAGACCAGGCAGGCCACCAATAAACGTAAGAAGGTGGACGATACACTCTCTGACTGGTTGGTCATGCTAAATGGGTTGGTTTTGTTCTTGATTCTATACCTGAGGTCAAATTTTTGGACGCCGTCATTGGTGCAGGTACATTTGATCCATCTTGCTCTTTCTTGATCTGACAGTGTGGGTAGGGTGTGGGATCGATTGCCGCTGTCATTCAGGAGAGCCTTGAATTGCACAAAATCTCCATCTTCGAGAAGAAACTCGAAGACCCATGGACGCTGTTCACCATCATGGATGAAGACAAACTTAGGCAACTCTTGGGACTGAGAAAGGTAATTATTGAAGGGATTGAAACACCAGAGATCATGGAGGCATAGAATGACTTGTACTAAAGTGCATGACATGAAGATGAAGCACTTGCATGACTGCGGCAAAAGAGGGACGTAAAGAGAGCGGTTTGAGTGATTCAATTGGGGTGAACGGCAAACATTCCCAGGCAATGCAACAGATGAGGGAGTGAGGAGCCAACTCAGCATCTCTGGGAACCCATAAGACGCTGAAGACTTGGTGAGTGAGGGCGGAAGGCCAGCAGTTCAAGTGATCTGATGGGGGCAAATGTTGAACGTTCCTGGACAATCCAAAGGACAAGGGAATGAATGGTAGGCTCAGTGTCTCTGGGAACCCATGAGATGCTGAAGACTTGGTGAGCAAGGGCAGAAGGCCAGTGGTTTCAGCAATTTAATGGGAGTGAATGGTGAATGTCTCTGGGAACCCAAAAGACGAGGGAATGAGTGGTAGGCTCAGCGTCTCTGGGAACCCATAAGATGCTGATGAAGAAGACTTAGCAGGTGACTCAGTGTTGTGACATTTTTTGGTTATTTGTCTTTATTTGATTGGGCTTGCCTTATTGGGGCTTTTTTTTTTTTGTTTTCCTCCTCAGCGTGTTTTGGGTTCCCAGACACGTTGCTCACTTCCTTTACCCTCAGTGCTCATCCTGGATTCCTCGTTATGCAGCTTTGGCGTCCTACGACTGGTCTTCAAGCGTGTTTTGGGCTCCCAGACATGTCAGTGCCCCCATATTCCTCCCTATGTGGCTTCAGCGTCCTAGGACTGGTCTTCTCACTCCATTCCTCCTGCGTGAGTCCTTTTCTTCTTGCCGGCCTCTCACCACCCGCTGGGCCACTCAGGGAACAACCCTGGGACCGAGTGGACCGTGAGCTTTGAGATGCAGCAGCTACTAGGCTGCAGTCCCACTCCTGAGCTCACAATCTTTGTCTCCAGACATGCACCCTAATGTGTTTTGGGTTCCCAGACACATCACCCACTTCCTTTAATCCCCTTGCTAACCTTCCCCACCATCCACTACCTCAACCCGCGTTTTGGTCATTTGGACGTCATGTCTGCACCACCACAGCTGCTGGACCACTCCGAAGGACGGGCACACCTCCTCAACGGGGTGCTTTATTACTCCACCAATTCCTCCCGCAGCATATCTCCACCTCCACCCAAACCGCCCCATTTCCTCACCAGCGACATTTTCCATGTCTGATCATCCCGTCACCTGGAGCAGTCTCAATACCCCTGGTGGTGGACCACGGCGTACGGGTATTTGAGTTTCTTGCCCATGCACCCCTCATTCATCAGCTATCCATTTGACCGCCTCGCCCACATCCTGCCCCTTGAGAGGGATGATGGGGGATTCTACGTCAGTGCCTCCCTCACCAGCAGTTGGTTCTGGCTCCAGCAAAAGTTAAAGTACACAATCTGCGTGTTGGTGAAGAAATATCCTGCTACAATCTTACTACCATGGAGCCCCTCCACTTGGGGATATGGGCAACAGCAACAAAGTCATTACATTGCACGACAGTGTGCCATCATATCAAGGGATTGGTTTGTCATCCTCATGGCCAGCCTCTCCTTCCTGATTGCAGTAGGAGAGTCACAGATCCCCGATGCTCCCATCCCAGACTGGTTTACCCAGTTGGCAGAGGCTGGGGTGGCCATGTCTTCTGTGCGCACCTTTTCACCATTCACCCCCCGCGTGGGGGTCTTCCTGGATATATTGGATTTTGAAAAAACGCAACCAGCTGTGGAATGGTTCTGTCACTACTACATCCCTGTTTGGTATCCTTGGGGAGCAGATGAGGTACAAGCTTTCCACCAGAAGTCCTCATTGGCTAGTTTAGCTTCCCCGCCTCATAAATTACAAGAGGCCACTACCTTTATCACCCGGACGCCCTCAGTTTCTTCACTGGACAATGCAATGCCGGATATGTCTGACGCCTGTCCTGCCAAGGCCCACCCGACCTGGAAGGAATTCTTCACTGAGCGCGAAAAGTTGAATGCTCAGAAGCTGGGGAATGAAAACCCCTCGGCCCATCAGACTCGGTTGAATCGTGAACGTAACCTGCCCACCGTCAGCGCCAAAGTGTTTGAATGGGCCCCAAGTGACGAGATTCCTTTACAGCTGGTATGCAAGGCAGTCCTTCAGCGAGCGAGAGCAGAAACTTTGGAGAACTATGGTGCAAACCAGCAACATTATGACACTTTCTGGAATGAATGGGACTGTTGCGAGGAGTTTGGGCCCAGGGACCAGGATGATGACGAGGCTGACGGATTTCTGGGGACCATGTCAAGAAGAGTGCATTCAACCGGATCCAGATCACAACCCCCCAATCCGAATTCAGAGGTTGCCATTGCAGACGACGTGCAGTCGGCAAGCGAGTTGCCTGACATGTATGAAATTGTGCACCTGCTATCCATGCATCATGGATTTGTCCTGCCCATGCCAGTTCCCAGCCACGCTGACCACATGGAACCCCAGGCTGTGCAGAATATTCTGTGTGTGGTTGGATTGAAGCGTGGGGATGACCCCATTTTCAAGACTGACGTCGGTGCGGTGGCCTTCAATTTTGTTCAAACCCTTGCCTCTGGTTGACCGATGAAATCTTTGTGGAACTTGGACTGGGACGGCCACCAGCCTCTGGCCCTCACGGGTCCCTTCAAACATCTTCACCATCTTCCGTCTGGTCCCTATATCTTTGACTTTGGAGGCGCTGCGACAGTCCCGTGGAGGATTGCAGTCCCACAGCCTGCTGACGCACTTTACATCTGTAGGCTGGATGCTGGGTATCATGAACTGGATATCACTCGAAACCTGCTGCAGAGAGGAATCCCATTTCGAACCCTCCAGCCCCTAAGGGGTGTTCCCCATTCACGGTCCTCTGACCCCTTGATAGTCCCTTTTCAACTCTCTGGGTAACAAATTTTCAAAAAGAGATTATGATGCTTATCTGCACCAACAGGCGGTGGTCTTAAGTGGCCGTGGGGGTCGAGCAGCACTGCTCCAGGGGGGAATCTTGTGGCGGCTGGCTGTCCAGGAGACCAGCTTCGAGGCTGTTTTACAAGGTCCATCATCCTCGGTACTCCTGCATAGGGTTGGGTTTTCAGTGGAAGATCGATGGTCAGCCAGTCGTCTGTGGGATGATGACTTGAGAGAGGATGAGATCCACTTACTTTGTGGCACCTATATCTGCAACACGGGTACATTTCTACAGGTAATGCTCCTACTTCATGTCGGGTTGTGTCTGCCAATATTATGATTAAAACAAGGCATTGCCCATTTGAAAATTGTGTATAATACCACAACTTTAATGATAATGGTTATCATTGGTTATCATTGGCGATTTCATTGCAATTATCATTGCATCCTGGGGCGTTATCATTGGTTATGATTGGCCTATTTTCATTGCAATTATCATTGCATCCCAGGGCGTTGTCATTGGTTATCATTAGCATATTTTCATTGCAATTATCATTGGTTATCATTACCCTATTTTCATTGCAATTATCATTGCATTCCGGGGCATTATCATTGGTTATCATTACCCTATTTTCATTGCAATTATCATTGTATTCCAGGGTGTTATCATTGGTTACTTGTTTAGTGGGCCAGTGCTTCGCATGGCATGAACGAGTTCTTCCAAAGGTGATATCTTTACTCTGAATTGATTCACTGGTCTGTTATAAATAATATAGAGTAATACTAAGCCCACCAATCCCACCCATAGTGCCAAAGTTATTACTCAACACAATCATCCTTTATTTTAATTATTGTATGCAAATTTGAACTACACTTAGACCACCCACCCACCCACACAGATGCATTCAAGCATATATTGCCAACACAAGATTTTTGCCCCTGCATAGTCTAAGATCAGCATCAGATAGTTGATCAAGCATGCCTTCATATGAACAAGTATTTCCTGTAGTCATACCATCATGAAACCAAACCTTCTTGTCTGCACCAATAATTCTACTAGTGAAATGATATTGTCCATGATACACAATCCCTTTCAAATGCAATGACTTGATGCCTTTGTCAGTCTCAAACTCAAGTGTATGACTGGTTTCAATGTCCATGAATGGATATTCAAGCACAAGCACAGATGGCACTGTATTGTAGAATAAGATTTGTTGCATATCAGATTGACACTTGGAACACCTTCTGTGTGTTTGTTGGGACAATGTTTCAATCCAATTCATAGTAGACCTTTGAACTGAAGTTTCTCCATGTAAAACATAACCAAGTTGATCATCCACTGGTGTTTCAGCAAAGTTACACCTAGTACATTGATGTTGAGAAGATGCAACTGTGGTATCTACATGTAAAAGATCCTTGGCTAGAGTGGCAACACTAATTCCAACAGGTCCTATTACATATTTCTCAGGATGTTCATCATGCAATACAGCTCTTAATTTATTTCTGAGTTGAACAAATGTCATATTGCCTTTCAATATATCTGAGAAGCCATCAGATAAAATGGCCAGATAATTATTCATATCATGAAACACTTCAGACCATGCCATATGATTTCCCTTCCAGAGATCAAACAATATAACTAAAATAAAATCATATGCACGACTGTAATTATTGTCATCCCATGGCAGACCTGTTGGAGAAGCCAACAAATTTGGTCCCTGTCTCTGTCTTTTAGCTGGTGGCAGTTCACTAGTCTCTGTTGGAATTGGTAACGTCGTACATTTTATCATTGACTATGTTATTCGGTTGTATATGCGTTTATCTGATCTTATCAGATAAATACTCTCAAGGACTATCTTCGTATGTAATATTCATTACTCATCGGAGAGTATCCGGGTCTGCCCGTGAGGGGCTTCTGCCATTGGCTAGTTTACATCATTAGTCATCGTTGTAGTTTAGTATATATACTTGGTATCCGATGTAGTAGACACTCCATCGGATTATTACAAGTTCGTATCAGACCACTCTACAGTCTCTTAGTATACGTCTTTTGGGTTCCCAGAGACGTTACTTAAGTGTTGGCTAACGCTACCATCGACCGTATAATCCGCATTCTAACATAATCCGATACAACCTGCTCCGGTTCCTCCGCTATGTCTACTACTTCGTCGTCACGATCGTCCGGCTCTCGTGCCTCTCGACCCTCTGTACCGTCGTACGACTCAGCGCAAGAAGCCGAGCAAGACGTTATGCTCGAACTTGGGCGCGATCCGTCTAATCGATCCGCAGATGCTCTTTTTACGTATTTCCATTCGATTATCCTCATCATCATCGCCTACGTTCGCCTCCTTTCGCAACAACTTGGACAGAGACTCACGTCTATCGAACTCGCGCTTGAAAGGCGCGTTGATGCTACCGACAACGTCATCTCCCTCCTCGATTCGAAAGTCAAGGCGCAGGATGTCAAGCTCGCGACGGCAGTTCGCACTGCTCTCGCTGCCTCTGCTCCTACGCCCTCCGGTGCCTCAGCCTCTGGTTCATCGACTCCATCGACAACTACGCAACGCACCGCTACTCGTGGCCAGTCGGCACCGTCTACCGCCGCCACACAAGGCTCATCTGGACGCTTACTTAAGTGCTCCAAGTGTCATGCCCGCGGTCATCACGTTGATGACTGCCGTTCCTCGAACCCTGCTGCCGTACGTCGCCGAGTTTCACAGAACAAGAAGTTGAGGGGAGGTCAACGTTTTGACGCTTCAGCACTCACCCCATCCAACCTCTCCCTTCTCCCCTCGCTCCCCTCGGCAGCACCTACCCTTTATGCGCCGCCAACAACCTACGTACCGGGCCCCGCTCCAACTGTCATCGCGGAGGCCGCCGAGCTTCGTCGGCGCATAGCGCAATCCAACCGCGACAGGCGCCGCAATCGTGCGCGCACCTCGACCCCCACCTCCTCGTCTAAGTAGTGATGGATGTACTCCGTTAAGGGGAGGTGTTGGAATTGGTAACGTCGTACATTTTATCATTGACTATGTTATTCGGTTGTATATGCGTTTATCTGATCTTATCAGATAAATACTCTCAAGGACTATCTTCGTATGTAATATTCATTACTCATCGGAGAGTATCCGGGTCTGCCCGTGAGGGGCTTCTGCCATTGGCTAGTTTACATCATTAGTCATCGTTGTAGTTTAGTATATATACTTGGTATCCGATGTAGTAGACACTCCATCGGATTATTACAAGTTCGTATCAGACCACTCTACAGTCTCTTAGTATACGTCTTTTGGGTTCCCAGAGACGTTACTTAAGTGTTGGCTAACGCTACCATCGACCGTATAATCCGCATTCTAACAGTCTCAATAAAATCTTTTCTGGATAAAAGTGGAACAGATCCTTTTGCCAGAACAAAAGGAGTAGGAGTGGACATTAATTTTTGCTTATTCTTGTTTTTCTCAATGATGTGCCATGGACTGACATCCAATGAAGCAATAACCAAGGGATCACTGTCTGACCACTTCAAAGCTGCATCTGTTTTAGAAGGAACATATGCAATGCCTTTCCATTGTTGAAACTTTTGAATCATTGATGACCGGACATCTTGTGCAATATGTTCTGGTAGTATGCCTTCATATCTCATTCTTGTAATGTCATCAAGGAGTTCTTGTTCCCTGAACTCTTGTCTGAGATATCCTGAGCATCCTCTGGTGATCATTTTGTTGTCAAATCCTTGTATGATTACAGTGCCAGCTGCAGTAGCACTTCTTGACAATGATGAATAATATGCCATGTGTGAAAAGCAACTGTTCAGGTGCACAACATTGTATGGTCTTGTTTTTCCTTGAGCAGCATGTGCGGTCATGGCAAAGTTTGGCAAAACCCAAACCTGTTGTCTTTCTATTCTTTCTTTTAAATCACTGGGAAATACACACTGAACTGTCTTGGTGTTTTTTACAATTGGCACAACATTGTGTGGCAGTGAAGGAATTTGCACAAGCTTTGGTGGCTCCTGAAGCTCCACAAACAATGTGTCCAGTACACGTTTTCCATGATCTGCCTTTGATGACTGCCAACCAACAACAAATCCTTCTTGTCCTTTTGTGATGCAAAGTTCAGTTGCATCATTGTTTCTAAGCATGACTGGCATTCCAATACACAGTGACAATTTACCAGCAAAGTTTTCTGTTCCACCATGGTGCACCTTCCATATTTCTCTTTGAGTATCAAAGTCTATCTCACTAGATTCATGAAGTGCCTTCAATTTGCCTTTTGATTTATTTTTTATAGAAGGATCTTTTTCCTTTCCCCATCTGTCAATGGAATAAAAGTTGATTAATTTCTGGTTTGTGTCTTTGGCAAATTTTTCACAGCCAAGCAAATTGATCTGATCCTTTTGTGAGTGAATACCACAGATAATTGGCACATTTCTGAAATTCTTTGAAGCAACATTAGGTTGATCAGGCCTTTTCCCTGCAATTCTGCTTCTCAAAAATACTATATCATTTGGAGTACACTTTCCATATCGCATATTCACCAAAGCGGTTCTGAACTTTGCATCTTCAGCAGTTTGGGTTTTTTGTCTCATGTTTTCTCTGAGAATTACAACAGTGGTTACTTGATGCCAAAGCGCTTTGCCAACAGCAGTTTCTTGAGCATATGGTGTTAATCCAGAATGTGCTTGTGTGCCAACTGTTCCACTATATAATGCTGATCCTCCAACTGGAGGCAATTGTGCAAAGTCTCCAGCAAATATCATGTGAATTCCACCAAATGGCAGGTCATGAATGTTTGTTGCTTTAGCAAGTTTTGCACTGATTTTATACAAGTCATGGCAAGATATCATTGAAACCTCATCAATGAATATATAGTCAACTCCTTCTAATCTGGCCTTGAGCTGAGCAATGTTGGTGGCTTCATTTTTGCCAGATGAATTTGGATTAATTCCCAAAAAGTAATGATATGTGGAACCATTCTGTAATGCAGCTGATGTTCCAGTTACGAGTTCATCCATTTTTGGAAGACTCGTTCTTATGAGTCCAGGATATATGGCAGTTCGTCAGTAATTAATTAATTAATTAATTAATGTTTGAAATCAACCATAGAGCCAAATTCTGCATTTCTAACCCGTTTTTTTTGGGAAAAATCATGAATGAACTTGATCCTTTGAATTTTGTCCTCAAATATTTTCAGCAATATAGGATTTACCTTGAGGTCATAAAAAATCAAAAACCACTCCAATGGATGAGAAAAAAAATTTGTATGACGCGGAATTTGATCGAAAAAGGAAATTGTCACAAACAGTCACACTCTCCTCCTCCGTCTCAACATACCAGATCTCTACCCCTGGATCATGGACTACAAAAGCAAGCCAGGAGTAGTCAGGTGGAATCCAATGTACTGTAAGTATGCCCCCAGAAGTGGTTCAATGCTTCCCATTGAGTTTTACTGACCCTCTCCTCCTCATGCCCCATACACCAGATCTCTACCCCCTGCAGTTGGATGGCCAATCCACACACGGAGTAATCAGGACACTACTGACACCACAATATTTTGCATGCAGGACAATCATTGTAAAATTATTGACAGCTTGTTATCATTTTGCAACCAATTTTGTACTTGCAAAATTCAATCCCAATATATCCTTTTGTCACTTATTTCTAATTTTGCACCCCTCAAAATGAAAACAATGGAACAAAAGAATATATTTGGGTTGGATTTTGCAACTACAAAAATGGTTGCAAAATTATAACAAGCTGCCAATGATTTTATGATGATTTTCCCACATGCAAAATAGTGTGGTGTCAGCAGTGGGAGGGACTTAATGGAGTGTAGGGAACACCCCAAAAGTGGTACGATGTTTCCCCTTTCGCCATACTGACCTCCTCCTCCTCATACCCCCCACATCCCAGATCTCTACTCCCAGACGACGGACTGCCAAACCGCATGGGGAGCAGTTAGGGGTGACCCAATGGAGTGTAGGGATCACCCCAAAAGTGGTACGATGTTTCCTGTTGAGTCATACTGACCCCCTCCTCCTCATACCCCCTCACACACCAGATCTCTACCCCCAGACGACGGACCACTAAATCGCACCGGGAGCAGTTAGGGGGGACCCAATGGACTGTAAGTATGGCCCCAGAAGTGGTTCAATGCTTGCCATTGAGTTGTACTGACCCTCTCCTTCTCATACCCCCCTGCCGCCCCCCATCCCCCCACCTTGGACCCCAAATCACTTCTTCTGACAAAAATCATGAATGAACTAGTTTTTGTAGAGCATGTCCTCAAATATTTCCATAAATACATAATTTATAAGTTCAAACACTGCCCAGGCGGACAAGAAAAAAAATTTGTATAGTCTAGAAATAAGTCGGTACAAAAACTCATGAAAATTGAATAACGGTGAGCTATAAATTTTAATCCACATTGGAGGCCTTGTCAGCCTCATCCTCATCATCAGTAAATGCTACACCTCTTTTCCGAATTTTTGATGACACTTTGACCTGAAGACGCTGGGATTTCAAAAGTGTCTTTGAAGCCTCCTTTATAAAATAAGTTATAATGAGAAACTATAACAAGAGTAGTCCACACACCTCTGCGAATTTGTTGTCAATGAGAGCCATTGACTGAAGTACCAAACCGAGCTTGAAAGTCTTATCTTCCTTGGGACAAAATGCACGAAATGAGAGCCGAAGGTCCACTATCACACCAGGAACAAAGCTGGTTGGTGTGGTATGTTCGTACCTACATGTTTCCTTGAGTTTGCATTGCAGAGAAAGTTGTGTACTCACTTGTATTTTTTGTCAGTGGTCACAAGCCTGGAAAAATATCCGACGTCATCGGCAGTGGTGTGAAAGTATCGACTTTGATCTGCAGATGCCAAAACACCATGGGGATCAATGAGAGGACCAAAGGGAACAATGTCAGAGTAAATAGCAAGTTTTGCACTTGTAAAGTATCTTTTGTGCACTTCAACCGTCGCATATCCCGAAAATGTACCAGGTGTCCAAGGTTGGAGTTTGAAGGGACTGATACCCTTGGCAAATATGGCGTGGATGGTCTGGATATTCTCCATAGCCAAGTTGAATCCAGGTGAATTTAGCCCTGTTAAAGTAACATGTTGTCGTAGAAATTTGACCCTGGCTTCGGAACTATCAAAGACTTGCAAGTCAGGTCTCCAAGATTTTGATATAGCCAGGTAGCGCTCACCTTGGAAGTCGGCTGACTGGGGGTAAGTCACACTCAGCAATGATTCCAGTAAGCCGAAGTATGATTTCCTCCATCTCTTTTCTGTCTAATTCCTGTACAAGTTCGTATTGTGCCATGGCTTGATTGTACTGGGTTTTGGCTTTCAAGTGTAAGCCATTCTCCTAATACACGGTTCAAAACATCATAGGCTATATGGGACAGAACACATGCCTTGTTGAACGCACTCAAATACCTCTGGCAGTGCTTTCCTTCGTATGCCAACGTTGAGAAAGACTCAAGGGATTCGGCTGTCATTTAGGAATTTATAAGACTTGATGAATATAGTTGACAACAACGGTTCTCTCTCACCAGCTGCTTTGTGGTCGTAGAATTGATTCATGGCTGTTGAGTTCAGGCAGAAACTTACTGAGGACTACTTCAATGCGATAATTACACCCGGTGCTTGCCTATTTCTAATCGAAATTCCTGGAATTTTAAACTATATTTAGATATGCAAAGCTCAGGTTCCATGATCTCATGTAAAGAAGACCAAGGCCAAGGCCCTGGTGCTTTTCTGGGGTACTTATTAAAATGACATGGCTCTTTTCGAAAAGACATGTTGTTGTGCCTGTTGGTGGAACTTTGTAATTGGTAACCTTGTTAATGGCATCGCATAGATAAAAATGAGTCTATTACATTCAGCCTTCTATCATGAATTCAATTATATTGGATCCTGTCGTAAGGCACAACACCCATTTGTACGGTACCCGTCAGTGAAATTTATTTTTTTGATCAACAAAGCACCAGTATTTTCTGCATTTGGTATTGTCAAAGAATTAAAGGGCTATAGAGAGGCACCACAAGGCACCATGGGGCATGGAGAGGAAGTGATGGAATTTTCTTTTTCGAAAATACATCAGAAGGTTGTTGAATTTGAACAAGTATGTATCTTTATAAGTACAAATTATCTTCTACATCTGGTATTTTCAAAGACATCGGAGAGAAAATGTAGAGGACTACTCCTGTATGATATGCATGTCGGCTGTGCTTGCCTATTTCTGATGGAAATACCTGGAATTCCAACTACATTTAGGCAGGCTGAGCTGTTGAACAGTTGAAACTGGGCTGTTCAGTTCTGAGGGAGAAATCAGAGGGAGTTTTCTCTAGAATGTATCAGTTTTTTGTGCCTGTTTCATTCTGCTACAATTTAGAATCAGAGTCCTATTTTGTTTGACAGGGCTGGTGAGATCGACAGGGCATGGAATTTTCTTTGGAATATATCAGAAGAACATTTCGTGCCTATTTCGTTCCGCTATGATTTATTTAGTCTTGGAGTCCTTGGACACTGGCAGGGTTCTTTGTCACACTCGTCGTTCTCATCTCCCATCCATATGCCTCCGAAAAAGCTTTCCAGCACTGGGTCCTCTCCGGCTGCACCGTAACATTTTTTTATCCTTTTCTGTGATACTTTATTTACTTACCACCATCTCCGATTAGCAGGCAAAGCAGCAAGCGTGGTTACAAAGGCAAGCCAGTTTATGTTCACAGTGATATTGAGGAGATGTAGGTGCTGGTTACTTGAACGGTAACTGTTTCTGACCAATCTCTTCCAGCAGCGATGGTGAAAGTAAAGAGACCACTGAGTAGGTGTGGTTTTGTGCCCCGTTCCATTTGGTTGATTATTTTACTAGAGATGAGAATACACCCTCGCCGAAGCCAAGAAAGGAAAACCAGGAAAACAGTGTGTCAACTATTACGGTTATTTAGCATACCTTATGAACTATCTGATCAACAGAAGCATTGCAACGGCCAGCAATACTTCTCGCTCTGCCAAGAAAGCCTGAGTTGAATCATCCCCTGATCATTCGGAACAAGAAGTCACCACGCCGTATGTAACTTTGCTTCAATCTATTGGTCGTCTAATGATGTTATGTTTACCTCAACAGTCCTTTGATTTCTCAATCCAAGTAAGTATTAGTATTTGCCAGTTCTTCACCTACTTCGTCTATGTCTCCTACCTCCATTTGACTTTCAGGTCTCCTCAAAAGAAGTCTCCTCAAAAGACATCCTCTCAAAGGACGTCCCCTCAAAAGGCATCTTCTCAACAGGTCTCCCGTATGAGGGTTGATTCACCTGAAGAGGACGTCTTTCGGTAGGCTATCCTTCTGATTGTAAATGCATACTAATTCAGCTGGTACTATGCCTACTAGTTCGTCCTCATCCAAGAAACCAAAGGAAGACCTGGTATACATGGAAGATTTTCCAGAATCGTAAGTACTTGCTTGCTTGCTTTGTTACCATAAACAAGCTACATATTACTCCGGTAGGAAAAGCTTTGTCAAGTCTCATGGTGGTCTGGTCAAATGTGAGGTTCTCTTGGAAGAACTGATGGATCCGATGTTGGTTGACACCTACAATAACCTTCCCCCTCTTCGGTGAGCAACTGGCTATATTTTCTAGGTAACAACCTATATGGTTGATTGTTTCTAATTTAGAAAAGGAACTCTGGTCACTTTGAATGCCGGCATCGATCCCATCGAACCATTTTCACTTAGCAATGTCCCAGACATACTTCCGTCCACAAACATGAAGTATGTCTCTCAGTGACCTGTATTTCGAGTCTTGATTGAAACTAGATTTGTACTTAGGCGTCTTGTGGAGGCCATCACATTTACGAGATCTGGAGTCTTCATGAATCCGTCCAGAGTGTCGCCAAACTTAGTCAAGACCAACCCCGTGTCCGAAAGTGCGCGATCTGTGGAGTACGCTACCCAGGCTGTCTCCTACAGCTTCAATCCCTATGTCGTCTTTACTTCTGTGTTGGCTGTGACTGGTTCCAATTTGTCTACAGAGCCTGTTGGGATTTTCCGACAGATTAGTGGGCTGATGTGCACACAGGAGTGGGAGAGGTTCTGTGCGTTTTTCTGCATGGTATTCAAGGTTCCTGAGTTAAGGGCACAAATATTCGAGGGTTCTGTTGTGATCAGCACTCGTGCTAAACAGAAGGATAAGGATGAAGGTAAGTATCGTTCATATTTTATATACATCACAACATGTTCTAATACAGTATATTTCTCAGGTGGATCGTCGGGAAGTAGCTTTGCCAAACTACTGGCTAGGAAGAAGTCCCTCACGGCTCTGTCTCCTGTCAAGGCCATGTCGTCGGGCGGTACGACGGTGAAAGGTGCACTGAATTTCGAAGACCATGGTGAGTATACATCAGTTAGTCAGGTTTTGGTGTTGTCTTACCCATTCGCCAGTTCCCATATATGATGGCGTGGGTGGGAAGTTGAATTTTACCCGGCTCCATCACCTTGCGTCTGACTTGAAGGTGTGGGAAGGTGACTTGGTGGGAACGATATGTCTGGTTGGCTACACGGCGAACAGTTGGATCCCCAAGGATGTTCCGAGCAAGCAACTTTCCCTGAACATCCAGTGGGTCATAGTCTTAGCCAATGAGTAGACGTTCATGGCCCAGGCTGGTGAAATTTATTTTTTAACATGTTACTTTTAAATCTGTGGTGTTCTAAGCACCAAATATACCATCGTTGTTCTCTACCTGTGTGCCGATTACTTGTTGGTCATAGTCTTAGCCAAGGAATGGACGTTCACAGCCCCTCAGTTACTGGTGAAAAAAAATTTTTGGCATGATTAATTTCGAACCTGTTGTGTCTTAACCACCAAAATATACCATTTGCTTTCAAAATTGTTTTCTACTTGTGTGCCGACTACTTGTTTCCAAAAGTGCTCTTGATACTAAGTCTACTAACCCAGAAGTTCTGCTATGTTGCTAAACAGTCCAAGTCCTAACTTCCATCTAGCTGGTCCCTCAGCTTCTAAGTCTGCCTTTCTCTCCTTGTCAGTAAAAAGCAGATCACGAACACTCTGAAAGCCATAATCCACCCATCTAAACAAACCCCCCGCCGTATACTGTGTGAATGACATTCTGGTTTCTGCCTCTTGGATTGAGGTGTTGGAGGGAATTCGATGACCTTCTTCAAGTCCTATAGAATGAGATGGCCCCCAAGTTTGGCATTGAAGTTCCCCAGTGCAGTAATGGAACATATTCCAAATGCGAGGTTCTTGAAGTCAATGTGGTCGAAGCACACAGTCTTGGGTTCGAAATTGAAGGAACTTGCAGACCATATGCTGTTGCCGAAGGTACGTTCCAGTTGTGGAAGGTACGTTCCAGTTGTGGATACTTCTTGTATAGTTCTTTCTCCCATCTTTTGCTGATAGTACGCATACAGTTTTGGCATCCAAGTGGTGAATGCCGTCGATGACAAACCGGCGATTCGCTGCATGGCAGGGTGCTTTCTGAGGGATTCGAGAGCTTTGGAATCCTTTGCACTATTGCAAAGGTTTCCAGGGAACTACAGAGGGAGTCAGTGAACTAATCAGCAAGGTAAGAAGAAGTGTGGTGCTCACCGGCTGACCTCCCCCATAGGATATTCCATGACTTAGAACTCTGAACTCACCACGTCTATGGTTTTCATCAGTAGCCGAGAAGACAGCCTCCATCACAGCCAATGCCATGGCTTCCGCAGCATCCCTGTGTGTTGTCTGACCAAGCTCACCATCTGGTTGACTGACCATGACTGCTACAAGGACACCTTGTTGATTTTCGATGGCAAGGGAGTCCCTAAAAATAAATGATTAACTTTGAGTCAAGCATTGGGAATGTAGCTTACTTTCCATCCCAGGTTTCTAGTGAAAACTGGAACTCAGAGTCTGGACCAACCATTTCCTCTAAAGTAAAGGTCCTCCCATACCCCTCCGAGTTGACAGCAGTGTATCCAACTTTGGTGACTGGAGCATCCTCGAAATCGAGCTGGCCACTGACTTTATGGGCGCTTTGGATGTGTTTTTGAATTACAGAAGGACGGATGGTGTAATCTCCGAAGGAACCGTTGTTACGGTCTTGTTGTCTTTTGATTCGACTTCTTTTCTTGCCACCTAGTTTCTGATGCTTGACTACAGACTTAGCAGTTCGTTTATGAGAGATATGGGTGGATGTGGAAGGTGTTGGGGAGTCATTTTTAGTAGAGGTGATGTCTAAGTCAGACCCATGATCAAGGGCATTGGTTTTTGCAGGTGGAAACAAAGGCTGGAATGGATATCCCTCAGTGTCATCATGAGTTCTGTTCTCAGTTTGAATAGCCTTTGCCAGTAAAAGTTCGAAGTTGAACGTGTTATCGGCCATAATGGCACGTGTCTGAGGATTCAAACTTAGTAAATAGCCACACATAAGAGAGGAATGTGCTAAAATACCATGGACCACGTCTGCATTGTGTGAGCAAAGTCAAACGCGTCAAACGCGTGAAAAAGTTTTTTTCCGGACAAATCACGTGATCGTTCCTAACCGGACATGTTTAATATAATTATTGTTTCTGAGGTGACTATATAGACATGTTTAATTGTAGTCTCAGCATGGAGAGGCATACACTAAGAGGGTGGAGGTGAACTGCACTCAGATTGCACAATCACAACCTTCTGTGACCCAGATGGCCGCCCTCGTTGGCAGGAGCTACTATGATCTCAACGGAGGTCCGCCAACAGCCCGGGCTTGGGCTATGGATGGGTCCAGGGAGATTGTTTGCTGGGTAGCCTACTCGCTGCTAACGCATCTCAGCGGAGAACCGACGAAGTCCCGGTCTCGAGTCATCGAAGGGGCCGGGGAGACGGCCAGCAGCGGCATGCATACACCGAGAGGGTGGGGATGAATCGTGCACAGACTGCACGACCACAACCCCCGTGGCCCCGATGGCCCCCTCCATGCTATCCTCAAGCGTTGTGGGAGGACTGAGGAGAACCATGCACAGACTGCATGGCCACAACCTCCACGGCCCAGACGGCCGTCCCACCACTTCATCTAAATTTACAACATCGATCGCCCCCTGCCGAATGAAGTCGGGGACTGGAGGAGGGCCGTGCACAGACTGCACGACCACGCCCTCCGTGGCCCAGTCGGCCATCCCCCTCAGTCGATTTCAGAAGGGAGGAAGGGGGCCGTGCACAGACTGCACGACCACGCCCTCCGTGGCCCAGTCGGCCATCCCCCTCAGTCGATTTCAGAAGGGAGGAAGGGGGCCGTGCACAGACTGCACGACCACGCCCTCCGTGGCCCAGTTGGCCGTCCCCCTCAGTCGATTTCAGAAGGGAGGAAGGGGCCCGTGCACAGACTGCATGGTCACACCTTCCATGGCCCAGACAGCCACCCTTCCATGCTAGACACCTAAGAAAGGCAGTCACTATAAGGAAACAACACCTCAAGTACAAATACTGACCTTAAAGAGCAAGTTAGCAAAAGGTGTCGACGCGTCAAACAGTCATTAATAAGACTTTCCCACGGTTCAGAACAAAAAAACACACCTTCCATGTGTGCTCCAGCAGCCATGGGTCATCCAAAATATGTAGTCAGTCAGAGCATTATAAAACAGATGAGTCTCCATGCTATACCAGTACTAACCTCTTGTGGTGGTTGAAGAGCCAAGAGGAAAGAGCTTAGCAACAGAAAATGCATTTTGACGCATCAAACAACAATTAGTAATACTTTCCCACGGTTCAAAAACTTTTTTCGATGCGCGAGTTTTCCAAAATAAGTAGTGGGGGTTGGGGCCTGGCATTTGATATGGGGATTTTAACCAGTGGGTACCCGACGGGTTATGGATGCGGCATGCTGCATATGCTGTGGGATAGGAGTGCCGGTAAAATACTAATGAATTCAAATTTATATAATTTAAATAATATTTATAAACTTGAGGGTTTGATAAGCTCTCTTCAACCTCAGACCACACCATTCAACGATGCCCCGCACGAAGCAAACATCGAGGAAGTCAGTAGGTGGTGTTGCTCCCCGAAAAGCTGACCGATCTGCACCAGCTTCAATCCCGGCTGTGTGTCTCGTCCTGTCCTCTGATTCGGCGACTCCGTTGCCCCCCCCCACCCTCTGATGGCAAGAATGACGTCCGTGCTTACCTTTGCAAATGATTTTTACTCATAACTGACCTTCTCAAAGTTTTGCTACATTTGTCTGAACGGTGGACTGCTCATGGTCTGTGAGTACTGTCCACGGTCAGTCTGCGAATCATGTGTGTCCATCCACGCCCATCCGGCTTTGAAATCAGCCATTTTCATCTGCCCGGCATGCCATGAATCCAGCTTTAAAGGCCCCCATCGTGAACCCTACCATGTGAGTCTATGAGTAATATTTTACCATTTTTAATCGCAACCAACACACGTTGTCAACTTAGGCACTCTACACCTTGAATGGTCCTGCCTATGTCAACAACTCTCTCGATCCCACCGCTCATATCCCTGCGACCACATCTCCCGTCCAAATTACCGGCGGGTTTCAAATGCACGCCCACTCCCAGGTGTCCCATGACAGTCTTTTGATGGTGCACTTTGTGCTGTCCGGGACCTCTCATGCTGGTACACCTGCTAATGTCCTTGCCTTGTACATGTCAGGTTTTCTTGCGGAGTCAGCTCTCCGGTTTGCTGAGGTGGAGTTTGATCTTGCTGATGATTCGAGTGTCAAACCGCACGCAAGGCGAGTCGCACAAATCTGCAGCCAATACCAGTAGGTTTATTCTTACCGCATAATTTGCTGTTTGATTTACCTATAGTAATTAGACACTGTTCATCTCGTCTCGTCATTTTCATCACCACGCATTCTCATGATGAAACCGGGGATTTATTCATCGGTCCAAATTTGTGTGCTTCTGTGACAGATGTGAGTTTTTGTTTTTCATAGCTTCATTTATTCTGATCGCCTGTATTACATGTCAGTTTTTTGACCTCCTGATCTCCTGAAGGGTGGCAAACTTTCTTCGGGAGAAGGATGTGACCCTTTGGGTCATGTCCTGTGGTGCACTGGTCAAGATGCCTCAAAGCTATGGGGACTTGGCTGGGGTGGTCAAGCAGTAAGATCTTTTTCTTTTGTTTGTCTGAACTGATCTATATACTTGTCCTAAGTTTTAAATTCAACAATTTGGTTGCATTCACTGCAACTAAATTTCAACCCATTCTCACAACCAACTTCATCCTCAGCATGGCACAACGAAGCCTTGTCGAACGATTTCCATTCGATCTCGCGATCCAGGACACAGTCCCCACCCTTTTTTCAATTGGTCGCCACACAGACATCGTGTACGTCCAACATTCAATCGACATTGTCAAGGGCACACGTTATACTTGGTGCCACCCCCAAATTCGCCCCTGGGGACAAGAAGTCCCCCTCCAATGCCCTGGTTGTCACCGGATTCGAACGTGGTCTTTGTCTCGAAAACGGTCGGATGTAGTGGCAACCTGCAGTAGGTGTCAACATCAGTTGACCTTCAGTAAGTTCAATGGTGAGCTTCACTGGTTGGGTGGTGAGTTCTTCGGTGGACGCTGGTTGATCCGTGACTGCCCGTTGTAAATTTGTTTATTTTCGCCGTGAAATATATGTCCGAATTTCGTCTGTTGTCTTTTGTAATGTATCCAACTAAGTAAGTCATCCAGTGACCCTTGCAGGTAAAGCCATGGTTTGAGCAGGCATATTCTGGTTGAATATGTCTGACAAGTAATACTAAACCATTCTGTTGCATCGGTGTTTTAGTAGACTCAGGAGATTAAAGGTAGTCGGATTTACTAACTGAAACTCCCCCAAAGCAATTGGCCAACTCCATAAACATTTTTACAGGTTTTTTCATTGATGTGAGCTTCGGCAGACAAGCACTAACATAAATCAAATTAGTGATTTAAATGTGTTGAATGCCAATACAAATAAGACCTGTGGGTGATTCAGTTGTAATAGAACGGTCAGTAGCACAAGTAGCAGTAGGATAAGGCTTTTGAAGGTCATAGGGATGTGGTTCGAGTTGAGAAAAAAGTTTTTTGAACTTATCATGTGATGACATAATGATAGTCTACGCGATTAGATAACATTCATTGTATGCTATGTAAGTAATAAATTGTTATATACAAGTAACACTAGGGGTGTATTGTCTTCTCAGCCCAGACAGTTGGGTGTGTTGTCTTCTCAGCCCAGACAGTTGGGTGTATTGTTTCCTCTGCCCAGACCGGGTGTATTGTTTTCTTCGCCCAGACAGTTGGGTGTGTTGTTTTCTTTGCCCAGACAGTTGGGTGTATTGTTCTACCTGTTCAAACAATTGAATTACGAGTTCTTCCATTTATGGAAAACTCGTTCTTATAAACCCGGTTTTCAGCCATTGAGGTGATTCATCTCAGGGACTGAGGGAAAATTGTGTCCCAATATAGCAACTGAGTTTGAAATCCCTTCTAACTGGTTTCATTCCAGAATTCCAAAACTCTATTAACTTTTACACATCATGGATTCTCCCAAAATTTGCCAACAAGACTCTGATGAATACTAGCTTTATAGAAAAAAAATATGCAGGCATTCTGGTCTTCTTTGAGCTTACTGTGTGTCATTTCATGCAAGGGTATTGAGTATAGGGAGAATGACAGTTTGAATACTGAACATACAAATGTGGTAAATTCAAGCTGTATTCTATGGTATGTATGGCACACTTTTGTCCACTTAAAGCAGCTGTGAAATGTGGTATTTGAGTCTCCAGAGTGCAAACAAGTGAGGGTGGTCCAGAGTGGTGGCTGAGATTCAAGCGGAGTTTGATGAATTCAAGCACTTGCTGCTTAAATAAGCGAAATCCTCTCGGGCATTGAGGAGATCGTTAGGTCACTTTCACCCCCTAATATAGACCAAACTAAACTAAACATTATCCAGTGTACTAATTAATTAATTCCTTCAAAGGTTATTTTTCTCAAGTACATATACAAGTCCATCCAACTCACAGCCTGTGTGGCTTCTGAATAAATTTGAGGGCAAGCAGAGCATTGTTGAGCAGTGATCTGGGGCAATACAGACAGTATATGAGAACTGGCTGTAGAAATAGGGACCCATAAAATCTGAGGAATTTAGAGTGTGTTCTACAACTGATTCTAGACATTTTCTGTCACTACAAGTAGTGGCCAAGTGGTATGTTTGAGGCTACAGAATGGGAATAAGTGGGGATGGTCCGGAGTTGTGGCTGAAATTGAAGCGGAGTTTGAAATACACAGTGAGAGCGTTCGAGCTCAGATGAATCCAAAACCTTCTGCTGCACAACATCCCATCCCCCAGATTCCAGGATCTGCTGCCAGCTCCCTGGTTCCCCTGCTGCCCCACAACTTTCCCATCTCTCTCTATTGGTTACTAACCTTCTCTAGGCAACTTTTTGGCCCCCAAAAGGCCCCTCATGTCCAGCAGCAGTGCCACCATTGTCCCCAGCAACATGGGCACATTCCGGCTGCTTGTGAGCGCCAGAGAGGGTTTCTGAGGGCAGCAGGGGATGTGGTGCACCCACCTCCTGTTGTACCAGGTGAGTTTTGCCTTTTTTTGGCTGTTCTAGATGTGACTTGATTACAGAGTGCTCACCCAGGTCTCACCCTCTCCTCCCAGCCCTCCCATTCCCTGTCCAGCACTCTTCCAGGCTCCTTTCAGCTCCCCTGTTGCCCCAGCACCTATTTTTCACCCTCTTCACTTTCTCCTGGCCTGTCTTTGACCTCCCTATCCAATTCCCCCCTTCAGTCCTGTCCTATGACTCTCATTCACTCATTCACTCTCCTATCACTCCCCCTCTCTTTCCTGTCCTTTATACTCCATTACCCCCCATTGTAGCCATAGTGGTAAATAATTTGACATTTTAATGAAATTAATTGGATTAAATAATAATAAATTGAAATTGATAACAACTTAACAAGAAAGAGACAACTCATGTTATCACTCAAGTAAAGTATAACTCAAGTAACATAGGGAGGCATCAGATCACTTTTGGGGGAATACTTACAGTCCATGAGGTTCCCCCTAACTGCTCCTCCCACCATTTGGCTGTCCATCCTCTGGGGGTAGAGATCTGGTGTGTGGGGGGTATGAGGAGAAGGGGATCAGTATGGCATGAGGGGCCACATTGTACCACTTTTGGGGGGATCCCTACACTCCATTGGGTCCCCCCTGACTGTTCCCCATGCAGTTGGGCCATCTGTTGTCTGGGGGTAGAGATCTGGATATGGAGAGGGGGGGTATGAGGAGGGGGGGTCAGTATGGCATAAGGGGGAACATTGTACCATTTCTGGGGCAATATCCACAGTCCAATGGCTCCCCTCTTAATAGCTCCTCCTGCAATTTGGCCATCCATTGTCTGGGGATAGAGATATGGGTTGGGGGGGGGGGGGGGGGGGGGGTATGGGTTGGAGGGGGTCAGCATGACTCAAGGGGATACATCATACCACTTCTGGGACCATTCTTACACTTCCCCAAACTGCTCCTCATGCCATTTTGTGGCCTGTAATCCAGGGGTAGAGATCTGAGTATAGGGGATATGAGGAGAAAGGGATCAGCATGGCTCAATGAGGGGGATCATACCACTTCCAATGTTATAGACATACTCTAATATATATCCTCTAATGGCTCCTCACACCATTTGATCCTCCAACATACAATCTGACACTGAAGATCAACTTGGCACAATGGAACAAGACTATACCACCTTTGCTGTGATAAACATACTCCAATATACTCTTCTAATGGTTCCTCATACCATTGGATGATCCAATGTCCAAGAATAAAGATCTGACACTATAGGAGTGTGAGGAGGAGGATGTCAGCATGGTTCAATGAGGGGAATCATACCACTTCCAATGTGATAATACATGTAAGAATCTGCATTAGTGCAGGTCAGGGGTACCTGGTACCATTAAGGGTTTAGGGTACAGATACTGTGCGGGTAAAGTCCAAGTCCAGGGTCTAGATACTGCCTGTATTTTTTTGGAGGATAAAAACACCAAAAACCTCATTTTTTGGTGTTTTTTTCACTGTTTCTTGCATATACCATGGGACCGGAAGCTCTTAAAATTCCCTAAAAAATGCAGGGATGCTCTCCAATGTGTTCTAAACAGTTCTCCAGTTTACATCAAGACAATCCAATCAGTATCTAATCCGGTAGAAATCAAATACTACCTTAAAAACCTGTTTTTTGCATGTTTTTTATGGGATTTGCACAAAACTTGCATGGAACCCGTACCCGTGGCCTCAAATCCATACCCGTGGCGGGTACAGGTATGAGTCCAGGCCCCATAACCTGCGGGTATACCCATGTCCTGCACTAGACAGAATACATGAAGAATCAACAATATGCACTCAGAGAGATGTTGAACCTCTACAATGGTCCATGTGCCATTTGAACTCTATATAAAATAGCTCAGAATTCCTCAAAACTTTTATTTAGTAGTATTCAATTATTAATAGTATTACATAAGATTATATTATATTACAAAGTAACATACCCACTGGCCTGCAATGGTGGGAACAGGTTAGCTGCAAGTTGGATTTTTATAACCCATACATACCTGTACCCATGGAACCTGGGGTACAAACCCAAACAGGTTATCCATACTTGTGCTATTCACTAGTGGTCATGGCCAGGACTGTCCTCATCATTGTCCTCCTCATTGTTACCCATGAACTTATTGTTCTCATCATTTTTGGCTCTGTTATCCTTGTCATCCTCGTCATTGTTCCTGTCATCTTAGTCATCCTGGTCATCTATTCTTGTCCTTGTTGTTGTTGTGATGGTGGTGGCCATTTTGAAAATTTGGTCATTGGGTGGGAAAGTGGGACATTTAAATTTGTAAATTCATATTGGATATCATGCTCTAAGGATATCTTCTGAATAGAGAAGTGGGCCATTAAACATAGAATTTTTAGAAATAAATTATATAATGTTATATGTAAGATTCATTTTCTTACTTGTTGGTAAAGCACTAACAAATAATAATAACAGTGGTGATAGTGAAAACCAGAGTAAACTGTTGTATAATTGACATTCAGTCCACTACAATGTTGACTATTTGCAGACAAGTATGGTATTAAGAAGTGTAAATAAACTTGTTCAATAGCAGTAGGACTATATTTGATCAGTGGAACCCAGAAGAACTCGTTCATGCCATGCTTGCAATGGCCCACTCCCCCAAGTCTTACAGATTTGTTATCCTGGGTCCAACTGGAACATCAGCTGCATTACAGAATGGTTCCACATATCATTACTTTTTGGGAATTAATCCAAATTCTTCTGGCAAAAATGAAGCCACCAACATTGCTCAGCTCAAGGCCAGATTAGAAGGAGTTGACTATATATTCATTGATGAGGTTTCAATGATATCTTGCCATGACTTGTATAAAATCAGTGCAAAACTTGCTAAAGCAACAAACATTCATGACCTGCCATTTGGTGGAATTCACATGATATTTGCTGGAGACTTTGCACAATTGCCTCCAGTTGGAGGATCAGCATTATATAGTGGAACAGTTGGCACACAAGCACATTCTGGATTAACACCATATGCTCAAGAAACTGCTGTTGGCAAAGCGCTTTGGCATCAAGTAACCACTGTTGTAATTCTCAGAGAAAACATGAGACAAAAAACCCAAACTGCTGAAGATGCAAAGTTCAGAACCGCTTTGGTGAATATGCGATATGGAAAGTGTACTCCAAATGATATAGTATTTTTGAGAAGCAGAATTGCAGGGAAAAGGCCTGATCAACCTAATGTTGCTTCAAAGAATTTCAGAAATGTGCCAATTATCTGTGGTATTCACTCACAAAAGGATCAGATCAATTTGCTTGGCTGTGAAAAATTTGCCAAAGACACAAACCAGAAATTAATCAACTTTTATTCCATTGACAGATGGGGAAAGGAAAAAGATCCTTCTATAAAAAATAAATCAAAAGGCAAATTGAAGGCACTTCATGAATCTAGTGAGATAGACTTTGATACTCAAAGAGAAATATGGAAGGTGCACCATGGTGGAACAGAAAACTTTGCTGGTAAATTGTCACTGTGTATTGGAATGCCAGTCATGCTTAGAAACAATGATGCAACTGAACTTTGCATCACAAAAGGACAAGAAGGATTTGTTGTTGGTTGGCAGTCATCAAAGGCAGATCATGGAAAACGTGTACTGGACACATTGTTTGTGGAGCTTCAGGAGCCACCAAAGCTTGTGCAAATTCCTTCACTGCCACACAATGTTGTGCCAATTGTAAAAAACACCAAGACAGTTCAGTGTGTATTTCCCAGTGATTTAAAAGAAAGAATAGAAAGACAACAGGTTTGGGTTTTGCCAAACTTTGCCATGACCGCACATGCTGCTCAAGGAAAAACAAGACCATACAATGTTGTGCACCTGAACAGTTGCTTTTCACACATGGCATATTATTCATCATTGTCAAGAAGTGCTACTGCAGCTGGCACTGTAATCATACAAGGATTTGACAACAAAATGATCACCAGAGGATGCTCAGGATATCTCAGACAAGAGTTCAGGGAACAAGAACTCCTTGATGACATTACAAGAATGAGATATGAAGGCATACTACCAGAACATATTGCACAAGATGTCCGGTCATCAATGATTCAAAAGTTTCAACAATGGAAAGGCATTGCATATGTTCCTTCTAAAACAGATGCAGCTTTGAAGTGGTCAGACAGCGATCCCTTGGTTATTGCTCCATTGGATGTCAGTCCATGGCACATCATTGAGAAAAACAAGAATAAGCAAAAATTAATGTCCACTCCTACTCCTTTTGTCCCAGAAAAAGGATCTGTTCCACTTTTATCCAGAAAACATTTTATTGAGACTAGTAAACTGCCACCAGCTAAAAGACAGAGACAGGGAACAAATTTGTTGGCTTCTCCAACAGGTCTGCCATGGGATGACAATAATTACAGTTGTGCACATGATTCTATCCTGGTTGTATTGTTTGATCTCTGGAAGGGAAATCCTATGGCATGGTCTGAAGTGTTTCATGATATGAATAATTATCTGGCCATTTTATCTGATGGTTTCTCAGATATATTGAAAGGCAACATGACATTTGTTCAACTCAGAAATAAATTAAGAGCTGTATTGCATGATGAACATCCTGAGAAATATCTAATAGGACCTGTTGGAATTAGTGTTGCCACTCTAGCCAAGGATCTTTTACATGTAGATACCACAGTTGCATCTTCTCAACATCAATGTACTAGGTGTAACTTTGCTGAAACACCAGTGGATGATCAACTTGGTTATGTTTTACATGGAGAAACTTCAGTTCAAAGGTCTACTATGAATTGGATTGAAACATTGTCCCAACAAACACACAGAAGGTGTTCCAAGTGTCAATCTGATATGCAACAAATCTTATTCTACAATACAGTGCCATCTGTGCTTGTGCTTGAATATCCATTCATGGACATTGAAACCAGTCATGCACTTGAGTTTGAGACTGACAAAGGCATCAAGTCATTGCATTTGAAAGGGATTGTGTATCACGGACAATATCATTTCACTAGTAGAATTATTGGTGCAGACAAGAAGGTCTGGTTTCATGATGGTATGACCACAGGAAATACTTGTTCATATGAAGACATGCTTGATAAATTATCTGATGCTGATCTGAGATTATGCAAAGACAAAAACCTTGTGTTGGCAATATATGCTTGAATGCATCTGTGTGGGTGGGTGGGTGGTCTAAGTGTAGTTCAAATTTGCATACAATAATTAAAATAAAGGATGATTGTGTTGAGTAATAACTTTGGCACTATGGGTGGGATTGGTGGGCTTAGTATTACTCAATATTATTTATAACAGACCAGTGAATCAATTCAGAGTAAAGATATCACCTTTGGAAGAACTCGTTCATGCCATGCGAAGCACTGGCCCACTAAACAAGTACAGATAATGTAACCGTTTCAATGAGTATGTACTTAAACAAATATTTTAGGTATCCTTGACTGATATGAATAATCATAAATAGCTGCTAATGTATTATCGAGTACGTTTATTTCTTTACAAGGACAGTTTGGATGTATCTAATTTATCATTGGAATAACAGGGTTTTCTGGTAGTCTTGTCTATATGGTACAAGGCCAGATATTGAATTATCATTCTGATATATCTCAGAATATGGTGTTTTTTTATCGTTCTGTCTATGCACCGCAGAACTTGAGTTCAAGGACACAAATATCTTTTTATCATCTTGCTCATGTGTCCCAAGACAGGGTGTTAAAATATTATCCTGATACACCCCAGGATATGGTGTTTTCCTATCTTTCTGTTTATGCACCACAGAACTTGAGTTCCAGGACACAGATACCTTCTGATCGTCTTGCTTATGTGTTCCAAGACAGGGTGTTAAAATATTATCCTGATACACTCCAGGAAATGGTGTTTTCTTATCATTCTGTTCATTCACCACAGAATATGATCATAAAAACATTTGACAAAAACATTGTGATTTGTCAAATTTTTCATAAAATCCCAAACCTAACATTAGAAACTGAAGAACACTGTTCTCAATTATATTGTAATGGTTTAAATCATTGGATCTCATCAACTAATGCACAACTACCTTTTATTATTGAATTCTGTATACAATGTCTTTTGTTTTTAAATGCATCTATGCATCATTTATTTTTTGTACATGAAATAATTTCCAAAAAATGTCAAAGAATATATTTAAAGTTGATGCAAAACATGTATGCAGCTCATGATTTTGCAGTGTATATTGTAAAGTATTGTGCATTAGTTATATGTAGTATATTGTTTATTTTTGATGTATTTCTTACATATTATTCACCACATTTTGTAGGTTTTCATTTGATTTGTCTTGATACTTTGCAATATAGTTCTGTGTCAGATAAATGTGGCTACCATAATATAAATGTAAAGAGAAATGATATTTTTGGTGGTGGATCAAAATTATTTACTTTTAATGAGCTATCTCCTTACTTATCAAACACTATAATGTATACTACTAATGTAAAGTTCAAATTCACAGAGTATATAAAACAATCAGAAATCAAACATGATACATTAAACACATTACACTGTTCTATTCCATGGAATGTGCTATTACCACAATTAACAACAGATCAACTAAAGTGCATTACAGCAGCTCATAATATTGTTACCAATGCTAGATCCCGCAGTGCAGATATCCAAGTTTCAATCAAGAGTCATATCTGTACAAATTGTACTCAATATTTATCAGTATTTGATGTTATAGATATGGACATTCTCAATAAAAAATCAAAAGAATCCAATGCAAGAGCGGTGAAGCAATATCAAAGTAAAAAAAATATAGACTACAAAGCAAGAAATTTACATTCAGTAATGAAATATCAACAAAAAAATAAAGATGAATATAAACTGATTCATGCAAAATCAGATCAAAAGTATAAACACAAAAAGAAAAGTACAGCCCTGTTTCCACCTCCACCTCTCACATCTGCCCTACAACATACAATTATTACTAATGCATGTGAAGATATGTTATCTGATCAAATTGCAGAATCAGGTTGTGCTGTATGTGGTCAGTTGACTCCTATTAGAAATTTGTTAAAACTCTCCAATGCCAACATAAATATGAAGATATTGATAAATCAAAGGGTAACTCAAGCAGAACGTTTTACTGCTGAAAATCCTATTAAAGATCTGGACGGCCCAGTGTTGCTTAAACAGCTACACAATATATGTACAACTTGTCATACATCTTTGGCCAAAAATAAAATACCTCTGTTATCATTAGCAAATGGAAAATGGTTGGGGGATATTCCAGTACAGTTAACAGATTTATCATTTGCAGAACAGTTGCTGGTTGCAAGAGTGCGACACAATCGTTGTATTGTTAGAGTATCTTCAGGAATGCATAAAATGAGAGCAAATGCAATTACTTTTGCTAATCCTATTCCTAAAGTATATGATATTCTACCTCCACCCATTGAAGACCTGGATGAAGTGTTAGCATTTATTTATACAGGACCATGTAAGCCTACTAAATCAGACTTTGAGAGAACATCTCTTCTTGTAAGAAGAAACAAGGTTAAAGCTGCATTGGAATGGTTAAAGTTGAATCATTGTGATTATTATGATCTGGAAATATCACAGAGAAATCTTGATCAGTATCCAGAAAATGGCCCACCAGTTGTAGTAGATTATCATCAATCATTTACAAACAAAAATCCAAAGTCAACAGCTATTAATGATATTGAAGAAGAAGATGGTGTTGAATCAGGAAAATGTCCATTTGTGGTTCATGGGCTGACTGGTGAAGAATATTCCAACAAAAGTACCAAAGCTCTCAAAACTATTGCAATAAAACATTTGACTTCAAATCAAAAGATTCTGGCTGTTGGTCATGCAACTTATCCTGAATCCATCTACAGCAATCCACAGTTATTTCCTCAAATGATCCCCTGGTTGTTTCCATATGGTCTTGGTGGAATAGGCAATGCCTATCAACAGGGAGAACTATCAGATATTAGGCACAAAAAACATTTGCTTATGTATTATGACAAAAGATTTCAAAAAGATCCATATTTTCCATTGATTGCATTCAATCATGAACAGATAAAACAATGCACTACAGCAGGATATTTATTGGCTGATATTTCCAAAAGAATGGAAAATGGTGATAAAGTAACACCAGAAACAGATGAGGAAAAACTGTGTTTCAAACTTATTAATGACATTGATCATGTTGGAGGTGGTGTAAAGGGATCTGTCACCAGCAAAAAATATATGCGCAATGAAATTTGGTCTCTAATTTCATTTGTTGGTGCACCATCTTGGTTTATTACATTTGCTCCTGCTGACAACAAGCACCCAATATCATTATATTTTGCAGACACTAAAGAAACATTTAATCCTGTTCTAAAAGATTACAATGAAAGATATCGGTTAATTGCTCATAATCCAGTGGCTGGTGCAAGATTTTTTCACTTTATGACACAATTATTCATTAAGCATATACTTGGTGTTGGAGAAAATCATCCAGGAATCTATGGCAACACAGAAGCCTATTATGGAACAGTTGAACAACAAGGATGGTTGACATTGCATATGCATATGCTCTTGTGGCTTAAAGGGGTATTATCACCACAACAAATCAGAGACAGAATAATGGATCCAACCTCTGATTTTCAACAAAGATTGGTGGAGTACCTTGAGAGTGTTCACATTGGAGAGTTTATCACTGGATCTATGGCTGATGTCAAAGCCAAAGCTGAAGAAAATAGTCATGATGATGATTACCAAGACCCAACTCAGACATTACCAGAAGCACCTCCACCTATGTGTAATAAGCTGGATCATATTTGTAATGATCATTGTTCCAATAAATCACAACTTCATGCTTGGTGGAATAAATTTTCAAGTACAGTTGATGATTTGATTATGCGGTCCAATATACATAATTGTGGTAGAAATATGTCAACTGGTGAAAAAGCTAACAAAAAAGATAGGCCAACATGCATGAATAAGCATGGAAAATGCAAAGCTAGGTTTCCAAGACAAACCTTTGAACAGACTCAAGTTGATCCTAAATCAGGAGCTTTGAACATGAAAAAAGGCGAAGCTTGGATCAATACATTGACACCATGCATTACATATCTACTTCGATGCAATTTGGATGTAACAAGTCTTCTTTCAGGTACTGCCATCAAAGCTATAGTAGCATATGTGACTGATTATGTTACAAAACCTGGTCTGAAAACATATAGTATCTTTGACTCCATCAGAAGTGTTTTCACTAAAAATTCTGAAATGCTGGGAGGATCTATGAAACAAAAAGACAAAGCTAGACGTTTGATAATCAATTCATTGACATCAAAAATGGAAATAGGTGGTCCAATGGCATCTTTGTATCTGTTAGGTAATCCAGATCACTATACAAGCCACAAGTTTGTAACAGTATACTGGAAAAGTTATGTGAGAGAAACAATGAATGTGTTTAAATCTGACAAGGATTCTGCTGAAAACAGTGAAACAGACAAGGTTCTCTTGCAAAAAAACCAAAATCAATATGTTGGCTTTTCAGCAGTTCATGACTACATTTATAGACCTGATATTTATAATGTTACATGTTTATATGAATGGATACAAAAGGCAAGACGAGTAAAAATACCTACTCCAACACAGAAAACCAATCCTGCATAAACCAGTGATGATGAGCTGGACTTGATTAATTCAACCTCAACAAATGAACAATACAAAGCAACAGCTGAATATGATTTCATTTTACCAGACAACATCCATGAAATTATAAATGATGAGCTCAATCTAAGAAATAATGAATACAGAGTTGACAGTTGCCATGAAAATAGTGATGACAGTTATGATAGCAATACTGATTCAAGTGGGTCTATTATTGCGGATGAAGATGGAAATGATATTTCTGAAGAGAATAGTGATAATACTAGCAATGTTGATGGAAGCTCAGAGTCAATTGGTTCTGAAGACCCAGATGATAAACATGCTGATAAATATTTTTTGTCAGCTCATCCATTACATGGATCACATTGGATAGAATATCATCCATCATATAAAAAAGTTGTACCTAACTTTGTAGGAGGTTCACTTCCAAGAAGAGATCGCGGAGACAGAGAGTACTACTGTGCCACCATGTTGACATTATTCAAGCCCTGGAGAACAGGTCATGATCTCAAGGATGACAATCAATCATGGGATGAAGCATTCACAGATTACAAATTCACACCAAGTCAAATGCAAATAATGGATCACTTTAACATTAGATATGAATGCAATGATGCTCGAGATGATTATTCAGCTCAGCTAAAACAGAATGATGGTACAACTGGCATATTTCATTCTTGGATGACATCAGATGAAATAAATGACATGGATAAAAATGAGATTGGCTCTGGTGATGATTTTGGTGATGATGAAGGCATTGAAAATGAGGATTATGGATTAAATAAATACTCCACCCTTGGTTCAAAAGGACGATTAATCAAAGCCCAAATGGATGCCACTGAGGATAGTGTAAGAAATGCTGGCTGGCTAGAGACCAGTCCTGATGGCATTAATACAATTGATACGGCTCCACTCACACCTGAAATTGTACAGCCTGGTGGTAAATGGAAAACAGCTGTTCAAGATAAAAGACAAGAAATCATTGCTGATAGAAATGCACGTGTTGCTGATGCTGAACATACTAAAACAACTCATGCTTCTGGTGTTGTTGAAAATGAAATCAAAATTGTTGACCAATCATATCTGAGACACAATTTTAAAGCAAAGATGCAAGCAGCTCAGGAATTGATAGATGGCACAGTTGATCTTTTCAAACTAAATACAGAACAACAAAGAGCATTTAGAATTGTTGCCAATCACACCATGACTTTAAATTCAGATCAGCTAAAAATGTACTTAGGTGGCATGGGTGGAACTGGCAAAAGTCAAGTGATTAAAGCACTCAAGCATTTGTTTCAACAAAGACATGAATCACATCGTCTTGTCATACTGGGTCCAACTGGCACATCAGCAGCATTATTGGGTGGTTCCACTTATCATTCATTCTTGGGAATCCGCATGAACAGTGAGACTGGTAATCAAAGTGTAACAATTGCACAAGTAAAAGCAAGATTGGAGGGAATTGATTATATTTTCATAGATGAAGTATCTATGCTGTCATGCCATGAATTATACAAGATCAGTTCACAGCTTGCCAAAGCTCTTAATGTATTTGACATGCCATTTGGAGGCATCAATATGATTTTTGCTGGAGACTTTGCACAATTGCCACCAGTAGGAGGTGCATCATTGTATAGTGGATCAGTAGGAACACAGGTGGACTCTGGCCTGAAGCCACATTATCAAGAAGCGGCTATTGGCAAGGCACTGTGGCATCAGATAACCACTGTTGTGATTTTGAGAGAAAACATGCGTCAAAAAACACAAACACCTGAAGATGCATCATTGCGAACTGCCCTGGTAAATATGCGGTATGGAGCATGCACTCCTGAAGACATCAGATTTTTGAGAAAGAGAATTGCTGGCAAACGTCCAGATCAGCCAAATGTAGCTGCAAAAAATTTCAGAAATGTTGCCATTATCTGTGGAGTGCACTCTCAGAAAGACAGAATCAACCAGCTTGGATGTGAGCATTTTGCAGAAGATACAAATCAAAAGTTGACCAACTTCTACTCAACGGACAAATGGGGCAAAGAAAGTGACCCAGCAAAGAAAACTAAATGGGGGAAATCCAAAGCAGCTTCAAAGACTATACACAAGTCAAATCAGATTGATTTTGATGAGCAACTTGAGATTTGGAAACTCAACCATGGCGCAACTGAACATTTTCCTGGCAAGCTTTCATTGTGCCATGGTATGCCTGTTATGATCAGGAACAATGATGCACCAGAATTATGTATCACTAAAGGCCAAGAAGGGTTTGTTGTTGGCTGGCAATAAACGTGTTCTAGATACACTCTTTGTGGAATTGGATAATCCACCACAGTTGATTCAAATACCAGGTCTACCAGATAATGTTGTTCCCATTGTAAAGAATACAAAGACAATTCAATGTCTGTTCCCAAGTGATCTCAAAGAATCTGTTGAAAGACAACAGGTGTGGGTCCTGCCCAACTTTGCTATGACAGCCCATGCATCTTAGGGCAAAACCCGCCCTTATAATGTTGTACATTTAAACAGCTGCTTTTCACACATGTCCTATTATACAGCTCTGTCCAGAAGTGCAAGTGCAGCAGGCACCATTATTATCCAAGGCTTTGACCCCAATGTGATTACAAGAGGTTGCAGTGGCTATCTCAGACAAGAATTCAGAGAACAGGAAATATTAGATGATATCACAAGACTGCGATATGAAGAACAACTACCTGACCACTTAAATGGACAACTCCGCAATACATTGATTCGTCAATATCAAATATGGAAAGGCACTGATTATGTCCCTGCCAAGGTAGATGCAGCATTAAAATGGTCTGCCAGAGATCCATTATCTATGCTTCCTGTGGTTGTTGACAGTTCATGGCAGCTCATTGGCAAATCTACTAATGCAAGAACAAAGCAAAATTCACTTCAACAAGCCAGTCTTGGTTTTGTGGCTGCAAAAGGGAGCTCACCAGTAAAGCAATCTTTGAAACGTACTTACAATGAACATCATGAGCCACAATCTTTGAGCAGGAAAAAGAGAAATATAACTCATGACAGCAGTTCCACTATCCTTGCACCCCATGGTTTATGTTGGGATGAAATCAACTGGAGTTGTGCATATGATTCAATCTTTGTTATTCTGTACAATATGTGGGCAGAACATCCTGCAATTTGGACAACCAGATTTCAGTCAATTGGTAACATTTATCTGTCAATGCTTGTACAAGGGTTTAATATGATGGATCAACAATTGAGCTTTGAAAATGTAAGAAATGCAGTGAGAATGAAACTCCATGCAAAGGATCCACAGCAATTTCCCATGGGTGCTAATGGTACCAGTGTTGCTACACTATGTATGGAAATGTTGAAACCACAAGCTTGTATTGCATCCTCAAAGCTCATTTGCTCTCACTGTAACTATGAAGGACAAGAAAAAGATGACAACCTTGCCTATCTATTGCATGCTGATCCATCTGTTTCTGGCTCAACATCTGATTGGGTGCAAACCATTGCACACAATGTTAGAAATAAATGTCCACAATGCAATGGTTCAATGATGCGTACCATATACTATACAAAGACACCCGATTTGCTAGTATTGGAATACCCCAACATAAACATGATTACCAGCCATCAAATAACTGTAAATGTATGTGAAAAGTCAGTAAATTTGTATCTAAGAGGTATTGTATATGCTGGAGGATATCATTTTACCTCTCGATTCATATCAAAAGCTGGAACAATTTGGTATCATGATGGTATGACAACTGGAGCAACATGTAAGCACAATGGCCATATGGGTATGATGTCAGATGATTATCTTAGCAAATATGACAATAAAATACTTGTACTAGCAATTTATGCACGAACATAATAATAATTTATATGGTTGGAAAGTTATTCATTGGATGGGAAAGTGGGACATTCAAATTTGTAAATTCATTTTGAATATCAAACTCTTAGGGATATCTTCTGGGTGGGAAAGTGGGCCATTAGATATAGAATTGTTAGAAATAAATTATATAATGTCATACAGTACAGTTTTTATTGATAATTGTTGGTATAGCACTGACAAATAATGATAGCAGTGGTGATATTTCAATGAAAGCCAGGGTAAACTGTTGTATAATTGACATTCAATGTACCACAATGTCCATTGTCCAGTTAAAGACAAGTATAGCATTATGAAATGTAAATAACATTGCTCAATAGCAGTAAGAATGCTTGATCAAGAAATTCTAGAAGTAATAAAGGACATGAAATGAGTAAATAGAACCAAGAAGAACTCGTTCATGCCACGCTTGCGATGGCCCACTACCCCAAGTATTAGCCATCTTTGATTCATGATTTAGAATATCAATATTAATAACATCAAATACAGATAGATATTGAGCACAATTTGTACAGATATGACTTTTGATAGAAGTCTGAATATCTACACTACGAGATCTAGCATATGTGATAATATTATGAGTTGCTGCAACAAACTTTAATTGATCTATTGTTAGCAGTGGTAATAAGACCTCCCATGGAACAGAACATGTAACTGTATTTAATGTATCACACTTTGTTTCTGATTGTTCTATATATTCTCTGAATCTGAATTTCATATTAGTAGAATACATTATGGTATTTGATAAATACGGAGAAAGTTCATTAAGTTGAAATAATTTTGAACCACCACCAATAATTTCATGCAAATCCCTGTTATCCTTGACAATATTTTTGTAATATTTATCTAACGTAGTATGATATTTCAAAGCATTAATACATATAACATATTGCAAATAATATACAAGAAATATGTGAATGATAAACAATATACTGGATAGTATTAATGTTCAATATCTTTGTATATATATGGAAAAATCATGTGCTGCATACATATTTTGCATTAGAGTCACATGTATTCTTTGACACTTTTTGTAGATTATTTCATGTATAAATAATAAGTTATGCACAGATGCATTAATATATAGAAGAAATCATATGTAAAATTCAATAATAAAAGATCGCTGTGTATTGGCTGTTGAAAACCACTGGCTTGAACTAATATAATTTGAGTGGAAAAGATCTTGTTTTGTTTTGTCCATTAGGCTTGGGATGTTATAAAAAGAACAGTAATTCACTATGAATGCATACTTAAAATAATAAAAATGCACTATATCCTGAGATATATTATTATGATAGGATAATATGTTGCTTTGAAATACATAAGCAAAATGATGAGAGGATATCTGTGTTCTTGAACTCAAGTTCTGTGGTGAATAAACAGAACAATCAAAAAACACCATATTGTGGAATGTGTCAGGATAATGATATAAAAGCATGTCTTGGGACACATGAGCAAGATGATATGAGGATATTTGTGTTCTTGAACTCAAGTTCTGTGGTGTATAATCAGAACAATAAGAAAACACCATATCCTGGAGTGTGTCAGGAAAATAATTCAACACTCTGTCTTGGGACACATAAGCAAGACAATAAAAAGATATTTGTGTCCTTAAACACAAGTTCTGTCGTGTATAAGCAGAACAATAAGAAAAGAATGTATCCTGGGATGTATCAGGATGATAATATAACATCCAGCCTTGTATCTTGTGGACAAGGCCACTAGACAGTTCTGTTATGTTGATCATAGGTTAGAGCAATCAACCGGTCTTTGCGAAACAGTTTACGTACTTATTGATGCATTGGCATCTATGTATAATTATTAATAAATGATAATGTTTCAATTTCAACACGTACTTGTGAAAACATCTAAATTATCAATTTGATGCCGCACAATTGAACCAGCCTACCGTGCAAAACAGATCAAAGGTAAAGTCAGTATCTATGTATGTTCAGAAAAGACATTGCAAACAAACCAAAAGACTGGAGAGAACAGAGGAGAGCAGGAGCACTAGAAACACAACACAGTAGGCAAGCATGATATGCAGTAGCAGATGATGTATCGCAACCAAGTTCAAATTGTGGGAAAGTTAACAATTTGTAATCAAATAATGACAAATATAGGCCTGCTATTGATTGTATAAGAAAAACTACGTACAAGTACGTACAGGGTATTCAAAAAGCAGTCAAAAAAGTCGTGAAAAATATATTCGGTTGTCCATTGAAGTATGAAAATGATATCACTCATCGCGCAAAGCAAGAATGACAACCCATTGCATATTGAAAGACAATTGCGTGGACTGTTCTTTGCCAACCCAAGTATTTGCCATATATCCGACAAGGCAAATTGTACCAGCCAAATCACTGGTCCAAGATTTCAAGATTGCATTAAGAGATTGAAGTCAACCCATATTGAAGTTGCCCATTCTTCCATCATACACAGGCACTTTGGGAAATGTCAACTCGTTAACCAAAGCCAATATTCTTGAAAGAAATGTATAACTAACCGGGATCATCAAAATTGAGAGCACCTTTAACCGCTCCAGTTTTGGATGATCCTGCAACCTTAATGGTGTTAGAATGCGGATTATACGGTCGATGGTAGCGTTAGCCAACACTTAAGTAACGTCTCTGGGAACCCAAAAGACGTATACTAAGAGACTGTAGAGTGGTCTGATACGAACTTGTAATAATCCGATGGAGTGTCTACTACATCGGATACCAAGTATATATACTAAACTACAACGATGACTAATGATGTAAACTAGCCAATGGCAGAAGCCCCTCACGGGCAGACCCGGATACTCTCCGATGAGTAATGAATATTACATACGAAGATAGTCCTTGAGAGTATTTATCTGATAAGATCAGATAAACGCATATACAACCGAATAACATAGTCAATGATAAAATGTACGACGTTACCAATTCCAACACCTCCCCTTAACGGAGTACATCCATCACTACTTAGACGAGGAGGTGGGGGTCGAGGTGCGCGCACGATTGCGGCGCCTGTCGCGGTTGGATTGCGCTATGCGCCGACGAAGCTCGGCGGCCTCCGCGATGACAGTTGGAGCGGGGCCCGGTACGTAGGTTGTTGGCGGCGCATAAAGGGTAGGTGCTGCCGAGGGGAGCGAGGGGAGAAGGGAGAGGTTGGATGGGGTGAGTGCTGAAGCGTCAAAACGTTGACCTCCCCTCAACTTCTTGTTCTGTGAAACTCGGCGACGTACGGCAGCAGGGTTCGAGGAACGGCAGTCATCAACGTGATGACCGCGGGCATGACACTTGGAGCACTTAAGTAAGCGTCCAGATGAGCCTTGTGTGGCGGCGGTAGACGGTGCCGACTGGCCACGAGTAGCGGTGCGTTGCGTAGTTGTCGATGGAGTCGATGAACCAGAGGCTGAGGCACCGGAGGGCGTAGGAGCAGAGGCAGCGAGAGCAGTGCGAACTGCCGTCGCGAGCTTGACATCCTGCGCCTTGACTTTCGAATCGAGGAGGGAGATGACGTTGTCGGTAGCATCAACGCGCCTTTCAAGCGCGAGTTCGATAGACGTGAGTCTCTGTCCAAGTTGTTGCGAAAGGAGGCGAACGTAGGCGATGATGATGAGGATAATCGAATGGAAATACGTAAAAAGAGCATCTGCGGATCGATTAGACGGATCGCGCCCAAGTTCGAGCATAACGTCTTGCTCGGCTTCTTGCGCTGAGTCGTACGACGGTACAGAGGGTCGAGAGGCACGAGAGCCGGACGATCGTGACGACGAAGTAGTAGACATAGCGGAGGAACCGGAGCAGGTTGTATCGGATTATGTTAGAATGCGGATTATACGGTCGATGGTAGCGTTAGCCAACACTTAAGTAACGTCTCTGGGAACCCAAAAGACGTATACTAAGAGACTGTAGAGTGGTCTGATACGAACTTGTAATAATCCGATGGAGTGTCTACTACATCGGATACCAAGTATATATACTAAACTACAACGATGACTAATGATGTAAACTAGCCAATGGCAGAAGCCCCTCACGGGCAGACCCGGATACTCTCCGATGAGTAATGAATATTACATACGAAGATAGTCCTTGAGAGTATTTATCTGATAAGATCAGATAAACGCATATACAACCGAATAACATAGTCAATGATAAAATGTACGACGTTACCAATTCCAACAAATGGGTGATTTGCTAGGGGAGCCTCGGGACAATAAATGGCTGAACCCTTGTTGAGACCGATCTACAAGTCAATCAGCAATCAAACGTACGCAAATTAATTAATGATGATATACCTGTGCTGTCCTTGGGTCTGGCTCTAGTGCTAATCGATATCGCATCCTCATAGATTTGAGCATGAAGTTCTTCGGCTTTGAAAACCATGCAAAAGAAAGCACAGAACCGCTCCCACTCCTGAGTGCCCAAAGTACCAGTTATCTGGTGGAACATTCCTTGAGGATCAGTGTCTAGCAAATTGGAAAAGTTAACCGCAAGAACAGATGTGAAGATGGTGTGGAGATAACTGTATGATGCAATTTGCCTGAATAGCATATCTGGTGCTTCGAATAGACTCAGAGGTGGCAGACTTGATAAGAGATGGAGCTGCACGTGAGGGGTTGACGAAAATCCCCGCCTTAGTAAAAGTGATTGCCTTGATGAGAACACTATATTGACAGCATGATGAGTGGCCAATTGTTAATTTAATTGCAAACAAATCTCACTTCATATTGACACCAGGACAAGCAGCAGGAATACGGCTCAAACTAAATGGACCCATAGGGTTGGGACCATTATTGGACATAACAAGAGCATCAGCACTACAGCAAAGGTGAGAGATATAACATGACATGATAACTAATATACATACCGGAGAGGCGGAAGATTTGCATAAGAATCAGCAATCATCGGATCAAACAGCTCTGGATTGGTAACTTCACAGTCCACTGGAGCTTGCTCAGCAGATGGATTCATAAACGCATTTCTGCTTCTATTTAGATACTGATATGGCATTATATAAGTAACACATACGCTTCAGGGAGGTCCTCAAAGTACACAGGTTTGTTGACCTCTTCTTTGACTTGTTTAGTGGGCCAGTGCTTCGCATTGCATGAACGAGTTCTTTTATCTCCATCTTAGAATGTTTAAATCACAAACAATAGGATTTTCTTGTTTAGCAGATTAATTAATGTTCATTCAATTTTCTCTAATTTATTCAATGTCATTTCCCATCACTACTTCTTCTAACTAAGACAACAATACTTTCCCTAACTGTAGCATGACACTTCCACAACCAGCACATGAACGAGACACCTTGTGGGCTAATGAGCACTGACACATAGATGTCATTCATGAAATATCCAGCACCAACAATGACGACTTGGCCACCAGCCATCTTGTGAACGCAGCCTGCACATCAATTGACATGTAGGCGTTCTTCACAAGGTATCCAGCACCAAGAGCACTGAGAATGGCGACAGCTCATCTGAGTCCCCACCCCATACCTCGCTAAGGTAACAGACATGTTAATTAATATGTGTCTGGCCTGAGGGAGGTGTTGGGATCTTGGCTTGCCACCAGTGACGCACTCATTATAGCGCTCGGATTCATGGTACCCACACGGTTACACCGGTGATATGCTGTAGGTAGCTATAGAAGGGGAGATCCCCAAACAAACTACCTAATAGGTGATTGCAAAATGTGAAGATGTCTACTACATGTATGATGAAGGGATAGGAGTGTGGAAACTACTACTAAGTTTTCGAACAATAAGAATTTACATGCAACAGGTGCGATCAACTGTGCGACTTCACGAACACAGTCGCGACGACAATATTGATATTAGAAGATGAAGACTGATGGACTCAAGACTAAAATTTGAGTGCTAGCTAAAAAGAGCTTTATAGCTCTTAAACTATGATTGAGAGGGAGGGAAAGTTGTATTTTCTCTGCTGGTAAAGCTACAATACATGAGCTTTTTTATACTATGACAATTGGAAAGTCGGAAAGAAATGTCAGAGAATCGGAAAGGTTCAAAATAAAGGATGGAATAGGAGTAAACATCAGAAAGGTTTCTAGGATAAAGAAATATCGATAAGAGTTAGTAAAAGTGTGAAGAAAGGAATCAAAGATGACATTAGAACAAAGAAGTATGAAAGGAAAAGATAGGAGAGCGATATAATATGTGACATAAAAGGATATATGATGGAGAAGTGATGTGAAAAGTGAAACGGAATGAAATGGCATGGTGTCTGATGAGAACGGTATTGGTTCAATGTAGGATGGCTTTGTTTTGAAGATGCAACAAGTTCGGAATGGATCAATAGTTGTCGAGAGATATCGGAAAAGTTCACAGACATTCGTAAGATCGTGAGATATCAAGATATGGTCAATGGAGAGGTATAGTATATCTGATTTGTATATTCGGAGCATAGGATCGTATGATGCGTATCACCGGTAACTGCTATACACATGTTTGATGGTGGGTAATGCAGACCTGTACCGCAGGTATGGATATGATGTCAGGCTTAGAGACCCACTGGTCATCCATATTACACTCAACTTCATTATTTCCCTATATAGTTAGATTTGTCACATGTGACTGTCACTGTCATGATTCTTGTTAAATTTAGCCCATTCCGCTCAAAATTTCCTTATATGGTTAGACTAGTCACATGTGACTGTCACACTTGCCACATTAAACTATAATGCATACTACTCAAATCAGAGAATTGATACTAAAACTGACCCCACTTGCTTTAAATCACTAATATTTCCTTATATGGTTAGATCTGTGACATGTGACTGTCACCACTGTGATCAGCCTAATCACGTGCGAGGGATCAACAGAGACCCTTATTTCGTCAACCGCTGCTTGAACTTGGAGCCCTTGCACACTCCCGCATCATCTTCCTCCCGTTTTTTGGTCATCCTGTCTCACTGCCCCCTTTTTTTTATATACCTTTATATTCTCCTCGAGGCAGACTCATGTCCCCAAAGGACATTCAGTCTCCCCTCGAGTAAGTACTCACCTTTTCTCCGAAAAACCTCCTCTACATTCATTCTCCAGTCCTTTTCAGTTGCCTGTATCTTTGCTCTTTTCTGTCGTACCTCCAATCTATTATTGTTTCGCAATAATTTCATGGTCAATCATGAAGAACCAATTGAACCGCAAACGCAAACGCAAGATACAACTGGAGGACGATCACAGACGCAAAGTTCTTCGTCTATCACAGGGATCTCCGCGTCGACTTCCACTCAGATCAGAAGCGACTGTAATAAAATCGTGCGAGAATATCAGAATGGATCGAGAGACAAGATCTCTGCCGTCCTTGATCTATCCCTCGTCTTACCCTTCCATGGAGACGACGACACTTCCCTTAGAGAAGCCTTCCGATCTTATTGCAGAATGCTCGATGATTTCGATGGACGGCGATCCAGAGGGCAAACACGTTCAGAAGCCACGGACCCATTGGTTGGAACTAATGATGTGGCCGAAAGAACAGAGAACCAATGCGATGAAACGACGAACCCTCCTAGAGCGCCTAAGCGGACCCTTGTCACCGATGATGGAGAAGACGAAGAAGACACCAATCACCCTCCGAAACGGAGGGTCAACGTCTCTCTTCTTCCATGGGTCATCAAACAATCGATCCATCCGACGGTTCTCCCCGCTTCACTCCATGAAACGAGATCGTCCCTTGAAAACTATACCAGGGACATCAGATTTACCGTCAACTCCATCCTCAACTCCCCTGATTGCCCACAATTTCCAACCAGTGAATGGACGAATCTTGTCTCAGGAAAATCCGTTGACCTCGACCATGTCATCTCAGGACTCTTCTCCATTTCAGAGCCCAAGAGACGAGAACATATCGGAGCACTCGAGATCTCGATTGACAACACTACAGCATCTAAAACCATTACCTCCCATGGAGAGTGGATCACTGCTTGGGAACCAACCGTCGAAGCAACCGTCTACGTTTTCCCCTTACGTCACAACGAACTACGAAAGTACGGAAAGTATATCTCTGGGCTCTTCGCCGCGCTCCCGCAGGAGCAGCATCAGCGAATTATCCAATTTGATAAAGGAATTCGGGTCAGAGTCGCACAACGACGAGACCTCTTGCTCACCGACAACCATGAGTTTGCCGACCTTCAGCTCCATTGGATCCAATCATGGGATGGTTCACGATCTCGCCGAACAGACTCCAGGGCTGACAGACAACCCTTTTGCAAACGAGACCCTTGCCGACGTTGGAATGATGGAAAATGTCCAAATAACGGGGGAAAGTGCAACTACGCACATATTTGCGGCAGATGCCTCAACCCAAATCACAAGTCCTCAGAATGTAGCCCAGCAGGCGGTCGAAAGGTTTAGTCGCTGGGCTAACAAGCCCAAGTACGCGAGGGATTTCGTCTGGGACCCCATCATCCACCCGAAATTGACAACCGCCTTGGCTAGCACCCTTGAACTTCCTGTTCCAACTGTTCCAGATAATGAACTACACAACGCCGCTGCCCTTCGCACTATTCAAGACCATCCTGAACTTTTCAAGATAGTCACACCCATCAATGTCGATGTATTCGAGTCCTATCTCTCTACGCATCCTAATCGAGCTTTTGTCCTCTCTGTCTGCCGTGCTTTACGCGAAGGTTTCTGGCCCTGGGCTCATACTGATGTCCCGGGCTACCCTGTTACTCATGACAATTCCTTTCGCCCCCTTAAAGACCCACGACACTGCGAATTTCTCCTTGCTCAGCGGGATGCTGAGATAGCTCTCGGCCAAATTTCAGCCTCCTTCGGGACCGAACTACTCCCTGGGATGCATAGCATGCCCCTCGGCGTTGTCCTGAAACCACACTCATCCAACCTCCGTATGGTTGTTGACCAAAGTGCAGATCCTTTCTCGCAGAACTCGTTGATCCCCAAAGAAGACCGTTTTGTTCGTATGGACAACCTTCACCACCTCGGTCACGCCCTGCGCGCTGTCCACACAGGCCACCCTCATCGACCTCTCGTTGTTTTCAAATCAGACATCTCACGAGCTTATCGGCTAATCCCCATGGCGCCCCTGTGGCAAATCCGACAGATCATGACCTTTGACGGTAATCGTCATGTTAACCGTTGCAACCATTTTGGCAATGGCGCTGGTGGCCATGTTTTCAGTGCCTTCGCCTGTCTTGTGTCTTGGATCGCCATATTCGTTTTATTCTTGTCTGACATCTTCACTTATGTCGACGACAATTTCTCATGGGAGTTTGCTGATAACTTTACTTGGTATGAGCCTTACCATAAGTTCATGCCTGCGAAACAGACGCGCCTCCTGCAGCTTTGGGACGAACTCGGGATCCCTCATGCTGAAGAGAAACAGGAATGGGGATCGTCCCTTTTGATTGTAGGGTTTACCGTTGACCCCAATCTCATGACTATCACGATGGATCCAGCACGCCGCTCGGAATTGACCTGTGCCATCAGGTTGTTTGCTGTCATTGGTCAACGTCGCCCTCTTCGTGATTTTCAGAAGATGGCTGGTTGGGTCAATTGGGCCCTGAATGTTTACCCCCTCTTGCGCCCTGGTTTGTCCATGCTGTATGATAAGATGTCTGGGAAGTCTTCGCCACACAAGCTCATCTGGGTCAACAGTACGATGGTTAGAGAGCTCTCCTGGGTTGCAGACGAGATTGAGCGTTCAGATGGGATCCATATCCTCACCTCCACCACCTGGGGGATTGACGATGCTGATCTCTCGCTCTTTTCCGATGCCTGCCCCACTGGCCTCGGTTTTTGGTCACCACTTCTTTCGACTGGCCATAAGTGTGCCATTGACAGCTCTCACCCTTTTTCCAATAACATTTTTTACCTCGAAGCTCTCACTGTTCTTTCGGCCCTGCGCCATGTCGCCTTACTTATCAGGCCGTTGCCCAAACGAGTAGTTGTTCATTGTGACAACACTAATACCGTTGATATGTTCAACTCCCTGCGCGCCTCTCCGCTTTACAACCCCATCCTAATTGCTGCCGCTCGCTTATCCCTCCTCCACCGTTTCTCCTTCCGTGTCCACTTCCTCCCTGGCACCTTTAACGATGTCGCCGACGCCCTGTCCCGTGATCGTGACAGCGTCGCACTCTCCCTTGTTCCTGGCCTGACCATCAGCCTTTTTGAACCCCCTCATTTGTTGCTGGGGCGGGTGTTATGTTGATCACAGGGAAACCGTCGACCAGGCAACCGCCACGCTTGCCCTGGTCGCTCGACAGGCTCCGCCATGAACGCGCAATTGCTATTGGTTGCGCGATTGAGCAGAGCACTGCCTCTGCCTATTCCTCAGCTTTACATTCTTACCTTTCTTTTTGTTCTTCCCACCACCTTCCCACCACCCCCACCCCTGATACTTTTAGTTTTTTCGTTGTTTATATGTCACACCACATCAAACCCCAGTCTGTCGATAACTATTTGTCTGGCATCTGCAATCAGCTCGAGCCCTTTTACCCTGACGTTCGCTCCATGCGCCGCCACCCCCTCGTTGTCAAGTCGTTAGCCGGCTGCAAGAAGTTGCGCGCCATCGGGACTGTCCGTAAACGCCCCCTTGCCGCCTCTGAACTCCATGACATCACTTCTCGCTTACTCCTTTCCACCTCCCATGACGACCATTTGTTCGCGGCTACCATCACTGTCGCCTTTCACGGCCTCCTTCGACTCGGGGAAATTGTTTGGCCTGATGCTGTGACCCTGCAGGATTACAGGAAGGTCACTATGCGCGACACTGTTGACATCCACGACTCCTCTTTTGGTTTTTATTTACCTGGTCATAAAGCTGACCGTTTTTTCGAGGGCAGTCGTGTTCTCATCCACTCCAGTGCCTCCCTCCATGACCCCCTCACGATTTTTGTCACCTACCTTCGTTCCCGCGATCTCCTTTTTCCTGCCCACCCTGAGCTTTGGCTCCGCGCCGACGGCTCCGTCCCCACCCGTGCCTGGTTCCTTCGCCGTTTGCACCATTTCCGCCCTGATCCTTCCCTCGGCGGCCACTCGCTTCGTTCCGGTGGCGCCACTGACCTCGCTGCATCTGGTGTCCCGCCTTACCTTATTCAGAGCATTGGCCGTTGGGCCTCTGATGCTTGGCAGGTCTATGTTCGTCGACACCCCGCTTTACAGGCTGCACTTCTTTTTGTTCATCGTTAACTCCCCTTCGCTGCTCCCCATCATTTTTTTCTATTCACCCTTCCAAAAAAAAAAAAAAAAAAACTTTTGACACCTTTCCTTCATTAGCCCTTTTACGGTTCCGCAGCCACTTGTACTCTAAAAAATATGAGATTGTCCTGGGCTCTAGCTTCTGATTTCAGAGCTGAGCCGCAGACACCTTATCATTCTCAAAAACAACCGAAAGCGTGATTAGATCAGCATAAAATTTCACACATTGTATCAAAAATTGCCTTATATGGTTAGACTGGTCGCATGTCAGTATCACATCATGCCTGAAATGGCTAAACCAGTTGTCAGTAAAATTTTCAGCTGATTCCATCAACAATTGAAGCTGTTATGAATATTTTATTCAAAAGTAAATATAATTTGACCATTGTTTACGCATTTGTACATTGACCTATATTTGGATGCTTATGTAAGCTTGTCCAAACATGGCCCAAACTTTATGTTATTTTCCAATACAGAAACCAGAAGCACACCTTATACTCAAAAAAGATTTCTCTATAGGAGATCAACTTTATCAATTAATTAATTACGAACCTGCACTGAGCCTGGTCTGATAAAGAACGAGTCTTTTAATAAATTAAAAGAACTCGTAACTTTGTTATTGCCTTTTATCATTCTATAGCAAAATCAAAATGACGATCATAATTGATAAATATGTTGCCTGACCTATTCTCAGCATCTATTTGAGCCATCATCTCCTTTGAGATCGCTGGCTTGAATTTGCTCTTAACCACAATTCTAAAATAAAATGAGAAAAAGATAAAATAAATAAAACCATCAAGGCACCCACTTGGCGTTCTTTCCAGAAGAACATGTAGTAGCTTCATCATCCTGGCCTTCAGATCCATCTGTAATATTCGAAGTTTCCTGTACGTATGCTCTGATATTGTGTAAATTAAGAACATGAACTTCATAGCTGGATTAGAAGACGTACTGTTTCTTTCTTCCTTTGACATTTGCACTATAAAGTTTAATGAGTAACAGAAAGACTACTAGTACTGCACGACAGACTAACTTGATATGCTCAACAACATCACCGTCATTATCAACAGACCTATAATCCAATATTAGAAAAACTACTTGGATTTGAATCAAACGTACTTCTTATGAGTCGCTTTGGTAGATACTATGTCCTCGGAAACATTGTCAGGGACCGTATTATCATCAATGGCAAGACTATTTATAGAATCTTAACACATACTTTAGAATTAAACACAAAAAAATGTTACGTACCCTTCAGATTCTTCAGCATCGACATCGATCAATATTTTCTGAGCCCGATGGCTAAGGGATTTTAATAATGAATAAGAAATCTAAAGATGAATTATAAATACCCTTTCGGTTGCTTGACCTTAGATTTAACCCTAATATTTATAAACCATCAGTAAGTTGGATAATATGAACATGTTACGAGTTCTTCCATTTATGGAAAACTCGTTCTTATAAACCCGGTTTTCAGCCATTGAGGCGATTCATTCATCTCAGGGACTGAGGGAAAATTGTGTCCCAATATAGCAACTGAGTTTGAAATCCCTTCCAACCAGTTTCATTCCAGAATTCAGAGACTCTATTAGCTTTCACACTTCATGGGTTCTCACAAAACATACCAAGAGGACTGTGATGAATACCAGCTTTACAGAAAAATAATATGGAGGCAATCTGGGCTTATTTGAGCTCAATGTGTGCCATTTCATGCAAGGGTAGTGAGTGTATGGAAAATGACAGTTATAATACTGCACATACAAATGTGGTAAATTCTAGCTGTATTCTATGGTATGTATGACACACTTTTTTCCACTTAAAGCAGCTGTGAAATATGGTATTTGAGTCTCTAGAGTGCAAACAAGTGAGGGTGGTCCGGAGGTGTGATCAAAATTTGAGTGGAGTTTGAAATCCATAGTGAGAGCATTCAAGCTCAGATGAATCCGAAACCTTCTGTTATTCAACAGCCTCATCCTCCTTGATTTCGAACTTTACTGCCAGCTTCCTGTTGTACCTACTGCTCTACAACTTTCCCATCCCCCTCTACTGTCTTTTAACTCCCTCCAGGAAGCTTTTTGACCTCCAAAAGGTCACCAATATCTGGCAATAGTGTCAACAGCATCCAGAGTGAGAAAGACGCATTCAGGCTGCTTCTAAGCGCCATGGAGGGTTTCTGAGAGCAGCAGTGGATGTGGTGCACCCATTCCCTGCTATACAAGGTGAGTTTTCTGGTTTATTAGCTGTCCTGGATCTGAATTGACCATGGAGTGCTTACCCAGGTGTCACCTGCTCCTCCCAGTCTTTCTACTCGCTATCCAGCCTTCTTCAAGTCTCCTTTCAGTCCCCCTATAGTCCCAGCACTCATATGTCACCCTCACCACTGCTTTCCCCACCTTCTCCGGCCTCTTCTGCCCCCTCTCTCATCCTCCTGTGCATTACGCCTGTCTAATCTGTTGTTTGAGTTTTATTGACTCTCTTATCAGTTACTTATCACCACCTCCTCGGATTCCTGTTCTCTATTGCTCTCATTGTAATCATACTGCAATAACTCGTAAATTATTTGACATTTCATGAAATTGATTAAATTGAAATAAATAACAATAAATTGATAAGTACATAACAACTGAAGAATGAATTAGTGAACCACAGAAGCACAAGCCATGATGATCAGTATCAAAACCCAAGTATGAGATCATTGACTGGCACTGTCCTCTAACACATTAGAGATGATGTTTCTTCTTGAGTCATACTGACCCCCTTCTTCTCATACTCCTCCATATTCAGATCTCTACCCCTGGATCACAGACCATGAAGCCATATAAGAAGCAGCTCAGGAGGACTCAATGGAGTGTAAGGATGGCTCCAGCAGTGGTACAATTCTTTCCCTTGAGTCAAACAGACCACCCTCCTCCTCATTCTCCTCTGTATCCAGATCTCTACCCCCAGATCACCTACCACAAAACCATGTGAGAATAAGCTAGGGAAGATCCAATGGGGTGCAAGGATGGCTCCAGAAGTGGTATGATGTACCCCCTTGAGCCATACTGACCCCCTCCCCATATGCTTTATTTAATCCCCAACCAGAGAAAAGTCATGTGCACATCATGTGATGTGATATGACGTCAGGATAGGCGACACTTTGCCAGTCGAGAGGCAAAGTGTCGCCTCCACTGATGTCATTGGTCACATGCTAGATCACATGACCCAAAAGTGATTTCTGAGGTTGACTGAGAGGGGTGGGGTGGGCTCCACAGGCCAGAGACAGCTCTAAAAAATGGTATTGAGCATGGCATGGAGATGCTGTAGGCCCTGAATAAATTTGGAAGCAAGCAGAGCATTGTTGGGCTGCCTGGGAAGTGATCTGTGTAAACACACACAGTATATGGGAACTAGCTGTTGAAATGGGGACCCATAAAATGTGAGGAATTTAAAGTGGGTTCTACATCTCATTCCAGACATTTTCTGTCACTACAAGTAGTTGCCAAATGGTGTATTTGAGTCTACAGAATGAGGATGGTCCGGAGATGTGGCTGAAATTCAAGCGGAGTTTGAAATATACAGTGAGAGCGTTCAAGCTCAGATGAATGCAAAACCTTCTGCTGCTCAACATCCCATCCCCCAGATTCCGGGATCTGCTGCCAGCTCCCTGCTTCCCCTGCTGCCCCACAACTTTCCCATCCCCCTCTATTGGCTACTGACTCTCTCTAGGCAACTTTTTGGCCCCCAAAAGGCCCCCCCATGTTCAGCAGCAGTGCCACCATTGTCCCCAGCAACATGGGCACATTCCGGCTGCTTGTGAGCGCCAGGGAGGATTTCTGAGGGCAGCAGGGGATGTGGTGCACCCACCTCCTGTTGTACCAGGTGAGTTTTGCCTTTTTTTGGCTGTTCTAGATGTGACTTGACCATAGAGTGCTCACCCAGGTCTCACCCTCTCCTCCCAGCCCTCCCATTCCCTGTCCAGCACTCTTCCAGCCTCCTTTCAGCCCCCCTGTTGCCCCAGCACCTATTTTTCACCCTCTTCACTGTTTCCTGCCCTGACTTTCACCTCTCTATCCAATTCCCCCCTTCAGTCCTGTCCTATGACTCTCATTCACTCTCATTCACTCTCCTATCACTCCCCCTCTCTTTCCTGTCCTTTATACCCCATTACCTCCCATTGTAGCCATAGTATAAATAATTTGACATTTTAATGAAATTAATTGGATTAAATAATAATAAATTGATAATATAATAAATTGATAACAACTTAACAATAAAGCAATACAACTCATAATAATATCATCCAAGTAAAGTGAAACTCAAGTAACATTGGGAGGCAACAGATCACTTCTGGGGGAATACTTACAGTCCATGAGGTCCCCCCTAACTGTTCCTCCCACCATTTGGCTGTCCATCCTCTGGGGTTAGAGATCTGGTGTGTAGGGGATATGATGAGAAGGGGATCAGTATGGCATAAGGGGACACATCATACCACTTTTGGGGGGATCCCTACACTCCATTGGGTCCTCCCTAACTGTTCTCCATGTAGTTGGGCCATTTGTTGTCTGGGGATAGAGATCTGAATATAGAAGGGGGGTATGAGGAGGAGGGGGTCAGCATGACTCAAGGGGATACATTGTACCACTTCTGGGACCATTCTTACAATCCATTGGGTTCCCCCTAACTGCTCCTCATGCCATTTTGCAGCCTGTGATGCAGGGGTAAAGATCTGGGTATGGGAGATATGAGGAGGAAGGGATCAGCATGGCTCAATGAGGGGGATCATACCACTTCCAATGTCATAGATGTACTTCAATAGATATCCTCTGATGGCTCCTCACACCATTTGATGATCTGATGTCTGAGAGCAAAGATCTGACATTATGGTGGCAGGAGGAAATGTGCTTGGGTGCTGAATAAGCAAAAAGTGGCTAGCAAAATCCCCTCCGGCATTGAGGTAATTTTGCTAGCTAGTTTGAGGGCCAAATATGGTTTTAACAATATATCAAATATTAAATCATTACAATAATTAAATATTGGGTAATTTTCCTTGTGTAGTCATCTCAAACCATGAAGTGGAGTCAGCTTGGCACAATAAAGAGGACCATACCACTTCTGATGTGATATGTCTGACACACTCTATTGGATTTCTTCTAATGGTTCCTCCCACCATTTGATGAACCAATGGCTGAGTACAGAGATCTGACAATATAGTATAGGGATATGGGGAGGAGGAGGTGAGCATGGCTCAGTGGGGAGGATTGTACCACTTACAAAGTGACAGGCACACTCTCATGGGTTTCTTCTAATGGCTCCTCACACCATTTGATCCTCCAACATCCAAGGGTAAAGATCTGACACTGAAGGTCAGCTTGGCACAACAGAACAGGACCATACCACCTTTGCTGTGATAAACGTACTCCAATATATTTCTTTTAATCCAATGTCCAAGAGTACAGATCTGACACTATAGGAGTATGAGGAGGAGGATGTCAGCATGGTTCAATGAGGAGAATCATACCACTTCCAATGTGATAATACATATTAATTAGAAATCTGCATGGGTAACCTATGGATTTTCTTGGGCAACCTGCACCTGACCTGCCAAATACCTGAACCCACAGTGATGAGTATGGGATACCCATGGGTGGTAAGATATGTATATATAATAAAATTCTAATTCTAATTAATTAAATTAAGAGGGCAGGGACAGATGAGGAGATTGTGAGTGGGGGCCATTGTGAGAGGCAAATGAAGAGAGGGAGAGGAGGGAGAGTAGTGGTGGTCATTAGTGAATAGCACAACCCAACCCACAGGTTTTCATGGACCAGGATTACCTGCACCCATACCAGTCAAAACCTACAGATGGCCATGGGTACAGATTACCTGCAGGTTTACTCATGAGTTATAACCTACATGTGGATTAATATTGATCAACATATAATAAAATACAAAATTTAAATTAATTAATTAATGAGAGGGCAGAGAGATGCGGAAGGGGAAGGGGAGATTGGGAGAGGGAGATGGGGGAGACAGCGAGATGGGGGAGACAGTGAGGAGAGAGGGAGAGGTGGGGAGGGGGACAGAGTGGTGGTGGCCATGGTTGTTGTTCTCATTGTCATTCTTGTCCCCATCATCTTTGTTTCTGTTCCTGCTGTTGTTCTTGTTCTTGTCCCCATCCTCATCTCCATCTGTCCTCATCATCATCTTCATTGTCTTTGTCTTTGTTGTCCTTATTGTTGTCTCTGTCCTTGTCATTGTCTCTGTTCTCGTCATTATTCCATCCTCATTGCCCCCATAGTCCTTGCTACTATCATTGTCCTTGTCATCTTGTCCTTCACCCTTGTTGTTGTGCTTGCTGTCCTCATCAAAAATTCTCATCATCTTTGTGTTGCCTGTGGAGGGGTGATGGTCTCACCACCTATCGTTATGGTCCTCATTGTCCTTGTCTACTATTGTTGGTGCTGGTGACCATGGGTTGTTGGTTGTTTCAGAAACGTGTGACCACATTTGTTGAGGCATGATCCAGTAACCAAATAGGTCACATGGTCCATGTGTGGTTCATGCGCCATTTGAATCCCATATAAAATGGTTTAGAAGCCCTCAAAACTTTTATTTTCTAGTATTCAATTATTAATAGTCTTAATAATTATAATATTGTATTACAAAATAACATACCCATCAACCCGCAGTGGCGAGTGTGGGTTAGCTGCAAGTTAGATTTTTATAACCTGTAGCCGTACCTGTGGAACCTGGGGTACAAACACATACAGGTTACCCATATCTGTGCTATTCACTAGTGGTCATGGCCGGGACTGTTGTTGTCTTTGTCATCCTCATTGCCACCCATGACCCTATTGTCCTCATCATTCCTGTCCCTGTGTAAAAAAATTATTCTTACTTGTTGGTAAAGCACTGACAAATAATAATAATAGTGGTGATAGTGAAAGCCAGAGTAAACTGTTGTATAATTGACATTCAGTCTGCTACAGTGTTGACTATTTGTAGACAAGTATGGCATTAAGATGTGTAAATAATCTTGTCCAATAGCAGTAGGACTATATTTTGATCAATGGAATCAAGAAGAACTCGTTCATGCCATGCTTGCAATGGCCCACTCCCCCAAGTGCTTACGAAAATACATCAACATCATCAATCAACGGAACAGCTTTAGAGTTGGTCTTTTGTGTATTTCTAAATTCCCAAATCAGTATTATAACACACATATTCAAGTAAGTTGACACACAAAGACTTTTGACGTTTGACGACTCTATTCTGAGTTTAATAAATCTTCTGGAATGAGAAATAGTAGCACTTACGGTATCTCCTCCACAACAGATTGTTCTGATTCTGAACCAGGCACAGGGCGTTTCTTGGAACGTTGTAGGGATCTGGAAGATTTTGCAGGAGTTGGCGTACTAATCTTTGATAACATCTCTCTATTTCATTATAAAGTGATGAGTGATGAGTGATGAATGGTTACAATGGACAAGAAAGGAAGTATACTTGACGATATCATTGTCTGATTCTGCACTGTCCCCAAGTTAAGTCATAAACTGATGTATATAATAATTTCAACGTACAGTAAATCCATGTCACTATCAAAAAGATGAGTTAGCAATTGACTTGTATTGAAAGAAGACCGGTTAATACCTGGAAACGGGTTCATGCTTGATTTGCCTGCTCGTTCGTTGGCGAGAAATAGCTCTAATTGTACCACAAATAACAAGTCAATAAACTGGAAAAGTCATGATATCTAAAGACATGAGAACCCACTTGGAAGAAGCTTGCTTTGCTGCAACACGGCGAGACATGGTGGTCGTGAAAAAATGCTGACAATGTTAAGTTTGTGTTCGACAAGCCTCCTACAAATAACAGCACACATACAAACGTGATCTTGTTTCCAGAACATTCCATGCTACAAACAAAACACATACCAAACAAACAAACATGTACGAAACAAATATTTAGTTGTTAATTATTAGAAAGAATGTTGAATTCAAACATATTTTGTACAGAGAACAGATAGCAATATTTTCTGTTGAGAAACTTTTATTTAGAGGGAATAAAAACCTGTAAGCAATCTTTAGTAAAAGGTACACTTTTATTACTTGAATACAACGTGTGAAAGCATATACCGTATCCAAACATTGCTCTCTCCTAGACTTATTCATGAATCAGTTTTACGATTTAGTCGCTGCTGGTGAGTGAATTTTTCTGCTCTGATATGTTGACTCAAGACTTCATATAACTGTTAAACCACAGGTGAACAGGTGGAAGTTGAAGCTTCCACACAGTATAATGGCTCCAAGCAAGCTAACTATCTCTGTACTTTGACTAAAGTGAGATTCAAAATATTTTGCGAGACAGAAAAGCTTAGCTGTTAACAGGAAAATGGCCTTCATGCTTTACTGCAAGTGCACTATAATAAAGATTGTCGTCAGTATCAACTTGTAAAGGAAGGACCTGGAGGCGAACCTGAAGAAATAGTACTCCGTCTTACTGGAATTCTTATTCGCTGTGAATTACCACCCATTCTTACACTTCCTAGGTATTTCTGGTGGATTGGGATAAACAATTATTAATATATGCTGACAAAATTCAGAAACCCGATGCGTATCAGACAAGCAATACAATTGACTGGTCTCGATACTCACAAATACAAAGCGGCATTGGAGGGTATTTCTGCTATTTGCTCTACCTTTGCCAAGTATATGCGTTCCAACAAGTTACAAGACTGGAATCCTTCTAGGTTTAAAGAATGGATTGTTGTTGGGGCTGGAAACCGATATTTCAGCACTGGGGCAATTGCAGCATCTGCTCAAGTTGTACCTTTTAATGACCTTGTTGATCCCAATGGAATTTTGACATCTGTAGATTCCAGATACCGCCATACTGTGGACAACAAAGTTGGCTATTTTCAAAGGAAGAAAAAGCATGACGGTGGTTTCCAGTAAGTTGTTCAGCTATATGTGGATTGCCATGCCAAATACTGTACCTTAGGTATATTCACATGAACCCGTCCAATATTTCCATTGGAGATATCGTTGAAGCACGACTCTCATTTTTGGTTGTCCCAGTTGCCAGTGGTCGCAACAATAATGTCAGCAAAGATTTCAGACTTGTGACAATACTTCGATCGCTGGCTTTGATTGACGATACACTCACCAAGGTCTGAAGCTATTTATTATTTGTTATCTGAATAGCTTAAGACTTCTTTCCAGAAAGCTGCACTTGCACTCGCACAGGCATCATTTCAAATGCCTAAAGTCATAAAAACATTGAAGCGGAATGCAGACTTTTCTGAAGATGAACAAGAGAATAAGTAGTACTCAATGAACAAATTACATTTTGAAGTAGTGCTTGTATGCAAATCAAAATATTACAATCATGGCAGATCAAAGAAACAGATAATAGACATTCAGATTTCATGTTGAGGGAACTGAAAATACCAAGAACATTAGAATGGACCAGTAAGTAAGTGATAGACAAAAGACAACCCACCGCTAACCAAGAGCTCAGTCAAACGCTCTGTACTCATTGTCAGGGGGATTGGAAAAAGTGACGCATCATTGTAGTTTGCTCCTTTGGTCCATTGGATCTCCCTTTCAACCGCTGCATCTCCAAGTCCAATCAGACTGGCCTTTTTACCACAATTAAAGGCCAAGCGACTCTGCCACCGAACAACCTTGCAAAGGATATGCTCCACAAAAATAACACCACACCCAATATCGAATCCCATGGAAGACTGATCTTGCACTGACAAGTTATCATCAAAGTGTCAGAAAACACAATTGAATGACATGTGGGTCCTGTGAAGAGATGTGACATTGAATCCCAGTTCCTGCAGGCCACGATAAGCGCCAGCCTTCTTCATCTTCCATATCCAGGCTGTGACATTTTCCACAAGAGGTGGTGTGCAGATTCCAGCAAATGCAAGATTATTTGTGAGTTGAAAAGCGGTAAGGGTGGGTTGTGTGATTGAGCCTAAGCCAGTTACACCAAGCTTGTGAATAAACTGGTGCATATCGTTCCATGTTGGTAGATTTTCTGGACGGCTGGCAGGATCTATGCCAACAAGTGGTCCCAAGAACTTTGTCCACTTGGTCTGGAAAGCATTACTGAAGAGTTCAGTAAACCGTTTCACCAAATGATCTCGATGTGGCACATCTGGGAACAAACTGAGCTGACTAGAAGGCTGACCCCATATTGTTGGCGAGTCAAGATGAATATACCCCAAGGCTGCTTGCTCACGTCTATCGAGGGCATGAAATCCAGTTTTCTTCTTCGGCTTGCCCGTTCCAGATGAAGCTGGTGAAATTGGATTGTAGTGTAGATCGGTGTAGAAATGCGAGTTTCTTCTGACAATCTGATCAAACATCTCCATACATTCCTCCAGTGTGTTGGACCAGAAAGTAACGCCATCCAAAAACTTTACAGTGTCCTCACATTGAGAACTAACCATGAACACCAACATGTTGGCTAGACCCAGACATCCAGTAAGCTTGCTAGCGGGCAAGTGTTTTGCAAACAGAGTTGCATATGGACTGGTATGTGGGAATGGATAAGTTTGATTGAGTGTGTGGGTGTGTTGGTACTTCGGCTTGGTTTGGCCCAAGAGAATGCGACTGAGATCAAGGTGTTGAACACCTTTGTTGCGACCAGCAGACAAAGGCTTCACGGAAGATTAATCCAAGAGCACCAAAATGTGGTGCTTTAGAGTCTGTCAATATATCCTCCAATTTCTGGACAGGAAGAGCAGGATTGAGTGGGGACCGCAAGACAGATTTCTTGTTGGCTCTTGACTGCTTGGAAGCGCCACTTGGCAGAGAGAGGGTTCTATCACCAAGATCCACCAATGCACCACTCACCAAACCACCAATGTAATCACACCATTCCTCTATTTTTGAGTTAGAATCCAGCAAGGCTTGAACATGAGTAATCAGAGGTTCCATGGCAGTCGCATAATCTCGAAGAAGTTTACTGGCAAAGGCATCGTCCTTCTGCACTTTTTTTGCAAACATCCTGGCAGGACTAGAAAGAAAACTGTGAATTCCATTAGATGCCAGTATGCCCTCCCCAACAGCATCAACCAAGGCCATAACAATACCACCTCAGACAATTGAGCGATCAATTACATTCTTTTTATGAGTGGAATTGTTGGGATTTTTTCGACGTCTTGATGTGTTGAAGATATCATCCACTCTATCCAGGGAAGGGACAATGAGTGCATCACACCATAGTGCAAAGAGGACTTCTGAAACAATGGCATAAAGTCCTTCATCATTATTGGTGACAGTTCGATTGACCACTGGTAGAGTTATGACACCAGAAGAACTGGGATTGAGTCGAGTGTCCACGAAATGTGAGGATATGATAGAGAGGCGTGCAAATTCTTCATTGAGCTCTGAATCTGGACCCGGTAAATTGGTATTCTGAGCTGAGGTCTTGCGTCGTTTGGCTTTGTGACAAAAAACATTTTGCTGTTGAGCACGAATGCAGGTGACATATTGCACAACATGATTGACGCAGTTTACGAATGATGGAAAGGAGGCTTCAATATTAGACAACTGATGACAGTGAGCCATCTGCCTTGCCAGACGTGGGCCAATATCCGAGTACCATTGGAAGAAGACCAAGTAGGAACGGCACATCTGCCACTGGATAGCCCTTTGGAGAAAATGCAGTTTTTCAGATTCGACCACAAGGGTGGGGAGAATGTGGACTGAGCCAATTATCTGTTCTAACAGCAACATGGCTTCCTTGTTGTATATCCCATCCTTGTCCTTTGATTCTGGCAGAAGTTCCATGAAAGCCGTCACTTGGTTATCCAGGTCAAGACAAGCTTGAAGAAGCTGAACAAGGGTTTTGGAATCCAGAGGCTTTCCAACAAAATTCCGACCAGCTTCTAGTGCAACAGCTTCCTGCTGGAGCCTTGCTGCATCAAGAAGCATATCAAGCATCTTGAAAGAAGTATATGGCACCGGTGCCAGGAATGGTAATACCACAGGCATCATGGAGCTTGCAGCTATGGAAGAACTGGATGGCTGGATACATTGATTAGATATAGTGACAAGTTGAGAGTATGCCAAAGATATTACCTCTGGATCTGGATCATTGTTATCCTCCCAGTCTCCATCTCCATCAGAGGTTGCCTCATCACTTAATTCAGCTGAAAAAACCAGATTGGCCAAGGAAACAATACGGTCTTGAGAATTCAGTTGAAATTCCTTCAGAAGACGGCCAGCATCTCTTCTAAATTCAACAGATTAAACCGATAAGATATTTGAATACAATAAACACATATGCAATAGCCTCATACTCATACCACAAGTCATCAGCAGGTCCACATCCCTTGAATCGTACACGCCACTGGGGGATACCCTGAACAAATCAAGAGTTAAGCTACAAGAAAACACAGCAATAATATAAAGCAGTTAAATAATACTCACATCAAGTGTTGCAACTTCCTGAATAGACTCAATCTCATCGGTCTCTCGAGCCAAAGCAAGAGCCTTGCGCTTTGATCGGCGAATAGGTACAATAGGCTCTTCAAAATTTGTATCCATCACTGATTCAGGAGGAGAAGACAAGACAGTTGAGATCACAGAAGCAGAAGCAACTGGGTCAGCTGTTGACTGCTGATCCCCAGCCACAGCATGACGTGCTTTGATGGGAAGCCGAACATTTGGCAAGATAGGTGGTCGTGCATGAGAGGATTCCAAGGAATGTTTGTATGATTCTCGTAAATGCTGCTGAGTACGTCCATGGGCCATCTTTGTGATGGGAATATAATGTTCCTGGCATATTGTCTGGACATACCAGGAATAGTATCCCCTCATCCGTCGTACTAGTGCACTGTCTTTGACTGGATCATATGGAAGAGGTGCCATTCTACAGGTTTCCCCCCTCTCATTGGTGTAAGTCATATCAGACAGCATTTTGGCAGGATGTGTAGGTGATATGTCACCAAGAAGACCGGTATTCCAGACATTGAAGACAATGTCACGTGCCAGAAAATTCTTGTGTGTTTCAATATCGCCAAAGATGGGTGGACCGTCATTTGCAAAGGTAGGATATCCACGATTGAAATGTGATTGAGATCCCATGTTTCCAAAGCCTGTTACTGGAGTTATGAGAAATGGTGTGACCCGCGTAAATGCAGCATGGTTTGGATATAGAACTATCCCAACACGATTTTGCATACCAACCAAATCAGCAAGCTGACCAAGACCAGTCTGTGCAAGCCACTGTTCTGCCGTAACTGGGTCTGGATTTACAGTTGGCTTTTCACCACCATGAAGATCTGGTCCCTTGAATACTACAAAGAACAAGGCAATACCAATTGCCCTGAAATACAAAGCAGGCCTTGGGAAGAAAAAAGGACCTGAATCACTTCCTATGGTTCAAAGGAATTAATAAATGTATTTGGAAATGAAATGTAATAAAAATATTTACCTGGTGGTAATCGTATGGCCAGAATAAAGAGAGTAAATCCAGGATGAAAATCGTTGCGATCTGTATGCAATCTACCCTGGACCTGACCAATCATCGAAGCCAGATCACCAATATCAGATGATACATTTACTTGGAGTTCAGTGTTGTTCGGTAAAGGACCACCAAATCCAGGCACATTGTTTTCTAAATAAATCCATTCGAACATATCCCATTCCAGTTTTGAGATGCAAGTGGGCATGATGAGTCGAAATAGGCAATAACAGATGCGAAGAAGCCAGCATATCTGAGGATGTTGGATTTGAATGGCTGGTGCAACTACTCCACGTCCATCACCTTCAATCTTGGTCGTAGCCAAGCTGGAAGAACCATTTCAGGGATCGCTAACATCTTTCATGGACCTGTTGTTGTGTTTAAGTCCAAGATCATATATAGCGGGAACTGCAGGTTGGCCATCAACACCTGGCTTTCCAAAGGCTATTTCCAAACTTCATCAGCAAGTCGACTGACTTCTGGGCCACATGGATACTGTTGCATGGATGAAACTGTTTGAATGCAAGCTACAGTGATGATATGTTGGTTGGAGCCGTTTATTCGATTGGCGAATGGTATACCAACAGGCATCAGGATCATGCCAGGAATGGGATCGTATGTGAGCTTTCCATCAACCACTCTAGGACTTATATCTGGAGGGATGATGGTATGGAGAAGTTTTTCCATAACCATACTTTTTTTAGCAGGGTTGAAGTCGGCCACATATGTATATCCTCTGCGATAACGGTTGTCTTGAACCAATGTGTAAGAAGGTGCATTGGGATAAATAAATCCAGAACCAGCAGGAGGAGTAGTAGCAGGTGGTGGGTGCAATAGTTCTGGTGATGATACAGGTGTCTTGGATAGTTGCTCTTCAGGCCAGAATAAGTCGTAAGGTGGCTCAGTTGTGTAGGGATTCAAAGGAGGTATGCTATATACGTCTTGAATACCAAAGCGAACTGGTTCATCTGGCCCAAAATCATAGGTCTCTACAACATAAAAATATTAAACAAGACCCAGGACATGTCATGTTATGCAAACAAACCTGTAGGATCTTCCTGATTGCTTGAGCCAGCAACCATAGTATCCAAGTCTGTGACCATCTGTTCAAATAAAAATAAAAATCAATTCAGTCTATTATTATATAATAAACAAAGAAATAACTGACCATGTCAGCATATTCAGAAGGACCTCCAACATCAGGTATGAGTGGATGTACAGCTGTAGTATCTATATAGTTACAAAATCAGTTAAAATAAAGAACAAGTGGGAAAATCACTTACCCATGTAATGAGAATTTACATTTGACAAAGAATGAAGTGGTGAAAAAGGATTAAGATCTTCTGAAATCAGATCCAAGGCATTGAACTGATTGCCATTGTGCTACAATAGCCTATGAGCAAATAATGCAATAAAAATGAATATTTGGAACTCACCTCTGCGTTTTCTTCACACATCTCCATGTCAATCAAGTCTGAGAGATTCATGAACACCAAGAGGATATGCAGAGGAGTTAGGAAGTGAAGTCGAAACACAATTGTCTGTGGGTCTAGTGCAAGCTACTAGCTTATTCTCAAAGAGATGAAATCGGTGCAGACAGCGGTAGTTGATAATGGAGAGTGTTACCTTTTCGCCCCGCTTGCTTACTCATCGCTCATTTCCCACGGCCACTTTCCCACGGAGAAGTGCCAAGTCCCACGATCCTATTGGCTACCACTCCTTCGGTTCCAAGTTCTCGCGCTTTGACATCACCACATGTACGATCAATCACATGTCTGGTTATCGTCCAATCACATCGCGCTTACTCATCCAAGATAAGAGGGCTTAATGCCATTGGTTGGAGATTAGAGAGCTTATTGCCATTGGTCAGAGATAAGAGAGAGTTATGCTATTGGTCGATAGGTTATTGCCTCCCCTCAAGTTATTCTCTTTATATATCGTCGATGTATGTACGATGTACTTTACGTTTAGTCTGGTTTATCCCACCGGATAGTCAATAATATCTCTTCCTCTTCTATCGTCCGAATCAGCTCTGAGTCTGTTTGTTGTCGGAGCCGTCCCGTAAGACGATCCGTAACAAAAGACTAAACGTATCTCTCTCCCCCGACAAACCGACTCACGTCACGAAGACGCTTGTCTATAGTTGCTGCGTTTGTAATCGGTTTATCCGATACAAAGCCTATACAAGCCCCCGAACCCGAATCAAGTAGTCACGACGGATTACTATTATAGTCGCGAAGACTACGAGAATTCTCAGTACCATTTACCCGACAACTCCTTCCCTCCCTACCTCTACGACCCAGACCATCCCGACTACGATTACCATCACCAATCATCCACTCTACCCACACCTTCACCAACACCTTCCGTACGAACAGAAGAAGTGATTGAGACCGTACCTATCGAGACAATAGTCGAACCCGTCCGTGTCGTAACGCCTGATCGACCAAAAGTTTGGCCGTTCTATCGTTCGACAAACCCACCCAATCCCTACAACCACTTCTTTGATTCTTTCCACGGCACCGAACCAGCTTTGGGAAGAGATCCAGTTGATATCCCCTCTGGCTTAAGCGAAGACACTGAGTGGCAAAGAGGCAAATTGCCCATTGCTCCCGCCCAACAGACTCGAGACATTCCCGTCACCGTAAACGATACTCGTGTCGTCCAGTCGAGACCACAGAAGTTTATTAACTTCATCCGACATCACGCAAAAGCCACCGCATCCCTCCATCGCTCGATCGAACACTGGATATCTCGACTGTTCGCCGTCTCCTCCATCCCCACAACGCCCCTTTCCAACATCGCCTCATCTTCTGGAAGTGGGAAGCAGGCCGATATCTCGAGGAACAAGGATTCCCCGACGTCATCGGTGTCCCCGGAAAATCCTTCTTGGTGACCGATTTACCCTTGGTCTACCCGTATTATCGTACAGTCGTTTGGGCTAAAGAATACACCCCATTCGAAGATCACTTCCCTGTTGACTGGAAGGTCCTCGTACACTCAGGTCTGAAAAGATCATACGAAGACTATCGCGAAACTCTCCCCATTCCCCCCGCACATTTTCCTCGAACTTTACGATCTGATTACGGCGGTCCTATCCGTTGGCTCCCCGACCCCTTAACACGTCTTGATCATCGGATCACACGTCTCTGTAATACACGAGCTTTAAATATCGATCCCGGGTTACAACGACTGGTCAAACGCCTCGGATCACGTAAGAGAAAATACATCTCCAGCTGGACCACCAGCCCCGCCTACGACCACTACCTTCGACGAAAGAACCGTTCATCCAGACGGAAACATTGAAATATGGCTTCCATGAAATCCCTCCTCCCCCTTCCCCCCAAGTTCAGCGGTGACAAGGAAGAATTCCGTTCTTTCATGCGGGCAGTCATCATCTTCCTGGCTGCCAATGCCACGTACTTCGACGACTATGGGACCACGGAAAATCCCACCCCAGTCGAAGTACGACACGAAAGGAAGATCTTCCTCGTTCTGTCGCTAATGGACAAGGGTGTTGCTGCCGAATGGGCAAACGACTTTTGCGATACCATCGCAACGGACTATCATACCCGACTGGCGGCATACACTCCTGGAGATCCAGATCCCCCCCAGATGGATTGGGGAACATGGCCCGTCTTCACTGCGTCGATGCAGGCGCAATTCGACAAGCCCGATGACAAGCGAGACGCCGCGATTAAACTCAACGCGCTTCGTCAGGGCAAGTTGACGGCTGATGAGTTCTGGCTTCAATTTGAAGTCTTATACAAACGCGCTGGGTGGCATCCGATCACCCAACAGGAGCAACTTATCCCGCTCCTCGAAAACCACTTGAACAAGCCGCTCGTTGACCGAATCTTCGGTCTCGAGCATATGCCCACTACCGTCGCGGAGTGGAAGACCAAGACCATCTTGTTGGATCGCCAATGGCGTCGTCGCAACGAGATCGAACGACTTACGGGTGGAAGTAACCCGACGAAGAAGAACGAGAAGTCAAAGACGACTTCCGTTTCTATTACAGCTGCCGCAGTGCCTGTACGATCGAAAGACCCCGACGCCATGGACGTCGACCGAGCCGCTGTCGCGACTGAGAAATTAAAGCAGCCTATGTCTGCCGAACGAACGGAGTTGATGAAAGCTGGCTTATGCTTTAATTGCAAACAGCCCGGACATCTCTCTCGAAACTGCCCGTCCCGCGTACAGCGTGTACGCGTATTAAACATCGAACAGGAGCAACACGTCCGCTCCATGAATACCGAACCCGCGTCGAGCGGCCAAGACATCATCCAGATGCTCGAAGTCCGCTGCGCTCAGCTTGAAGACGAACTTGCCGCTATGAAAAAGGATTTTTAAAACAGTCGAAGAAACGCATGGACTCTTCGACTACGTCTCATTTGTCTACCGCTCCCCTTGTACCTGTAAATACGCCGACTATCATTGAATTCGATCGTATTTTATCCGAACTCCAGACAATGAGACAAGACATGCAGAAAGAAATGAAAGAGAAACAAACGAAACGATGGCCTGACTCCAAGTTGCCATCTAAACATCAACAAGTAGTGGAAACACGATCCAAGTATACTGAGATGCCAGTAGAAAAGAAAACCATGCCTGTTGCGGTCGCATCACGTCAACCTATCATCGAAAGTGAGTTTAATGCGGAGGAAACGATGGTCGCCATCATGAATACCGATATGTATGGCGCCCTCGATCTCATGAATGATTGGGACATCCATGGACAACATACCATGAAGATCGGTCCAGGATTAGTCGTTAAGTTACGACGCATGCCTATCGATAAAGCCATTGAATATTTGATCACGGAACTCCCTCAAACACGTCAACAACCCCCGGTACAAAGGATAGAACCAATCGTGAAACCTACTGCAGTCAAGATCCATAAAATGCGTCAGATGGAACCTCTCATCACGAAAGCTGACAAACGATCCGCAGAATGGAAACTCCGAGAAGTCAATCAGCGGATCGAGCAATTGGTTGCATCACAGGACAATAGTACAATGATGATGTCAATCAGTGTCAAAGGACAACTCACCACCATCGACGACCAGCGAAGGTTCTCTGTCACCTGTCTTTTGGATTCAGGTTGTACCGTTTCAGCCATTAATTCCGGTTTCGTACAACAACATCATCTCACGACACAGAGATACGAGAAACCTTTCCCTAGTTACAATGGGGATGGTACGATGTCCAAAGATGGATTAATCACGGAGTACGTTGAAATGAACTTACGGCTTGGCGAACATATGGAACGGATACACCTTACAGTAATTCCCCTCGCAAAGATCGACATCTATCTCGGCTTTGATTGGTTGAAGAAACACAATCCTGAGGTCGATTGGCTGACCCAGACGATCGACTTTACTCGTTGCCTTTCTGTCTGTGGTCATTCCCCTGGTAAAATCGAAGGTGTCATGTTCAAAACCGCAATCTACGATAAACCCGCTTGGTATCGCGCCTTCCAGACAAAATCGACAGAACTAGCTCGCGCTAAAATGACCAATGATGGTGTCAAACCAGAACAATCCGTCGTTGATCAATTGCCGGACGTATACAAGGACTATGCCGACGTCTTTGACCCCAAAGCGACTGACTCGATGCCTCCATCTCGTCCTTGGGATCACGCGATCAACCTGAAACCAGACGCTCCCGACCACCTGAACTGCAAACTATATCCGTTGTCACCCCCAGAACGCGAGAAACTCGACGAGTTCCTCGATGAAAACCTGAAGGCCGGCAAGATTAGACCATCAAAATCACCTTACGCCTCGCCATTCTTCTATGTACACAAGAAGGATGCTACCGAATTGCGTGGTGTACAGGATTATCGGAAATTAAACGAACATACCATCCCAGATAACTATCCGTTACCGCTGATCGACGATATTATAAATCAACTCGACGGTGCGGAATATTTCACAAAATTGGATGTTCGTTGGGGCTTCAATAACATACGGATCAAAGAAGGTGATCAGCATAAGGCCGCATTCCTGACACCAAAGGGATTGTTTGAACCAACAGTGATGTTCTTCGGTCTGCGGAATTCTCCCCCGACCTTCCAGAGGATGATGAATCACATCTTCCGATATGAAATACGTGCCGGTTGGCTGCATATCTATATGGACGATGTTATTATCTTCTCAAAAAATCTGGAAGAACATCAGGAACGAACACGTCAGGTCCTACAGAAATTCCGGGACAACAAATTGTTCTTGAAAATCGGAAAATGTACCTTCGATACCCAACGTGTAGAATATCTCGGTCTCATCGTCGAACATGGAAAAGTACGGATGGATCCCACCAAGACAGACGCAATCACCGATTGGCCTGTCCCGAAGAACAAGAAAGAGTTACAATCCTTCTTGGGTTTCCTCAACTTCTATCGACGCTTCGTTCGTAATTTCGCACAGGTTGCATTACCATTAAACTCTTTAACCGGCAAAAAGGATTGGGAATGGAACGTGGAACAGCAAGTCGCATTCGAAGAATTGAAACGGATCATCACAACGGATCCTGTCCTCGTTATTCCCAACAATCATGGAAAATTCAAGATCGAATGTGATGCGTCAGACTTTGCTACTGGTGCTATCTTATCGCAGCAACAAGACGATGGCACATGGCATCCAGTGGCGTTTCTATCAAACAGTATGTCCCCTGCGGAAAGGAATTACGATGTCCACGATAAGGAATTACTTGCGATCATCCGATGTTTCGAACAATGGCGACATTTCCTTCTTGGTACACCGGAAATTATCGATGTCTACACCGATCATCAAAACCTCACATATTTCAGGCAGCCACAAAATCTGACTCGACGACAAGCCCGATGGATCTCATTTCTCCAAGATTACAACTTCCAACTCCATCACCGTCCTGGTACCCTAAACCGCAAGGCAGACTTGCTCTCACGGCGTGTTGACCACGACCGAGGTCTTGACGACAATAAAAACGTTGTCGCACTCCCTGACTCCCTATTCATGGCTTTCCTCGATGCCACCACAATGAATCCCCAATGGCAAGAGCAGTTCATCAAACATGGACTCCAACTAGACGAACAGGTCACCAAGGGATTACAAGATCCCAACTCTCCTTGGAAATGTATGGATGATGGTTTAATCTATCACCACGATCTATTATATGTTCCAAAAGATGACCATCTTCGGGGTGAAATCATACAAGAACATCATGATACCCCCTTGTCCGGACATCCAGGACAAGAGAATACGTTCAAAGCCATCGCACGACATTTCACTTGGCCATCTCTCCGTACAGACGTCAACAAATATGTCGCAGCATGCTTACCGTGTCAACAGAAAAAAGTCCATCGTGGAAAGAAACCAGGATTGTTACATCCTCATACGATTCCCCCATACCCGTGGCATACCGCCACAATGGATCTGATAGGTCCCTTACCCGAATCACAAGGCTTCAACGCCGTATTAGTAGTGGTGGATAAGTTGAAGAAACAGTCAGTCCTCATCCCCACCACCACTACATTGACCTCAGAAGGATCTGCACGTTTGTACCGAGATCATGTCTTCAAACGATTTGGATTGCCTCGTGTCATCATCTCTGATCTCGGGACACAATTCGTATCTGGATTCACAAAGGAATTAAATCGTCTATTGGGTATCATCGGACATCCAACAACCGCTTATCATCCACAAGCAGATGGACAAACAGAACGGGCCAATGCCGAAATTGAAACATACCTCCGGTTGTTCGTTAATCAACGACAAGATGATTGGGCTGAATGGTTGGCCCTAGCGGAATTCGCCTTAGCCAATCACGAATCTTCATCTACCGGCATGTCCCCATTCTATGCAACAATGGGTTTCCACCCATGGAAAGGGAAGGAGCCAGTTAGAGAAGAAATCGTCAATGAATCTGCCGCCTCATTCGCGGAACGAATGAATCGTATACAGGAACAGGCATCAAATGCCTTAGTCGTCACACAAGAGAAAATGAAGAAGTTTTATGACAGGAAACATCGTCCCGCTCCGGAATACAAAGTCGGTGACAAAGTATGGCTAGAGTCCACAAATATCGACTCTCTACGTCCATCCAAAAAGTTGGATGACAAACGATATGGTCCTTTTCCCATTGTAAGGAAAGTTGGAAGGTCATCTTACGAGCTGAAACTTCCCTCTACTTGGTCGAAGAAGTATCCCATCTTCAATGAGGTCCTCCTATCTCCATACGTCCCACCCGCCTTCCCGCAACAAGCAGCATCATTACCACAACCACCCGCTGAGATCATTGATGGACAAGAAGAGTATGAGGTTGAGGAAGTCATCGATTCCGTCATCCGTAGGAATCGTTTATTCTACCTTGTTCATTGGTTGGGTTATCCCCGCGAAGAAGACTCATGGATACCCGCGGCAGAGACAAAGAATTGTAAGAAACTTGTCTCCGAATTCCATCAGTTACACCCTCGCGCACCGACATCGGCTAATCTTCGTATCTCAATCATCCCTCGTCCCGTCGATGCTTCTCCGCTACGTTCACCCGCAAGCGATGTCATTGTGTCCGTCGAACCCAAGGTCATCTCCTCGTTACTCTCGCGACAGGAAAATCACGACTTTCGGTCGTTCGCTTTCCCTACCTCAGTCCGACGTCTGTGGTTATTCGAACTTGGTGAGGTAAACGCCATCACCCATGTCATCACAGTCGGTGTACCGTCTACCCGCGGTCATCTCCGCGATGTCGCAAGTGGCGCCAATAACCTTGCCTTCAATGATGGACGTTTGTTGTCCACATATGCATACCCAGTCGCCATGATGCATCGTATGCGTACCCCCCTTCCATCGGCTTTGTTGTGGGACCGATACGACGTTCTGCCACCTCTTCGTTTCTGTGAGGTGCCACCCCGCCTCCTCTCTGATCACCCGGTCAACCCTTTCCTCCGGATCTTTTGATAGTCGCTCGTCCGCGACGACGTTAAACTATGATGTACAGAGTCGGGAGTTTGGAGACTCCCTTTCTGTTGTTGGCTACGATATAACTTATCCGCCAGATCTGCGACCCCCCGACACAGTCTGCCCCAAGCAGCCTTGCTGACCGCCATGTATGGCACATGGTCCGTCCCTGATATATCCTCTATTCGTCCTGTTTAATTTCCTTTCTCTTCCCCGTTCTTGTTCGCGCGGACGCGAACCTTGTGGGGGGGGTATTGTTACCTTTTCGCCCCGCTTGCTTACTCATCGCTCATTTCCCACGGCCACTTTCCCACGGAGAAGTGCCAAGTCCCACGATCCTATTGGCTACCACTCCTTCGGTTCCAAGTTCTCGCGCTTTGACATCACCACATGTACGATCAATCACATGTCTGGTTATCGTCCAATCACATCGCGCTTACTCATCCAAGATAAGAGGGCTTAATGCCATTGGTTGGAGATTAGAGAGCTTATTGCCATTGGTCAGAGATAAGAGAGAGTTATGCTATTGGTCGATAGGTTATTGCCTCCCCTCAAGTTATTCTCTTTATATATCGTCGATGTATGTACGATGTACTTTACGTTTAGTCTGGTTTATCCCACCGGATAGTCAATAATATCTCTTCCTCTTCTATCGTCCGAATCAGCTCTGAGTCTGTTTGTTGTCGGAGCCGTCCCGTAAGACGATCCGTAACAGAGAGTCTTTCACTTGAAAGGGGAGGCAACTGTAAACCCGCCAGCCCAATCTCCCTACACACTGTATTACAGAGAGCGGTGCACTGACTGGAAGTCAGGAGCAACTGGGAAACACTCACTTGGGGTAGTGGGCCATCGCAAGCGTGGCATGAACGAGTTCTTCTTGGTTCTATTCACTCATTTCATGTCCTTTATTACTTCTAGATTTTCTTGATCAAGCATTCTTACTGCTATTGAGCAATGTTATTTACATTTCATAATGCTATACTTGTCTTTAACTGGACAATGGACATTGTGGTACATTGAATGTCAATTATACAACAGTTTACCCTGGCTTTCATTGAAATATCACCACTGCTATCATTATTTGTCAGTGCTATACCAACAATTATCAATAAAAACTGTACTGTATGACATTATATAATTTATTTCTAACAATTCTATATCTAATGGCCCACTTTCCCACCCAGAAGATATCCCTAAGAGTTTGATATTCAAAATGAATTTACAAATTTGAATGTCCCACTTTCCCATCCAATGAATAACTTTCCAACCATATAAATTATTATTATGTTCGTGCATAAATTGCTAGTACAAGTATTTTATTGTCATATTTGCTAAGATAATCATCTGACATCATACCCATATGGCCATTGTGCTTACATGTTGCTCCAGTTGTCATACCATCATGATACCAAATTGTTCCAGCTTTTGATATGAATCGAGAGGTAAAATGATATCCTCCAGCATATACAATACCTCTTAGATACAAATTTACTGACTTTTCATGTACATTTACAGTTATTTGATGGCTGGTAATCATGTTTATGTTGGGGTATTCCAATACTAGCAAATCGGGTGTCTTTGTATAGTATATGGTACGCATCATTGAACCATTGCATTGTGGACATTTATTTCTAACATTGTGTGCAATGGTTTGCACCCAATCAGATGTTGAGCCAGAAACAGATGGATCAGCATGCAATAGATAGGCAAGGTTGTCATCTTTTTCTTGTCCTTCATAGTTACAGTGAGAGCAAATGAGCTTTGAGGATGCAATACAAGCTTGTGGTTTCAACATTTCCATACATAGTGTAGCAACACTGGTACCATTAGCACCCATGGGGAATTGCTGTGGATCCTTTGCATGGAGTTTCATTCTCACGGCATTTCTTACATTTTCAAAGCTCAATTGTTGATCCATCATATTAAACCCTTGTACAAGCATTGACAGATAAATGTTTCCAATTGCCTGAAATCTGGTTGTCCAAATTGCAGGATGTTCTGCCCACATATTGTACAGAATAACAAAGATTGAATCATATGCACAACTCCAGTTGATTTCATCCCAACATAAGCCACAGGGTGCAAGGATAGTGGAACTGCTGTCATGAGTTATATTTCTCTTTTTCCTGCTCAAAGATTGTGGCTCATCATGTTCATTGTAAGTACGTTTCAAAGATTGCTTTACTGGTGAGCTCCCTTTTGCAGCCACAAAACCAAGACTGGCTTGTTGAAGTGAATTTTGCTTTGTTCTTGCATTAGTAGATTTGCCAATGAGCTGCCATGAACTGTCAACAACCACAGGAAGCATAGATAATGGATCTCTGGCAGACCATTTTAATGCTGCATCTACCTTGGCAGGGACATAATCAGTGCCTTTCCATATTTGATATTGACGAATCAATGTATTGCGGAGTTGTCCATTTAAGTGGTCAGGTAGTTGTTCTTCATATCGCAGTCTTGTGATATCATCTAATATTTCCTGTTCTCTGAATTCTTGTCTGAGATAGCCACTGCAACCTCTTGTAATCACATTGGGGTCAAAGCCTTGGATAATAATGGTGCCTGCTGCACTTGCACTTCTGGACAGAGCTGTATAATAGGACATGTGTGAAAAGCAGCTGTTTAAATGTACAACATTATAAGGGCGGGTTTTGCCCTGAGATGCATGGGCTGTCATAGCAAAGTTGGGCAGGACCCACACCTGTTGTCTTTCAACAGATTCTTTGAGATCACTTGGGAACAGACATTGAATTGTCTTTGTATTCTTTACAATGGGAACAACATTATCTGGTAGACCTGGTATTTGAATCAACTGTGGTGGATTATCCAATTCCACAAAGAGTGTATCTAGAACACGTTTATCATATGGGCCTTTCATTGATTGCCAGCCAACAACAAACCCTTCTTGGCCTTTAGTGATACATAATTCCGTTGCATCATTGTTCCTGATCATAACAGGCATACCATGGCACAATGAAAGCTTGCCAGGAAAATGTTCAGTTGCGCCATGGTTGAGTTTCCAAATCTCAAGTTGCTCATCAAAATCAATCTGATTTGACTTGTGTATAGTCTTTGAAGCTGCTTTGGATTTCCCCCATTTAGTTTTCTTTGCTGGGTCACTTTCTTTGCCCCATTTGTCCATCGAGTAGAAGTTGGTCAACTTTTGATTTGTATCTTCTGCAAAACGCTCACATCCAAGTTGGTTGATTCTGTCTTTCTGAGAGTGCACTCCACAGATAATGGCAACATTTCTGAAATTTTTTGCAGCTACGTTTGGCTGATCTGGACGTTTGCCAGCAATTTTCTTTCTCAAAAATCTGATGTCTTCAGGAGTGCATGCTCCATACCGCATATTTACCAGGGCAGTTCGCAATGATGCATCTTCAGGTGTTTGTGTTTTTTGACGCATGTTTTCTCTCAAAATCACAACAGTGGTTATCTGATGCCACAGTGCCTTGCCAATAGCTGCTTCTTGATAATGTGGCTTCAGGCCAGAGTCTACCTGTGTTCCTACTGATCCACTATACAATGATGCACCTCCTACTGGTGGCAATTGTGCAAAGTCTCCAGCAAAAATCATATTGATGCCTCCAAATGGCATGTCAAATACATTAAGAGCTTTGGCAAGCTGTGAACTGATCTTGTATAATTCATGGCATGACAGCATAGATACTTCATCTATGAAAATATAATCAATTCCCTCCAATCTTGCTTTTACTTGTGCAATTGTTACACTTTGATTACCAGTCTCACTGTTCATGCGGATTCCCAAGAATGAATGATAAGTGGAACCACCCAATAATGCTGCTGATGTGCCAGTTGGACCCAGTATGACAAGACGATGTGATTCATGTCTTTGTTGAAACAAATGCTTGAGTGCTTTAATCACTTGACTTTTGCCAGTTCCACCCATGCCACCTAAGTACATTTTTAGCTGATCTGAATTTAAAGTCACGGTGTGATTGGCAACAATTCTAAATGCTCTTTGTTGTTCTGTATTTAGTTTGAAAAGATCAACTGTGCCATCTATCAATTCCTGAGCTGCTTGCATCTTTGCTTTAAAATTGTGTCTCAGATATGATTGGTCAACAATTTTGACTTCATTTTCAACAACACCAGAAGCATGAGTTGTTTTAGTATGTTCAGCATCGGCAACACGTGCATTTCTATCAGCAATGATTTCTTGTCTTTTATCTTGAACAGCTGTTTTCCATTTACCACCAGGCTGTACAATTTCAGGTGTGAGTGGAGCCGTATCAATTGTATTAATGCCATCAGGACTGGTCTCTAGCCAGCCAGCATTTCTTACACTATCCTCAGTGGCATCCATTTGGGCTTTGATTAATCGTCCTTTTGAACCAAGGGTGGAGTATTTATTTAATCCATAATCCTCATTTTCAATGCCTTCATCATCACCAAAATCATCACCAGAGCCATTCTCATTTTCATCCATGTCATTTATTTCATCTGATGTCATCCAAGAATGAAATATGCCAGTTGTACCATCATTCTGTTTCAGCTGAGCTGAATAATCATCTCGAGCATCATTGCATTCATATCTAATGTTAAAGTGATCCATTATTTGCATTTGACTTGGTGTGAATTTGTAATCTGTGAATGCTTCATCCCATGATTGATTGTCATCCTTGAGATCATGACCTGTTCTCCAGGGCTTGAATAATGTCAACATGGTGGCACAGTAGTACTCTCTGTCTCCGCGATCTCTTCTTGGAAGTGAACCTCCTACAAAGTTAGGTACAACTTTTTTATATGATGGATGATATTCTATCCAGTGTGTTCCATGTAATGGATGAGCTGACAAAAAATATTTATCAGCATGTTTATCATCTGTGTCTTCAGAACCAATTGACTCTGAGCTTCCATCAACATTGCTAATATTATCACTGTTCTCTTCCGACATAGTATTTAAATCTTCATCCGCAATAATAGACCCACTTGAATCAGTATTGCTATCATAACTGCTACTGTCATCACTATTTTCATGGCAACTGTCAACTCTGTACTTATTATTTCCCAGATTGAGCTCATCATCTATATTATCATCAATGTTGTCTGGTAAAATGAAATTATATTCAGCTGTTGCTTTGTATTGTTCATTTGTTGAGTTTGAATCAATCAAGTCCAGCTCATCATCACTGGTTTGTGCAGGATTGGTTTTCTGTGTTGGAGTAGGTATTTTTACTCGTCTTGCCTTTTGTATCCATTCATATAAACATGTAACATTATAAATCTCAGGTCTATAAATGTAGTCATGAACTGCTGAAAAGCCAACATATTGATTTTGGTTTTTTTGCAAGAGAACCTTGTCTGTTTCACTGTTTTCAGCAGAATCCTTCTCAGATTTGAACACATTCATTGTTTCTCTCACATAACTTTTCCAATATACTGTTACAAACTTGTGGCTTGTATAGTGATCTGGATTACCTAGCAAATACAAAGATGCCATTGGACCACCTATTTCCATCTTTGATGTCAATGAATTGATTATCTGTATTATCAAACGTCTAGCTTTGTCTTTTTGTTTCATAGATCCTCCCAGCATTTCAGAATTTTTAGTGAAAACACTTCTGATGGAGTCAAAGATACTATATGTTTTCAGACCAGGTTTTGTAACATAATCAGTCACATATGCTACTATAGCTTTGATGGCAGTACCTGAAAGAAGACTTGTTACATCCGAATTGCATCGAAGTAGATATGTAATGCATGGTGTCAATGTATTGATCCAAGCTTCGCCTTTTTTCATGTTCAAAGCTCCTGATTTAGGATCAACTTGAGTCTGTTCAAAGGTTTGTCTTGGAAACCTAGCTTTGCATTTTCCATGCTTATTCATGCATGTTGGTCTATCTTTTTTGTTAGCTTTTTCACCAGTTGACATATTTCTACCACAATTATGTATATTGGACCGCATAATCAAATCATCAACTGTACTGGAAAATTTATTCCACCAGGCATGAAGTCGTGATTTATTGGAACAATGATCATTACAAACATGATCCAGCTTATTACACATAGGTGGAGGTGCTTCTGGTAATGTCTGAGTTGGGTCTTGGTAATCATTATCATGACTATTTTCTTCAGCTTTGGCTTTGACATCAGCCATAGATCCAGTGATAAACTCTCCAATGTGAACACTCTCAAGGTACTCCACCAATCTTTGTTGAAAATCAGAGGTTGGATCCATTATTCTGTCTCTGATTTGTTGTGGTGATAATACCCCTTTAAGCCACAAGAGCATATGCATATGCAATGTCAACCGTCCTTGTTGTTCAACTGTTCCATAATAGGCTTCTGTGTTGCCATAGATTCCTGGATGATTTTCTCCAACACCAAGTATATGCTTAAGGAATAATTGTGTCATAAAGTGAAAAAATCTTGCACCAGCCACTGGATTATGAGCAATTAACCGATATCTTTCATTGTAGTCTCTTAGAACAGGATTAAATATTTCTTTAGTGTCTGCAAAATATAATGATATTGGGTGCTTGTTGTCAGCAGGAGCAAATGTAATAAACCAAGATGGTGCACCAACGAATGAAATTAGAGACCAAATTTCATTGCGCATATATTTTTTGCTGGTGACAGATCCCTTTACACCACCTCCAACATGATCAATGTCATTAATAAGTTTGAAACACAGTTTTTCCTCATCTGTTTCTGGTGTTACTTTATCACCATTTTCCATTCTTTTGGAAATATCAGCCAATGTATGAATGTCAACATCCAACAACCTGTTAGAAATTTCCTGAAATTTTGACTTTTCTGCCAATAAATATCCTGCTGTAGTGCATTGTTTTATCTGTTCATGATTGAATGCAATCAATGGAAAATATGGATCTTTTTGAAATCTTTTGTCATAATACATAAGCAAATGCCTTTTGTGCCTAATATCTGATAGTTCTCCCTGTTGATAGGCATTGCCTATTCCACCAAGACCATATGGAAACAACCAGGGCATCATTTGAGGAAATAACTGTGGATTGCTGTAGATGGATTCAGGATAAGTTGCATGACCAACAGCCAGAATCTTTTGATTTGAAGTCAAATGTTTTATTGCAATAGCTTTGAGAGCTTTGGTACTTTTGTTGGAATATTCTTCACCTGTCAGCCCATGAACCACAAATGGACATTTTCCTGATTCAACACCATCTTCTTCTTCAATATCATTAATAGCTGTTGACTCTGGATTTTTGTTTGTAAATGATTGATGATAATCTACTACAACTGGTGGGCCATTTTCTGGATACTGATCAAGATTTCTCTGTGATATTTCCAGATCATAATAATCACAATGATTCAACTTTAACCATTCCAATGCAGCTTTAACCTTGTTTCTTCTTACAAGAAGAGGTGTTCTCTCAAAGTCTGATTTAGTAGGCTTACATGGCCCTGTATAAATAAATGCTAACACTTCATCCAAGTCTTCAATGGGTGGAGGTAGAATATCATATACTTTAGGAATAGGATTAGCAAAAGTAATTGCATTTGCTCTCATTTTATGCATTCCTGAAGATACTCTAACAATACAACGATTGTGTCGCACTCTTGCAACCAGCAACTGTTCTGCAAATGATAAATCTGTTAACTTGGGGGAGTGGGCCATTGCAAGCATGGCATGAACGAGTTCTTCTGGGTTCCACTGATCAAATATAGTCCTACTGCTATTGAACAAGGTTATTTATACTTCTTAATACCATACTTGTCTGCAAATAGTCAACATTGTAGTGGACTGAATGTCAATTATACAACAGTTTACTCTGGCTTTCACTATCACCACTGTTATTATTATTTGTTAGTGCTTTACCAACAAGTAAGAAAATGAATCTTACATATAACATTATATAATTTATTTCTAAAAATTCTATGTTTAATGGCCCACTTCTCTATTCAGAAGATATCCTTAGAGCTTGATATTCAATATGAATTTACAAATTTAAATGTCCCACTTTCCCATCCAATGACCAATTTTTCAAGATGGCCACCACCATCACAACAACAACAAGGACAAGAATAGATGACCAGGATGACTAAGATGACAGGAACAATAACAAGGATGACAAGGATAACAGAGCCAAGAATGATGAGGACAATAAGTTCATGGGTAACAATGAGGAGGACAACAATGAGGACAGTCCTGGCCATGACCACTAGTGAATAGCACAAGTATGGATAACCTGTCTGGGTTTGTACCCCAGGTTCCATGGATACAGGTATGTATGGGTTATAAAAATCCAACTTGCAGCTAACCTGTTCCCACCATTGCAGGCCAGTGGGTATGTTACTTTGTAATACAATATTATATTATGTAATACTATTAATAATTGAATACTACGAAATAAAAGTTTTGAGGAATTCTGAGCTATTTTATATAGAATTCAAATAGCACATGGACCATTGTAGAGGTTCAACATCTCTCTGAGTGCATATTGTTGATTCTTCATGTATTCTATCGAACCCGACACTCCATGTTTGAACCCAACATAACCCAATGTAACCCTTACCCAACATACCCCTAATCTGACATGCTCTGCCCAAGGCCGCTCTCATGCCGATATCACCAATCACACATTTCCAAAAATGATTGCATGTGCCCCTTGCAGATTCCATACTGAACTTCAGACTTGCCTGGTTTGTCTACCCCTTATCTGCATGGAGATATGTTTCAGGTTTTACATCTTTTCCGCTCATCATTTTCCTCTCCATTATTGATTTCTTCATCGCATTGCAACCCCCCTTTTCATATCCCCATTCCCACTAGTGCTACCAAAGTTCAGTTTGGTTCAGGGTATGGCCTGAACCGAACCTAAACTGCCCTGAACCATTTAAATTGGTTCGGTTCAAGTTCAGGAGGGTTCAAACCCAAACCAAACCACACTTTTCCATATATCTTAACATATGTCAGGGATTCACATATAATGCATTATTAAAATATTGTTTGACACTGTTGTGAGTGTTATTTAGTCCTCAAGCATCTATTCTCACCATATTGCAAGCATCTCATATTAATTTAGTGATGTGCAATCCTATATATCACAATATACTAATATTGATAGACTACTGTGACTTTGTGAGATTTCCCCAAGATATAGCGGCTATAAATTTATAAATTATGTTTCAGTGTGGTCTATTCTTTAATTGAATTATTTTCTGCCACTGTCTCCAGCCAGGAATATGTCCGTGTCATGCTGTATCATACTAATATTCTAAAGTGACTATATTATAAAATATTATGATATCATCAAATATTATGATATCATCAAATATGATTTTATTTACACATGTACATAATTGCAACTCATCTATTAGTGTTTATTACATATGGTAGAAGATATCAAGAACATATAAAATGCCAAAAATATCAAAATCTGAGTAAATATCATGATTTTGACATAGTATCCTTATGTGGGCAGAAAATCAGTTTGGAGCGGTTTGAACCGAGTTCAGAACCGTTCAGAATATCCCCAGGGGTCTGAACCTGAACCTGAACCTCCAGTTTGGTTCAGGGAATTGCCTGAACCTAAACCTGAACTTTGGTAGCACTAATTCCCACTGTCCTTTGTAGTTTCCCATTAGCTGAAGTAGACATGACCAAAAGTAGAATTACTCAACCATGTACTATAAAAGGGTCCCTGATGACTGTACAAAAGATATAAAATTAGCCCCCATTTCCTTACAATCAGAATCCCCATTTAATCCTTTCATATGCTCATCCTTGTAGCCCCTTAGACTTTTGTTATGACCTTGTTATCTTTGCCTTAGTCATTCATCATACCTGACCCAACCCACTGCACCTGACAATGTTGGCATCGTTGGATTCATTATTATTCATTGGTTTTCATAGTTTGTCATTGGCTTTGCCTTTATTTGTCCATCCTTTGTCAGCTTCATCCATTTTCAGAGTCTTTATGCTGTTTTCATCGTTATTTATCTGTTTTTGTAGTTTTACATGGCAGCTTTACCTTCTATATTCCATATTACTCATTTACCACTATTCCTGACACTAATTACCCTGGTTACTTTCACACTGACACCCACAGGCTAGGATTCATATTCTGCAGCCACCCCAAACTAGCCGTTACACCATGCATGGTCCATGTGACCTAGTTGGTCACTGGGTCATGCCTCAACAAATGCAGTCACATGTCTCTGAAACAGCCAACAACCCACAGTCACCAGCACCAACAATAGTATGTGCACTGAGAAGGACAACAAGGATGATTACAATGGGCGGTGAGACTGTCACCCCCTCTGTGGGCAACATGAAGACAATGAGGATAGTTGATGAAGATAGCACCACAACAAGGGTGAGGATGAGGACAATGATGAGGACAAGGACTATGGGAGCAATAAGGACAGGACAACAATGAGAACAGGGACAATGACAAGGACAAGGAGGACAAGGATGACAAAGACAAAGACAATTAAGATGATGAGGGCAGAGATGAGAATGAGAATGGGGACAAGAACAAGAACAAGAACAAGGACAGGAACAAGGTTGATGGGGATGAGGACAACAACAAGAACAACAACCAGGCCACCACCACCTTGTCCTCATCCCCCCCTCTTCTTAACCCACAGGTAATCTGTATCCATGTCCACCTTCAGGTTTTGATGGGTACAGGTGCAGGTAGCCTAGGGAAACCTGTAGGTTGTGCTATTCACTAATGACCACCACCACTCTCCCCCCGCTCCCTCTCCCACTCTCTGCCTTCACCTCTCACAATCTCCCCCTCTCACCATCTCCTCATCTCTCCCTGCCCTCTTAATTTAATTAATTAGAATTAGAATTTTATTATATAATAATATATACATATCTTACCACCGGTATCCCATACCCATCATTGTGGATTCAGATATTTGGCAGGTCAGGTGTGGGTTGCCCAAGAAAATCCACAGGTTACCCATGCAGATTCTTACATGTATTATTACATTGGAAGTGGTATGATTCCCCTCATTGAACCATGCTGACATCCTCCTCCTCATACTCCTATAGTGTCAGATCTTTACTCTTGGATATTGGATCATCAAATGGTGTGAGGAACCATTAGAAGAGATATATTGGAGTATGTTTATCACAGCAAAGGTGGTACAGTCTTGTTCCATTAGGCCAAGTTGACCTTCAGTATCAGATCTCTACCCTTGGATGTTGGAGGATCAAATGGTGTGAGGAGCCATTAGAAGAAACCCATGAGAGTCTGCCTGTCACTTTGGAAGTGGTACAATCCTCCCCACTGAGCCATGCTCAGGTCCTCCTCCTCATACCCTTATATTGTCAGATCTCTGTACTCGGAGATTGGTTTATCAGGAACCACTAGAAGAAATCGAATAGAGTGTGTTTATCCCATCAGAAGTGGTATGGTCCTCTCTATTGTGCCAAGCTGACTCCCTTTCACACTTTGAGATGACCACACAAAGAAAATTACCAAATATTTAATTATTGTAATTTACAATTCTTTAATATTTGATATATTGTTCAAACTATATTTGGCCCTTAAACTGGCTAGCCACTTTTTGATTATTCAGCACCCAAGCAAGTTTTCTCCTGCCCCCATAATGTCAGATCTCTGCTCTCAGATATCAGATCATCAAATGGTGTGAGGAGCTATTAGAGGATATATATTAGAGTATGTCTTGTAACATTGGAAGTGGTATGATCCCCCTCATTGAGCCATGCTGATCCCTTTCTCCTCATATCCCCTATACCTAGATCTCTACCCCTGGATTACAGCCACAAAATGGCATGAGGAGCAGTTTGGGGAAGTGTAAGAATGGTCCCAGAAGTGGTATGATGTATCCCCTTGAGTCATGCTGCCCTCCTTCTCATACCCCCCCCAACCCATATCCCTATCCCCAGATGGATGGCCAAATTGCAGGAGGAGCTATTAGGAGGGGAGCCATTGGACTGTGGATATTGCCCCAGAAATAGTACAATGTTCCCCCTTATGCCATACTGACCCCCCCTCCTCATACCCCCTCTCCATATCCAGATCTCTACCCCCAGATAACAGATGGCCCAACTGCATGGGGAACAGTCAGGGGGGACCCAATGGAGTGTAGGGATCCCCCCAAAAGTGGTACAATGTGGCCCCTCATGCCATACTGATCCCCTTCTCCTCATACCCCCCACACAACAGATCTCTACCCCCAGAGGATGGACAGCCAAATGGTGGAAGGAGCAGTTAGGGGGAACCTCATGGACTGCAAGTATTCCTCCAAAAGTGATCTGATGCCTCCCTATGTTACTTGAGTTATACTTTACTTGAGTGATATTATGAGTTGTCTCTTTCTTGTTAAGTTGTTATCAATTTCAATTTATTATTATTTAATCCAATTAATTTCATTAAAATGTCAAATTATTTACCACTATGGCTACAATGGGGGGTAATGGGGTATAAAAGACAGGAAAGAGAGGGGGAGTGATAGGAGAGTGAATGAGAGTGAATGAGAGTCATAGGAACAGACTGAAGGGGGGAATTGGATAAGGAGGTGAAAGACAGGCCAGGAGAAAGTGAAGAGGGTGAAAAATAGGTGCTGGGGCAACAGGGGGGCTGAAAGGAGGCTGGAAGAGTGCTGGACAGGGAATGGGAGGGCTGGGAGGAGAGGGTGAGACCTGGGTGAGCACTCTATGGTCAAGTCACATCTAGAACAGCTAAAAAAAGGCAAAACTCACCTGGTACAACAGGAGGTGGGTGCACCACATCCCCTGCTGCCCTCAGAAACCCCCCCTGGCACTCACAAGCAGCCGGAATGTGCCCATGTTGCTGGGGACAATGGTGGCATTGCTGCTGGACATGAGGGGCCTTTTGGGGGCCAAAAAGTTGCCTAGAGAAGGTTAGTAGCCAATAGAGGAAGATGGGAAAGTTGTGGGGCAGCAGGGGAACCAGGGAGCTGGCAGCAGATCCCGGAATCTGGGGGATGGGATGTTGAGCAGCAGAAGGTTTTGGATTCATCTGAGCTCGAACGCTCTCACTGTATATTTCAAACTCCGCTTCAATTTCAGCCACAACTCCGGACCATCCCCGCTTATTCCCATTCTGTAGCCTCAAACACACCACTTGGTCACTACTTGTAGTGACAGAAAATGTCTAGAATCAGTTGTAGAACACACTCTAAATTCCTCAGATTTTATGGGTCCCTATTTCTACAGCCAGTTCTCATATACTGTCTGTATTGCCCCAGATCACTCCCCAAGCAGCTTAACAATGTTCTGCTTGCCCTCAAATTTATTCAGAAGCCACACAGGCTGTGAGTTGGATGGACTTGTATATGTACTTGAGAAAAATAACCTTTGAATGAATTAATTAATTAGTACACTGGATAATGTTTAGTTTAGTTTGGTCTATATTAGGGGGTGAAAGTGACCTAACGATCTTCTCAATGCCCGAGAGGATTTCGCTTATTTAAGCAGCCTTGAATCTCAGCCACCACTCTGGACCACCCTCACTTGTTTGCACTCTGAAGACTCAAATACCACATTTCACAGCTGCTTTAAGTGGACAAAAGTGTGCCATACATACCATAGAATACAGCTTGAATTTACCACATTTGTATGTTCAGTATTCAAACTGTCATTCTCCCTATACTCAATACCCTTGCATGAAATGACACACAGTAAGCTCAAAGAAGACCAGATTGCCCCCATATTTTTTTTCTGTAAAGCTAGTATTCATCACAGTCTTGTTGGCAAGTTTTGGGAGAATCCATGATGTGTAAAAGTTAATAGAGTCTTGGAATTCTGGAATGAAACCAGTTAGAAGGGATTTCAAACTCAGTTGCTATATTGGGACACAATTTTCCCTCAGTCCCTGAGATGAATCACCTCAATGGCTGAAAACCGGGTCTATAAGAACGAGTTTTCCATAAATGGAAGAACTCGTAACTGTACTGGAATATCCCCCAACCATTTTCCATTTGCTAATGATAACAGAGGTATTTTATCTTTGGCCAAAGATGTATGACAAGTTGTACATATATTGTGTAGCTGTTTAAGCAACACTGGGCCGTCCAGATCTTTAATAGGATCTTCAGCAGTAAAACGTTCTGCTTGAGTTACTCTTTGATTTATCAATATCTTCATATTTATGTTGGCATTGGAGAGTTTTAACAAATTTCTAATAGGAGTCAACTGACCACATACAGCACAACCTGATTCTGCAATTTGATCAGATAACATATCTTCACATGCATTAGTAATAATTGTATGTTGTAGGGCAGATGTGAGAGGTGGAGGTGGAAACAGGGCTGTACTTTTCTTTTTGTGTTTATACTTTTGATCTGATTTTGCATGAATCAGTTTATATTCATCTTTATTTTTTTGTTGATATTTCATTACTGAATGTAAATTTCTTGCTTTGTAGTCTATATTTTTTTTACTTTGATATTGCTTCACCGCTCTTGCATTGGATTCTTTTGATTTTTTATTGAGAATGTCCATATCTATAACATCAAATACTGATAAATATTGAGTACAATTTGTACAGATATGACTCTTGATTGAAACTTGGATATCTGCACTGCGGGATCTAGCATTGGTAACAATATTATGAGCTGCTGTAATGCACTTTAGTTGATCTGTTGTTAATTGTGGTAATAGCACATTCCATGGAATAGAACAGTGTAATGTGTTTAATGTATCATGTTTGATTTCTGATTGTTTTATATACTCTCTGAATTTGAACTTTACATTAGTAGTATACATTATAGTGTTTGATAAGTAAGGAGATAGCTCATTAAAGGTAAATAATTTTGATCCACCACCAAAAATATCATTTCTCTTTACATTTATATTATGGTAGCCACATTTATCTGACACAGAACTATATTGCAAAGTATCAAGACAAATCAAATGAAAACCTACAAAATGTGGTGAATAATATGTAAGAAATACATCAAAAATAAACAATATACTACATATAACTAATGCACAATACTTTACAATATACACTGCAAAATCATGAGCTGCATACATGTTTTGCATCAACTTTAAATATATTCTTTGACATTTTTTGGAAATTATTTCATGTACAAAAAATAAATGATACATAGATGCATTTAAAAACAAAAGACATTGTATACAGAATTCAATAATAAAAGGTAGTTGTGCATTAGTTGATGAGATCCAATGATTTAAACCATTACAATATAATTGAGAACAGTGTTCTTCAGTTTCTAATGTTAGGTTTGGGATTTTATGAAAAATTTGACAAATCACAATGTTTTTGTCAAATGTTTTTATGATCATATTCTGTGGTGAATGAACAGAATGATAAGAAAACACCATTTCCTGGAGTGTATCAGGATAATATTTTAACACCCTGTCTTGGGACACATAAGCAAGACGATCAGAAGGTATCTGTGTCCTGGAACTCAAGTTCTGTGGTGCATAAACAGAAAGATAGGAAAACACCATATCCTGGGGTGTATCAGGATAATATTTTAACACCCTGTCTTGGGACACATGAGCAAGACGATAAAAAGATATTTGTGTCCTTGAACTCAAGTTCTGCGGTGCATAGACAGAACGATAAGAAAACACCATATTCTGAGATATATCAGAATGATAATTCAATATCTGGCCTTGTACCATATAGACAAGACTACCAGAAAACCCTGTTATTCCAATGATAAATTAGATACATCCAAACTGCCCTTGTAAAGAAATAAACGTACTCGATAATACATTAGCAGCTATTTATGATTATTCATATCAGTCAAGGATACCTAAAATATTTGTTTAAGTACATACTCATTGAAACGGTTACATTATCTGTATGTGGAGTCGAGTACTGGACATGTGAACCAGTCTTGTATGCAAAACAAGTAAATTGTACCGTCAATATGTACCATTAAAATTAATAAAAACCACTCAAAACCCACATAACTGATCAACAGACTAGAGAGAGTAAGAAGGAGCAGAAGCAGTGGAAACAGAACACAGTGGAATGGCATGGTAATCATGAACAGGTTGTTAAACGTATCACAACTGTTGAGTTTAAATTTCAGAGCAAACAATGTATTTGTAATCAAACAATGATAAATATATAGACCGGCTAGTGATCATATAGAAAATGCTGCATACATTTAAGTATGCAAGGGGTATTCAGAAACACTACAGGACGGTACGCTGATAAAGAGAAATGGTAAGAAGTAACAAATATAGACCTGCTATTGAAGAAATGCCACAAACAAATACATGAGGGGTATTCAGAATCGGAGGGACTGGTTTGAGGAACCGGTAAAGGAGAGCATATATAAGAAGAGTCATATGAAGTATTCGGCCAATTAGAGAATAAAAATTGATACTACTCCATGCACAATGCAAGAACAACAACCCATTGCACGTTAAGTGACAATTGTGTGGAAAGCTCCTTGCCAACCCAAGTATTCGCAGTGTATCCAACAAGCGATATGGTGCCGGTTAAATCACCGGTCCAAAGTTCCATGGTTGTATCCAGAAGATGGAGTTGATTCATATTGAAGTTGCCTGTCCTTCCATCATACACAGGAACTTTTATATGTCTATGAGCGAACGTTGACAAATTTTAAAATTTTATGGACTAACCATTATCGTCGAAATTAAGAGCACCCTTAACGGCTCCAGTCCTAGACGGTCCTGCTACTTTAACAGGTGATTTCCTCGGGGAGCCTCTGGACAACAGACGGCCGAATCCTTGTTGAGATCCTTCTAAATATATATAATCAACAATTAAAAATGCAAAAGTTAATACTAAAGTACCGGTCCCATCCTTGGGCTTCGCTCTTGTGCTGATCGTTATCGTATCCTCATAAATTTGAGCATAAAGGTCTTGAACCTTGAAAACCATACAAAAGAAGGCACAGAAACGCTCCCACTCTTGGGTACACAAAGTACCGGTTATTTGACGGAACATTCCTTGAGGGTGGGGCTCAAGTAAATTGGAGGAGTTAACCGCAAGGACAGAAGTGAAAACAGCATATGAGAAATTGGTAGAAGCATTTGCTTGAATAGCATATTTCGTGCTTCGAGCAGAGTCAGAAGAGGCAGCCTTTACGGTAGATGGTGCTGCACGTGAGGGATTGACAAATATTCCTGCTCTTGTGAAGAGAATTGCCTTGATTATAACACTATTATATCAGTGAGCCATGACTACATCAGTATATATTTAATGTGAATATATCTCACTTCATCTTGACATCTGGATAGAGCTCAGAAATGCGGGTTAGGCCAAAGGCACCCATAGGATTTGGACCATTGTTGGAGGTGATAAGAGTACCGTTACTTGATTGAACATGTAAGTGAGCAGCGGTGTGACTCAAAAACTAAATACACACCGAAGAGGAGGAAGTTTTCCATATGTTTCCGCAATCATGGGATCGAACAATTCAGGATAAGTAACTTCACAGTTCAAAGGTGCTTTTTCAGCAGTTGGGTTCATAAACGTATCACTATTATATAATCAGATGCTGTACAGTATTAGATAAGCAATACGTACGCTTCAGGAAAATCCTCAAAGTATACGGGATTATCTTCCTCTTTCACCTTATTCTTGCCCTTCAACACGGAACTAAAATCCAAGGAATACACTGAACATGATTAATAAATACGTGAATAAACACACTGACTTGATCTCAGCAATATGAGCTGCCATCTCCTTGGATATCGCCGGTTTGAATTTGCTCTTGATGACAGTTCTAGAGAAAAATGAAAAGGCAAATAGAAGAGAGACTAATGAAGTCGCACTTGGTATTCTTTCCAGAAGCATGTGTACTCATCTCATCAGTCTGATCTTGGTTCTCAAAACCGTCTGTGGCACCCAAAGTTTCCTGTGCATGCATTCTAATATAATGCAAATCATAACAATGATGTTAGTCCAATGTTAAGCTCAGAGACTTACCGTTGTTTTTTTCCTTTGACATTTGACCTATAAAAGAGTATTAGCTCCATACAAATATGTAACAGATAATAGACAAACTTGACCGGCTCCAAATCGCTGTCAGCATCCACAATCCTGTGTAATTGTATGAGAAATATACGATACAATCATTGAACAAAAACATACTTCTTATAAGTCAACTTCACCATTTTCTTAGCACGTGCTAAGGGCTGGTCATCATCCGAAACAGTGTCAGCAACCGTATCATCTGGTACAGAAAGACTATTGTTGATAACATGTTAGTCCATATCTATATATAAAACAATAAAGTGGCTTACCCTTCAGATTCTTCTGCCTCAACATCGATTGACCTGGAGTCAGACTGATGGCTGATAAAATGTAATTTGTTGTGAGAGATATGGTTTACATGCATTGACCATTTTATAATACGTACATGTTCTTCTTTCTGGCAATAGAATTAAAACTAATATGTGGTTTCAATACATTAGCATATGGGCAAATACGCTTTGGGCTTACGAAGGTGGATCATCTTCATCATCGTCATCATCAACCGATAGAACATCTTTGGGCTTGGACTTTTTTGTATTCCTGGGACACTCAAGGTCAGCATTGAGACAAATGCGTTCAATAACAAACATATGCCTACAAAGACTTTTGCCGTTTGCTAATCCTATTTTATGCTGAACAAATAATCTGGAGGACAACAGAGTGGAACTTACGATTGTTTTTCAACAGCCTTGCCTTCAGATTCAGACTCTGATATGACTCGTTTCTTGGAATGTGGTAAAGCTTGGGAATGTGGTAAAGATCTGGAAGCTTTTGTCGGAGTGGATGTAGTAATCTTGGATGAGACCTCTCTGTATTTGGTAAGTAGACATGGGTGGATGAGGTGTTGTGGAGAAAAGAAAATGCATGTACTTACTTGATGACTTTCACATCGTCTGTTTCTGCCCTATTGTAAATGTGAGTTGTGAGTTAGATGCATGTAGTTTTCAATGATGTACAGTAAGTCCATATCACTGTGAAAACTTTTAGCAAGCAATGACATTCAGAAGGTTTAATGAATACCTAGACACAGAATCGTGCTCCTTGATTTGCTTGACTTGTTTCTGACGAGGAACAGATCTAAGGTTATGTAATTACAAGTGATAAGTTAATGTAAAATGATCTATCAGAGAAATCAAAACCCACTTGGAAGCTTGCTTTGTAGCGGCACGACGAGACATGGAAGCCATGAAGAGATCAAAGTAAAACAAGTTCGTTTTCAACACTATTACAAACAATGATATACATACATCACGTGCACCAGAAACATAATCGTGTTGTTCCAGAATGTTCCTACAAAACTCTCATGAATTAATGCATATATATGATGCTATTTTATCTCTGAAGTGTATATTAGAAGAGACAGCCAGAGATTACCTCTCAAAAAACATAACTTGAAGACGTATCTATATTGACATAATGTGGGAAAATCTGCATATATAGTCAGTATCACGACACAAGTATCACTTTCCCATACCCATCTATGAATAAGTTTTATGAATCTGTAGCCGCTAGTGAGTAGAATATCATACTGCCATCCGCTAAGTCAATCATATCATCACAGGTGTTCAGCTAGAACTGGAAGCTTCTGCACAGTATAATGGTTCCAAGCAAGCTAATTATCTCTGCACATTGACCAAGGTAAGAGCACGAATATCTTTGTGACACAGCAGGACTTAGCTGCACATAGAAAGATGGCCTTCATGATTCACTGCAAGTGCGCTATAACAAAGACCGTCATCAGTATCAACTTGTAAAGGGAGGTCCTGGAGAAGAACCTGAAGAAGTAGTGTTGCGTCTCACAGGCATCCTTACCCACTGTGAACTACCACCAGTTCTCAAGCTTCCTAGGTATTTTTAACACAATGACCAACATAAAGCATACTCACAAGTTTCAGGAATCCAATGCGCCTCAGACAGGCAATACAATTGACCGGTCTGGATACTCACAAATATAAAGCTGCATTGGAGGGTATATCCGCAATTTGCTCTACCTTTGCCAAGCATATGTGTTCAGACAAGTTACAAGACTGGACTCCTGATGCATTTGGAGAATGGATGGCGGTAGGAGCTGGCAACAGATATTTCAGCACCGGCACAATTGCAGCAACTGCTGAAGTTGTACCTTTCAATGATCTTGTTGACCCTGATGGGATTTTGGCATCCGTAGATTCCAAGTACCGCCATACTGTGGATAATGAAGTTGGCTATTTTCAAAGGGAGAAAAAAAATGATGATTGCTTCCAGTAGGTTCTTGAACCATGTGAAATTCCTGATGCTAAATATTTATCTCAGATATACTCGCACGAACCCCATCAATATTTCCATCGGTGATATTGTAGAAGCAAGACTTTCATTCTTGGTGGTTCCTGTTGCCAGTGGCCGTAACAATGTCAGCAAACAGTTTAAACTTGTGATAGTGCTTAGATCACTTGCTTTGATCGACAATACATTCACCAAGGTTGGAAACCATCTTCTCATTGTGCATTATCTAAATCATAAATTTTCATTAGAAAGCTGCACTTGCGCTTGCCCAAGCATCGTTTCAGAAGCCCAAAGTTTTGAGAGCATTGAAGAGGAATGCAGACTTTTCTGAGGATGAACAGGAGATGGAGAAATATTCAGTAAATCCTCGCTTGGCATCTGACTAGGCATTATTGAATTTGAATTTGTAATGTGGTTGTCGTTAATAACCACATAATATACCATTTGTCTCCAACTGCCAATAGCTTTTATGTGTTTGCCTGTGTATGGCTAAGTTAATGGCTGCTGTATGATATTACAACTACTTTGGAAAGAAAAGATATATAAGTACAAATTGTAGAGAAAAAATAGTCCATTTGACAGTAATTGATATTAATGTTTATCGGTTCATATTTATTTTTTCAAACAAGTTCCAGGAGAATGCTCGAGAATACTTGCAAAGTGCATGCTCCATCATGATCACATTAAATCCCATGATTTCCTTCTCCTCATCAGTGAATCCTTCATCCACATGGTTGTAGATATTCTTGAAGGCAGTTCGGCACTCTTCAATGGTTTCATCCACTTTCAACAATTGCATACAAGTTAATCCAGCCTTTGCACCTTTGTTAATCTTGTAGCAAATGTCTGCCATTTCTGTTATGGTGGGCATGGGGATAAGACCAGCTTCTGCATAATCTCCAGCAAGTAGCATTCCTGCTAACCCTCCAAGCTGTGGAAAGATGGACTGCTTTTTGGCTGAGGAACCTCCAGCAGATTTGGTTGCCTGAATAAAAGTGATGCAGTCCAGAAATGATGGTTTCCTAGACTTGAGCCATGTTTCCCATCTGTCACTTTCTTCCCAGTAGACTGTCACTATTTTGCTTTTCTTTGGATTCTGATTTGGGTTTGGAGTTCCCAAAGCCTTCATATTCACCAGTTGCTTATCAGGAAGGGTTTTGACAAGGATTTGAAAGTCATCAACAGTGAAGATGGGTGGGTGTGAGTGAACCACTGGTGCTGCAAAAGTGATTGCACGAAATATGGCTGCACAAAAGAATCCTTGACGAGTATGAATGATTCCAGGAGCATAAGGGCCATCAGACTGCATCATCCGGGAAATATCCTTTCCATGCCTCCTGAGTGGTTGTAATCGGTTGCTATCCTTTCTTATGTTTTGTTGTAAGATACTGCCTGTGGTAGCTGGTGTGGAAGGATTCTCGCAAGCAACAGCTAATGCTTCACGAAGAAAGCTGCAAAAGCCATCCACTGATCCCTTGTGTTTGGATGATATCCTGGGTGTGCGGATTGTGCCAGCTGAAGAAGATGGTTGATTTGGTGTAACTGGAGATGCCAAGGAATCCAATAATGGCTGTAGCTGTAGCATAGAAATTTCATCTTCATCAAATTTGAAGTGAGCGGCAAACCAGGTGGTGTCTTTGGTAGACAAAGCATGGCTGTATTGCTTGAAAATGTGTCCCAGGATCTTCAAATATTGGGATTCATCTGAGCCATTATCAGAGAGAGGATGGGTGATCCAATCCTCCACCACCTTGGTAAAGTGTTCCTTTTTCACTTTTTTCATCTTCCGGTTCCCAAAGACATATTTTTTGACATTGAGATAAGCATCCCAAATCTCGGCCAAGTACAGGACATCCATGTGGAAAGATTGGAGAATGTGTCGAATGAATAAATATTGGTGGTACGATCCATCATCAAAAGCTGGATATCCAAGCCATTCACGAATTATATCCAGGATAACACGGGTGACAAGAGAATTCTGTTCTTCAGGAGTGTCATTAGAGTATTTTTGCTGGGTTTTGAATTCATAAGTAACCCTCTGGCTGCCATTCCAATATGTATCAGAGTGAATCTGTGCATGTGGCTTGCGTGATAGAATAAGACCTTGAACATCCATGGTCAACTTGACAAGCCAGTCTTTATTGACATGTCGTTTGGTCAAAGCTAGTTGACAATGATTGGCACAGCTTGACTCCAGCCATGCCCATGCAAGATAATTGGCTAGCATTAGCTGGTGTCGGGTAAGATGAAGACTCATGAAAGATTGCGCCTCGTGGTCTCCAATGGATTGAATAGTTGGCCAGATGGAAGCGATAGCTTGTACTGTGGTTTCCATGACTGAGTCTGGTTTTTTGAGAAGTGCAGACAAGACTTTCTCCAATGTTCCAGCAGTATATCCCTCCAATCCTGATTTGCCAATGGCCCTGCAAGCATTCACAAGACTCTCCATCATCTTTTCCAGCTGGTTGACAGTTAACAACTTCAAGAATGTATTGGATTCTATAATATACTCAGGTTATAAAAACATAAGTGGTTGATTTGAATGTATTAACACACCAGGTTTCTCTTGTTGCCTTGCATTGTATTCCAAACCACCAACCACAGTTTCTTCTTGAATAGCTGTCATAATGTCCATACTCATTGTGGAAACAGACATAGAAGTGGAAGCTTCAGCCAGTTGAGGTGATTGTGAGACCAACATCTGTTCCACAGCTACATCCAGTGTAAGAGTATCATTGGAAGAACCACCAGAAGAGGGCGCTGGATTTGTGGTACTGGAGGATGCCTTCTTAGAAGAACCACTTGATTGCCTAGTAACAACTGCTTCTTAAATTATTAAATACCGTTAGTTTTATATGGCAAACTATCTGAATATACATACCAATATTAGAAGTGTTGGATTCTGATGAGCCACTCTATATAGAGTATGGACTTGTTCAAGTTCCAAGTAGCTTACTAATCTGTTTGTACTTATTTGTTCCAAAAGCGGACATAGCCTGGGATTAGAGTCAACAGTCTCTAGTATTCACTGTTGCCTCTATCCCAGGTAAGTAGTATAGTTTCTTTATCTTTACAGTAGTATTCACTGTTGCCTCTATCCCAGTTTACATGAGCATAGACTCTACCTTTAACAGGTTATGAGCCCTGGCTTTTGACTGCCTATCACTGTTTCTTGCTCTATATCTGTTGTGGGATTCCCAGACAGTTTAGACAATCTCTGTGGAATTCTAAGGCCCTACTCTGAGTATTCAAACACCAGGAATATCTTTTGCTTGTGTTCCTGGTACCCACCGGAGTACCTTCCTTTTTTGGACGTTCGATCTCGCTCGTTTCGCAACGCACTCGCACGAGTTAAATTCGTACTTGTAGAGCTTTTCAAGGGCTTTCAGCCGGTGTCCGCGGTTTTCGATTTGGACCAGTAGTTGTTGAGATATTCGGATTTTGGTATAGAGGTCAATTTTCGACCTTCTAAGGCTATATCTGGGGAACCCCTGCTCGGACCTTCACGACCCGGGGACGGTTTTGAAGCCCTCGATACGCTCTGTCTGCCTGTCCAAGAATCAAACAATTTCACCGACCCAATCCTGAGATATTCGCTCTTTTGTGAATTTTCACCATTCTGGTCATATCTCCTCATCCACTGCACCAAATCTTTCAATCTTGCAGGCAATTTGGAGCGGATTTACCTCGTCTTTCCATCGGTATCATTGCGAAATTAATCGACCGCTTGGTTCTCTCGAAAAACCGATTTTTCGTCCACATTTCACCAACCACAGATCTACTTTGTCTTTCCCATCCACCTGGGATCTCTGGAATTGTTTGTGGAGTTGAGTATTATCACCTTTTTCAGTTTCTGCTGTGGCTCTAGCGCCGCACATTGGTTTATTGAGAAGAGATTAGACCAAGGTGAATTACAGAGAAGTGCTACCTCCCTGGGCTCTCTATACGAGTGTTACCCCAGTTGCTTGTGATAGATCAGATCAATCACTGCACCGCTCTCTGTAATACAGTGTGTAGGGAGATTGGGTTGGCGGGTTTACAGTTGCCTCCCCTTCCAATTGGAAGATTCTCTATTATAAACTACCACTGTTTGCACCGATTTCGTCTCTTTGAGAATAAACTGGTGTGTTTGTTGGACCCACAGACAACTGAGTTTCGACTTCACTTCCTAACTCCTCCACACATTCCATTTTTTCGTGTTTGTGCACTTACAACATGCCTTCTGACACCAAAAATATCTTTTTGCGCTCACACCAACCTTCCTCACATCATTCCTCATCATCTCGCTCATGCAACTTCTGTGGTAAAACTTCTCATGATGAGAATCGCTGTTTTGCCAAGCAGAAAGCATCTGCTAGAGTCAAGAAGACCTTGTTTCAGTCAGAGAAGAGCAATTTGTTGTGCACCGAATTTGCTGGCCATGCCAGTGCCATATCCACCACCAATCGTGTGAAATGGCAGCAATCTCGAGCTTCTAGAGACTGGAACACTGACACGGGTGCCACAAGCCACATGACCCCTCATCGAGACTGGTTTCGCTCCTACTCCCCACATGTCGTCCCTATTCGCCTGGCTGACAACTCCATAATCTATTCTGCTGGATTGGGGTCAATTGAATTTCAGCCAGTGATTGATGGCAAAGTTGAGCATCCAGTTATTTTCCATGATGTCCTCCATGTACCCGACCTTGGCAGTAATCTCTTGTCCCTTTTCCATCTTACACGTAAGAAGGGCTACAAGATCGCTATTGATGATAACCGAGTTCATTTTTGTTATAATAATGAGCTCCACTTCACTGCCACAGTCACGGATGAAAATATTGGATATCTGGATGGTCATGTCATGGTCCCTTGTCCCCAGTCAGCTCGTTCTGCCACTACTTGTCCCCTGGATCTCACACTTTGGCATCGCCGCTGCTCTCATCTCAACTTCACTGATCTCAAACAAATGCACTCCCACAAGCTCGTTTCTGGCATGGTCATCAACTCACAGAATCTTCCTGACCCTATCTGTGAACCATGCATCCTCGGAAAGCAACATCGCTACAATATACCTAAAACCGCTACTCGTCGAACCCAAGTCCTTGCACTTGTCCACACTGATCTCAAAGGCCCCCTGCCAGTCCAAACATCTGAGGGCTATCGTTATTGGCAGTGTTTTGTCGATGATGCATCACGTTTCAAGGTCGTTGCTTTCCTAAAACGTAAAACAGAAGCGCTTGTGGCATTTAAGCGATTTAAAGCATTTGCTGAGAAGCAGCTTGAGCGAAGCATAAAGATGACTAGGGATGACAAAGGAGGTGAATTTATCAGCCATGAGTATAACGACTTCTGTGCTGATGAGGGAATTCAACGTCAACATACGGAGCCTAATGAACCACACCAAAATGGAGTAGCTGAGCGTGCCAATCGAGAAATTGCTGCTGCTGCCACTACACTTCTAGTTCAGGCCAAACTCCCTCCCTCCTTCTGGAAGTATGCCGTTTCCACATACATTCACACCAGCAACAGGACATCTACCTCTGCTTTAAATGGAGAGACACCTTACTACCACTGGACAGGGAAAAAGCCAGACATTTCACACTTTCGTGTCTTTGGCTGCCTAGCATATGTGCTTATACGTCAGGAGAAGAGGAAAGCTTTGCAACCTCACTCCAAAAAGTGCATTTTCATTGGCTACCCTGAAGGTGTTAAAGGCTGGCAATTTTGGGACCCAGTTGAGAAACGGATCATTGTTAGCAGTCATGCAGTATTTGATGAGCGGTGCTTCCCTGGCAACTCTACTGCTGCCATTAATCTTATCTCTGTTCCTAATTCCCTCCAGCAACCTGATGATGCGCCTACAGAGGTGCTCCATCAAGGGGGAGATGAGGATAATGATGATGAAGCACCTGCCCCTGCAACTGAACCTGCACCTGCTCCTGAAGCAGATGGTGCACCTGATCCTGTTCCTATCATTCCAGAAGTTGCACCTCCTCCAGATGCTCCTGCTCCTGCTCCTGCTCCTGCCCCTGCTGCACCACCACCTGTCCCACGCCAAAATCCTTCTAGAGCCAGTCGTTATCAAGGTTCCCTCAATGAAACTGTCCTGGAGAAGAAATACACCTCTCTCCATGTGCCTCTGCCACCACCCATTATTCATCCTCCTCCAACTCCTGCTTCTTCTACCCCTGATCCACTTCTTATGTCTCCACCACCTGCACCTGCACCAGTTACCCCACCTATGTCACCCATTGTTGATTCTAAGAGTGAAGATGAACTCTTGCTCAAAGATGAAAGTGATGGTGAACTGGAATATGCAGACACCGTTAATGCTGGATTGGACCATCTTGTGAATGATCAAAGCTTTGATTATCTCACCATGGATCAAGCACTGGAGTATACCTTGAACACTTCTGAATGTGTCTTCAAATCATCAACCCATGATGGTGAACCTGAGTCTTACTATGAGGCTATGACACGTCCAGAAGAGGAGAGGAAACTATGGCATAAGGCAGCGTTGGATGAGATCCAAGCACTCATTGACAATGGGACTTTTGAGCTAGTTCAGCTTCCTCCTGGATGCAAAGCGATTGGCAGTCGCTGGGTGTTCAAAATCAAGAGGAATGCAGATGGTTCTATTGAGCGTCGCAAAGGCAGGCTTGTAGCCCAAGGCTTTTCACAGCGCCCTGGATTTGATTTCACAGAGACCTTTGCACCTACACCTAAATGGGCTGCATTACGTGTTGTCCTAGCTTTGGCTGCACTAGAGGATCTCCATTTAGAGAGTGTAGACATTTCTTCTGCATTTCTCAATGGCACTCTAGAAGAAGAAGTTTATATGCGCCAGCCACAAGGATTTGTGGAAAAGGATAACACCTGGGTCTGGCGCTTGCTGAAATCTCTATATGGACTTAAACAAGCTGGGCGGTGCTGGCACAAGAAACTGAATGAGGTGTTAGAGCAGTTAGGCTTCAAGCGCATTGTCTGTGAACACAGCATCTGGATTTATCGTCGGGACGACACACGTATCATCATTCCAGTCTTCATTGATGATATGACTATTGCTGGCAAGAACAAGGAGGACATTGACCGTGTCAAGAAGCAACTCAAGTCACACTTCAAATTACGGGATCTTGGACCTACTAATTGGCTACTGGGTGTTGAAATCATTCGCAATCGCTCACAGCACACTCTTGCACTTTCCCAGCGCCAATATATTCTCACACTGCTGGAACGCTTTCAATTCTCAGATTGCAACCCAGTATCTACTCCACTTGATCCTGGTCTCAGACTTGATAACTCCATGTCCCCTACCACAGCCAAAGACATTGATGCTATGCGCTCTGTCCCATATCTTCAAGCTGTTGGTTCCTTGATGTACCTTGCCATTGCCACTCGTCCAGACATTGCCTATGCTGTTGGTGTCCTTGCACGCTTCAACAAAAACCCTGGCATGCAGCACTGGAAAGCAGTCAAGCACCTCTTTCGCTACCTCAAAGGCACTTTGGATTACAAGCTCACTTATTCTCCTGATCCCAGCACAACCGAACTATTCACCACTTATTCTGACGCTGACCATGCAGGTAATCCTGACAATGGGCGTTCCACTAGTGGTTATGTTGTAAAAATGGGTACTGGAGCTGTTAGCTGGTCCAGTAAGCTGCAGGGGATTGTTGCGCTATCCACCACTGAGGCCGAATATGTTTCATCAACATCCGCTGGTCAAGAAATCCTTTGGCTACGAAATCTGTTCACTGAACTAGGCTACACATGTTCCAAACCCTCCCCTCTATTCATTGACAGTCGTTCAGCTCTCTCTGTTGCCAAAAATCCAGAGCATCATGGTCGCATGAAACATCTTGACCTACGATTCTATTGGCTACGTAATGAGGTGGAAAAGGGTGTTATCAGTGTAGTACATCTCAGAACAGATGAGATGCCTGCAGATATTCTGACCAAGTCACTGAGCCGAGTTAAGGTGTTAGCAATGGTGGAAATGTTGGGGTTGAAGAAATAGCAGAGTTGCCTCATCAAGGGGGAGTGTTGGATTCTGATGAGCCACTCTATATAGAGTATGGACTTGTTCAAGTTCCAAGTAGCTTACTAATCTGTTTGTACTTATTTGTTCCAAAAGCGGACATAGCCTGGGATTAGAGTCAACAGTCTCTAGTATTCACTGTTGCCTCTATCCCAGGTAAGTAGTATAGTTTCTTTATCTTTACAGTAGTATTCACTGTTGCCTCTATCCCAGTTTACATGAGCATAGACTCTACCTTTAACAAGAAGAAGGTTTGATTTCTGTTAGAACGGTGTAAGAACAATATCATGATTAACAAAAATAAATGTACACACTCTTTGAAGCTGTTTCAGGTTCTTTTCCCTTTTGTGAGACTTGTTTGCGTTTAATGCCTGTTATCTGGTATAAGTGACTTGTATAATTTACAAGCACCACAACACACCTTTCTTGAAAGTACCAGCTGGTCTACCTATATTTTGTGTGATATTATCTATGGTCTGTTCTTGTAGAACAAACCAAGGTATAAATTTGGCCAGTTTTGTACGATAGGCTTTATATCTCTGAATTGCATCCTCTCGTGAACTTCCTGGGCCAGTATTGTCCACAAGATCATTCAAGGTGCCCAAGGCAGAGGATGCGTCTTCATTTTTCCAGCCTGGTCCAAGAGGCCAAGTTCCCACTGTCATTCTAGGCCCATCAATGTCAGGACGCAGTGATATGGAGTCCAAGAATTTTTGAGAGTCAACTTGGACATTGTAGTGTGGAGGGAGTTGCCGAAGAAAAAAGAGGGATAAAGAGAGTAGAGATTTTGACATATGGTCCACATTTGCTGCTGGACTCATAATAACTCCTCCATCTTCAGCAAATGTTGCCTGAGTACACCATGCTTTCAATTGGTCAGAGTTGGAACTACAAAACAAAAGCTTGTTGAGTTTCAAGAATAGCTGGTGGATCATTTGGAACCTACACTAGTTCAGTCATTTCAGGCCTGAGTGTGAATGGACTATGATCTGGCATTGCTGCTAGAGCTTGCAGACCTTCACCCTCCACCATAGACCGAGAAGGGTACAAAATGACAATCCACCGGTAAGCCCATGGAACAGGTTGAGCACCAACAGGAGCAGTTGGCGGAGATCCTCCATGTGTCCTCAAACCAGAAAAATGAGCAATAACCAAGGTGTCCAGGTAGATATGGCATCCAATTTCAAGTAAATGAAAGCAGCCTTTATCATAGTCTTCAGGAACATCTGAGTTTGCGATCATTGCAGAATAGTCGGCAGGTGCGTCACGTTTGTCATTATGGATACCTCCAAAAAACCCCATTTCATTAAGATTTGCATCTAGCTTGACTTAGCTTTCATTAACAATTGGTTTATAAATGTGTGAATTACCTGTTGTTGCTGCCTTTGCTGAAGCCACATTATATTGCATGGCAGGCCAGTAATAGTTGTTGTCAGAACCAAGGCGTGGCAGGTTGGTCATCATGGAATGCTCTTTCATGATATCTAGTCCTTCAGTTGGACCCTCCATTTTGGACTCTAAACCAGCACAGATACTAGCCTAGATAATTTGTTAAATATCTGTGGAAAATGACCAGAAACATTAGCTTACTTGAACCATAAATCTTCTTTTTGTTAAGTCCTCATCAAATCTTCCCTCCTCCAGCTTTCCTCCCGCACAGGGTGCATTCAAACTAGGCTGTTGTTGATATGATATGCCCATGTTATAGCAGCGAGCTTTTTGTACTTTGATTGCACGAGCACTTCGTTCAAAAGCAATTCCACCATGATAAGTACCGTCGGAAAATGTGGCAGCATCACTAGTTCGGTCTTCACGGGGCCCAAGTGCTCCATCTCTTGCTTTATCAAGTGCAGTGATTGTTTCGGATGATAGTACATCCCTTAGAATATGTATTAGGATCAATATTGTTCAAAGGTAAGAAAATAAACGTACTTTCCGGTAATCCAGCATTGAATCACATCATCCATTGGATCACCAGCTCCATACATATCTCGTGCAAACACGGCATCACCTGGAAACAGTTCCAAAGATCCTAACATTGCATGTAATTAGCCAAGTTGTCACATTGTTCATTAATGGTTTTCACTAACCAGACTTGGCAACGGCTGATCTTTTGCCATTAAGAATCTCCTGTTTTTGCCCCACTTCCCATGCCTGCTTCATGCCTGCGACTGAGGTGTCTTGCAACTTGTCAAGAAAATGAGTATAGATACAATAACTATTGTGATACTGCAAATAAAAATGTGGTAATTTTTAACAATATTTTACTGTATGTATGGGACACTTTTGTCCACTGAAGGCAGTTGTAAAATGTGATATCTGAGTCTCTAGAATGCAAACAAAAAAGGGTGGTCCGGAGTTGTGGCTGAAATTAGAGTGGAGTCTTAAATCCATAGTGAGAGCTTTGGAGCTCAGATGAGTGCACAGACCTTCTGTTGCTCAGCAGCAACATTATCGGGGGGGTGGTGTAACAAAGGTATGTATGTAACCCTATTGTCCTTGCTCTAGTAATGATCTCCAAAACCCATCTCCATCGAAAACCAGGAGTCGGGAGGTCTGCCCCCCAACTTTTTCAACCACCAGGACGCCCCACCCCGCTCTATGTTTGACCACCCACAGCTCGTGTACACCCCCCGGCCCTCGTGTGCATTGAAAACGAGCAGGCAGGGGGTCTCAAGTCCTCGTGTTCCCGCCATCTGTCCAAGCACCATCTCCCCCCTTGTTGGAACCACCAGGATGCCCCATCCGGCCCCGTTTTCATCCACCCCCAGATCGTGTATGGCCCCTGCAATCCGTTTCCGTTGAAACCAAAGGCTCAGGGGGTCTCAGAGCCTCATGCGCCCGCCATCTGTCCAGCCCACCCCAACCCCATTTTTTCAGCATCCACAGGACCATTTTCCCACCCATTTTCAAGCAGCCCCAACCCGAATAGACCCCTCGTGTCTTGTTCAGATTGAAAATGAGACGTCAAGGGCCTTAGAACCGTCACCTTGCCACCCTATGTCCAACCCACCCCACTCCAATTTTTTCATCAAGCACGGCACCCCCTTCCCACCTGTTTTCGACCACCCCTGACTCGAATAGACCTCCCATGTCTCGTTCGCGTTGAAAACAAGATACTGAGGGCCCTATAACCGCCACCTCGCCGCCCAATGTCCAACCCACCCTGTCTCCATTTTTTTAACATCCACGGCACCCTCTTCCCACCCATTTTCAAGTGCCCCCATTTCGAATAGACCCCCGTGTATCGTTTGCATTGAAAACAAGACGTCGAGGGTCCCAGAGCCGCCGCCTTGCCGCCCAATGTCCAAACCCCACCCCCATTTTTTCAACATCCACGGCACCCCCTTTCCACCCATTTTCAACCACCCCCGACTTGAATAGACCCCCCCTCGTCTTGTTCGGACTGAAAACAAGACGTCGGGGGCGCTAGAACCGTCGTGTTGCTGCCCTATGTCCAACCCACCCCATGCCCATTTTTTTAACATCCACAGCACCCTTTTCCCACCCGTTTTCACACGTCCTGAACTCAAATAGACCCCCCACATCTCGTTCAGATTGAAAACGAGACGTCAAGGGCCCTAGAACCATCACCCCCTCACCCTATGTCCAACCTACCCCACCCCCATTTTTTTACATCCACAGCACCCCCTTCCAACTCATTTTTGACCACCCCTGACTTGAATAGACCCCCCGCATCCTGAAAACATATGGGGGGGTTTTCCAGTCCAACCCGTTTCCACCCAGTGGCTAAGCCCCCCCCCTGACGTTTTTGAACCCAGGACACGCAACCCCCTCCCCCCAACTGTTTTCCACCTGGGACCCCCACCCATCTTCACCCCGGTCAACAGATTTGAGTTTGCCTACCATTAGTGCTGTAGTAGTGTATATATACTGTATCTCAAAATAAAATTTTGCAATGCAGATGAGTTCCAATTGAGAAGCATGATGTGTATGAGGAGGGGGGGGTCAGTATGGCATAAGGGAGAACATCGTACCATTTCTGGGGCAATATCTACAGTCCAATGGGTCCCCCCTAATAGCTCCTCCCACCATTTGGCCATCCGTGGTCTGGAGGTAGAGATCTGGATATGGGGTGGAGGTATGAGGAGGAGGGGGTCAGCATGACTCAAGGGGATACATTGTACCACTTCTGGGACCATTTTTGCACTCCATTGGGTTCCCTCTAGCTGCTCCTCATCCGATTTTATGGCCTGTAATCCGGGAGTAGAGATCTGGGTATAGGGGGTATGAGGAGGAAGGGATCAGCATGGCTCAATGGAGGGGATCATACCACTTCCAATGTCATAGAAATACTCTAATAGATATCCTCTGATGGCTCCTCACGCCCTTTGATGATCTGATGTCTGAGAGCAGAGATCTGACATTATGGAGGGCAGGAGGAAACCTGCTTGGGTGCTGAATAAGCAAAAAGTGGCTAGCAAAATCCTCTCGGGCATTGAGGCGATTTTGCTAGCCAGTTTGAGGGCCAAATATAGTGTTAACAATATATCAAATATTAAATAATCAAAATAATTAAATATTTGATAATTTTCCTTGTGTGGTCACCTCAGACTGTGATGGGGAGTCAGCTTGGTGCAATGGAGTGGACTGTACCACTTCTGATGTGATAGACACACTCTAATAGATTTCTTCTAATGGTTCCTCCCACCATTTGATGAACCAATGTCCGAGTATAAAGATCTGACAATATAGGGGTATCAGGAGGAGGGGGTGAGCATGGCTCGGTGGGGAGCATTGTACCACTTCCAAAGTGACAGACACACTCTAATAAGGGGATGATGGTGAGTCCATAGACACAAACAGGGGGCCAAATGGGGGTGAATGCAGCTGGGTGCATCAAAAACCGCAACTAAATAAGAAAGATGTTGAGTTCTGCAGCTCTGAAGGCGCGACTGGGACTAGAACATAAAACCAAGGTGTAGAAGACATTGAGAGAGACCTATATGATAGCTGAGAGATGATGAGAGCTGAGTATGCTGCCAAAAGCCAGTGCAAGAGGCCGAGCCACTCAAGACAAGTGGCAAAAAAGCCAGAAATGAGCTGAAACCTGTTGAATGCCTCACCATGGGCTTCAAAAATGATACACTGAGGGGATCCTCAAGGTGTGGGGTGCAAGGTATGATCCAAGGGAGACTTTGAGCTCTTGAAAATGATGGTGAAAGGGAGAATCAGACCTATTTGTACTTATTAGTACATAATGAGAAAGTAAGTCATAAAAACCATAAAATATAAGAATCCAAGGTCAGAGATATGCTATGCGTATCACTGGATCACAGACCATGAAACCATGTAAGAAGCAGCTCAGGAGGACCCAATGGAGTGTAGGGATGGCCCTAGAAGTGGTACAATACTTTCCCTTGAGTCAAACTGACTGCCGTCCTCCTCATTCTCCCCTGTATCCAAATCTCTACCCCTGGATCACCTACCACAAAACCATGTGAGAATAAGCTAGGAAGGACCAAATGGAGTGTAGGCATGGTCCCAGAAGTGATATGATGCTCCCCCTTGGATCATACTGACCCCCTCCTCGTCATACCCCACTATATCCAGATCTCTACCCCTGGATCACATACCACAAAACCATGTGAGGATAAGCTAGGGGAGATCCAATGGGGTGTAAGAATGGCTCCAGAAGTGGTATGATGTACCCCCTTGAGCCATACTGATCCCCTCCCCATACCCGCTAATCTCTAATCAGAGAAAAGTTATGTGCACATCATGTGATGTGATATGACGTCAGGATAGGCGACACTTTGCCAGTCGAGAGGCAAAGTGTCGCCTCCACTGATGTCATTGATCACATGCTAGATCACATGACCCAAAAGTGATTTCTGAGGTTGACTGAGAGGGGTGGGGTGGGCTCCACAGGCCAGAGACAGCTCTAAGAATTGGTATTGAGCATGGCATGGAGATGCTGTAGGCCCTGAATAAATTTGGGAGCAAGCAGAGCATTGTTGGGCTGCCTGGGAAGTGATCTGTGTAAAGACACACAGTATATGGGAACTGGCTGTAGAAATAGGGACCCATAAAATTTGAGGAATTTAGAGTGTGTTCTACATCTGATTCTAGACATTTTCTGTCACTACAAGTAGTTGCCAAGTGGTGTATTTGAGTCTACAGAATGAGGATGGTCCGGAGTTGTGGCTAAAATTCAAGCGGAGTTTGAAATATACAGCAAGAGCGTTCGAGCTCAGATGAATCCAAAACCTTCTGCTGCTCAACATCCCATCCCCCATTCCGAACTCTGCTGCCAGCTCCCTGCTTCCCCTGCTGCCCCACAACTTTCCCATCTCCCTCTATTGGCTACTGACCCTCTCTAGGCAACTTTTTGGCCCCCAAAAGGCCCCCCATGTTCAGCAGCAGTGCCACCATTGTCCCCAGCAACATGGGCACATTCCGGCTGCTTGTGAGCGCCAGGAAGGGTTTCTGAGGGCAGCAGGGGATGTGGTGCACCCACCTCCTGTTGTACCAGGTGAGTTTTGCCTTTTTTTGGCTGTTCTAGATGTGACCTGACCATAGAGTGCTCACCCAGGTCTCACCCTCTCCTCCCAGCCTTCCCACTCCCTGTCCAGCACTCTTCCAGCCTCCTTTCAGCCCCCCTGTTGCCCCAGCACCTATTTTTCACCCTCTTCACTTTCTCCTGGCCTGACTTTCACCTCCCTAACCAATTCTCCCCTTCAGTCCTGTCTTATGATTCTCATTCACTCTCATTCACTCTCCTATCACCCCCCCTCTCTTTCCTGTCCTTTATACCCCATTACCCCCCATTGTAGGCATAGTGTAATACTTGGTAAATAATTTGACATTTTAATGAAATTAATTGGATTAAATAATAATAAATTGATAACAACTTAACAATAAAAAGATACAACTCATAATAATATCATGCAAGTAAAGTGGAACTCAAGTAACATAGAGAGGCAACAGATCACTTCTGGGGGAATACTTACAGTCCATGAGGTCCCCCCTAACTGTTCCTCCCACCATGTGGCCATCCATCCTCTGGGGGTAGAGATCTGATGTGTGGGGGGCATGAGGAGAAGGAGATCAGTATGGCATAAGGGGACACATTGTACCACTTTTGGGGGGATCCCTACACTCCATTGGGTCCTCCCTAACTGTTCTCCATGTGGTTGGGCCATTTGTTGTCTGGGGATAGAGATCTGAATATAGAAGGGGGGTATGAGGAGGAGGGGGTCAGCATGACTCAAGGGGATACATTGTACCACTTCTGGGACCATTCTTACAATCCATTGGGTTCCCCCTCACTGCTCCTCATGCCATTTTGTAGCCTGTAAGGCAGGGGTAGAGATCTGGATATGGGAGGTATGAGGAGGAAGGGATCAGCATGGCTCAATGAGGGGGATCATACCACTTCCAATGTTATAGATGTACTCGACTAGATATCCTCTGATGGCTCCTCACACCATTTGATGATCTGATGTCTGAGAGCAAAGATCTGACATTATGGGGGCAGGAGGAAATGTGCTTGGGTGCTTGGGTGTTGAATAAGCAAAAAGTAGCTAGCAAAATCCCCTCAGGCACAGGGTGCACAGTAGCATACTCTGTAACAAAGTATGTTGAATGTATTGGGAAAGTATACTAAATATTGTGATCATATTGTTGCACACAGTATTCAAAGAGTATTCAAAATGATGATTCAATATTTTGAAACAAAGTACCTTACCAGTATCAAAGAGCAATTTTACAGTACTGCTTCAATAATTTTAATAAATGTCTTGTTATTGAAGCAGTACTCTAAAATTGTCATTCACTACTGGTAATGTACTTTGTTTCAAAATATTGAATCATCATTTTGAATACTCTTTGCAAACTGTATGATAACAATACTTAGTATACTTTCCCAATACATTCAACATAATTTGTTACATAGTATGCTACTGTGCACCCTGTGAGGCATTGAAGTGATTTTGCTAGCCAGTATAAGGGCCAAATATGGTTTTAACAATATATCAAATATCAAATCATTACAATAATTAAATATTTGGTAAATTTCCTTGTGTAGTCATCTCAAACCATGAAGTGGAGTCAGCTTGGCACAATAGAGAGGACCATAACACTTCTGATGTGATATGTCTGACACACTCTATTTAATTTCTTCTAATGGTTCCTCCCACCATTTGATGAACCAATGGCTGAGTACAGAGATCTGACAATATAGTATAGGGGTATGGGGAGGAGGAGGTGAGCATGGCTCAGTGGGGTGGATTGTACCACTTACAAAGTGACAGGCACACTCTCATGGGTTTCTTCCAATGGCTCCTCACACCATTTGATCCTCCAACATCCAAGTGTAAAGATCTGACACTGAAGGTCAACTTGGCACAACAGAACAGGACCATACCACCTTTGCTGTGATAAACATACTCCAATATATTTCTTTTAATCCAATGTCCAAGAGTAAAGATCTGACACTATAGGAGTATGAGGAGGAGGATGTCAGCATGGTTCAATGAGGAGAATCATACCACTTCCAATGTAATAATACATATTAATTAGAAATCTGCAATGGTAACCCATGGATTTTCTTGGGCAACCTGCACCTGACCTGCCAAATACCTGAACCCACAATGATGGGTATGGAATACCCATGGGTGGTAAGATATGTATATAATAAAATTCAAATTCAATTAAGAGAGCAGGGAGAGATGAGGAGGTTGTGAGAGGGGGGGACTGTGGGTGAATGCAGGAGGTGGGAGAGGAAGAGGTGGGAGAGTGGTGGTGGTCATTAGTGAACAGTACAAACCCCTGGACCAGGACTACCTGCACCCACACCAGTCAAAACCTGTACCCATGGCCATGGGTACAGTAGTGATGCCAAAGTTCGGTTTGGAACCAATCTGAACCTGGTTTGAATCACGAACTGAACTGGAAATTCAGGTTCAGTTCAGCAAAATGCTGAACCGAAACCACGGTTCGGTTTGCAGTTCAGGCCTTATGGCCAGGTTCAAATTGTGTTCAAATGCAGTTTGAACTGCGAACAGATTACATAGATACTGTAATATATATTAATATATAAACTATAAATATTAATTGAATTAATTAATTAAGGGGGCGGCAGGGGGGAGTAGAGAGAGATGGGAGGAGAAGAGTGGAAGAGGGAGTGGGGGTAAGTGGGAGAGGGGGGATGCCTGTTCTCATTGTCATCATTGTCCCCATTGTTGTCCTCATCCCCATTGTCATCCTTGTTGTCCTCATTCTTATTGTTGGTCTTGTTGTCCGTGTTTGCATCGTCCATGTCCTCATCATCCACGTCATCATCCTTGTCCCTGTTGTCCTTTTCCCCATCCTCATCCTCGTCATCCTCATCCTTGTCTTACTTGTCGCCATGATGGTGGTGGTGGCCATCCTCATTCATGTCATCCTCATCCTTGTTGTCTTCGTGTTGTCCGTCATGATCTTCATTGTTGGTGCGCATGGTGTTGATGGTGCATGGGTTGTTGGTGGTCATGCATTCAGAGACACATGGCCACGTTTTGTTGAGGTGTGACCAAAGTGACCAAAAAAATCACATGGTCTGTGTGCCCTTTGAATCCCTATATAAGGGGCTCAAAATCCCCCATCCATCCTTCAAAAAATTTATTTCATAGAATTTAGTTAGTATTTAGTAGTAATGGTGTTATTAATAATAAAATATTATGAATATTCTGCAGCTGCCTGTGGTTTGGCATTTGAACTGCATTTTAATGTGGACTGAACTGTACTAAACAGTTCCATGCAGTTTTGGTTCCAGTTTGGCCAAAGGTTAAACTGAACTGCCGGTTTCAGTTTTGGTTTTTGAAAAAACTTGAAAAGCTGGACCAAACTGAACTTCAGCAACACTAGGGTACAGGTTACCTGCAGATGGCCATGAGTACAGATTACCTGTGGGTTTATCCATGGGTTATAACCTACATATGGATTAATATTAATTAATATATGATAAAATACAAAATGTAAATTAATTAATTAATGGGAGAGGGCAGAGAGAGAGATGTGGAGGGGGAAGGGGTGATTGGGAGAGGGTGATGGGGGGGATGGAGGGGGACAGGGTGGTGGTGGCCATGGTTGTTGTTCTCATTGTCATCCTGGTCCCTGTCATCATCGTTCCTGTTCCTATTCTTGTTCTTGTTCTTGTTCTTGTTCTTGTCCCTATTCTCATGTCCCTGTCCTCATTGTTGTCTCTGTCCTCATCATTGTCCTGTCCTCATTGCCCCTGTAGTCCTTGCCATCATTGTTGTCCTTGTCATCTTGTTGTACTTGTCCTCATCAACCATCCTCATCATCTTTGTGTTGCCTGTGGAGGGGGTGATGGTCTCACCGCCCATTGTTATCATCCTCATTGTTCTTGTCAGTGTACTATTGTTGGTGCTGGTGACCATGGGTTGTTGGTTGTTTCAGAGACGTTGTAGCAGGGGCTACAGCCCCCACTGGATCTCCTCAGTTAGTTGAGGGTGGTATGACAAGCTCAGATCCTATGACCTATCTAAGACATCAGGTAGTGTGGGGACAGTTATGTGATCTACTAGTAGTAGTGGGGCATTACCCACCACTACAACATGTGACCACATTTGTTGAAGGATGACCCAGTGACCAAATAGGTCACATGGTCCATGCATGGTTCATGTGCCATTTGAATCCCATATAAAATGGCTCAGAATTCCTCAAAACATTTATTTTGTGATATTCAATTATTAATAGTCTTAATAATAATAACAATAATAATATTGTATTACAAAATAACATACCCACCAACCTGCAGTGGTGGGTCTGGGTTAGCTGCAAGTTAGATTTTTATGATCTGTACCCATACCTGTGGAACCTTGGGTACAAACCCACACATGTTACCCATACCTGTGCTATTCACTAGTGGTGGTCATGGCCATGACTGTCGTTGTCTTTGTCATTCTTATTGTCACCCATAACTCTATTGTCATCATCATCCTTGTCTCTGTTATTCTTGTCATCTTTGTTATTTGCTGTTATCCTAGTCATCCTGGTCATCTTGTAATTATTCATGTCCTTGTCCTTGTAGTGGTGGTGGTGTTGGATTCTGATGAGCCACTCTATATAGAGTATGAACTTGGTCAAGTTCCAAGTAGCTTACTAATCTGTTTCTACTTATTTGCAAAAGTGGACATGGCCTGGATTAGAGTCAACAGTCTCTAGTATTCACTGTTGTCTCTATCCCAGATAAGTAGTATAGTTTCTGTATCTTTACACCTAGTATTCACTATTGCCTCTATCCCAGTTTACATGAGCATAGACTCTACCTTTAATAGGTGGTGGTGGTGGCCATCTTGAAAAATTGGTCATTGAGTGGGAAAGTGAGACATCCAAATGTGTAAATTCATATTGGATATCAAGCTCTAAGATATCAGGCTCTAAGGATATCTTCTGGGTAGGAAAGTGGGCCATTAAATAAAAGTAAATTAGAAATAAATTACATAATGATATATGTAAAATTCTTATTCTTACTTGTTGGTAAAGCACTGACAAATAATAATAATAGTGGTGATAGAGTAAACTGTTGTACAAGTGACATCCAGTCCACTACAATGTTGACTATTTGTATGGCATTAAGAAGTGTAAATAACCTTGTCCAATAGCAGTAGGACTATATTTGATGGAACCAAGAAGAACTCGTTCATGCCATGCTTGCAATGGCCCACTCCCTCAAGTGCCTGCGACTGAGGTGTCTTGCAAATATACATATGTCTTATTAACACATCTGCATTTTTGTCTTAAAGGATGGTCGGACACTTCATATAAAACTGGTAGATTGGGGTCACGGTTCTGTAATTCCACCATTGTCCCTGGATCTCCAACTCTGAGATAATCCTCCAATTCAGATAATTCAGACAGTGAATCTTCCGATTCTGGCCCTGGGGAACAAAATTCCGCGTCCATATCCATATCATGGGAGGCATGTTCAGGCTCAAGCATAGCAATGTCAGCATCAATAGGCTGAGAACGGTGAGCATGGTTAATAGCCTGGATCACCTCTTGAATGGGCTCACACCCAGGAATAGTCTCAGTTTGCATGGAAGAGGAATCTGGAATACAAACTTAGCCTTGTTATATTATAAGATAATAAATAAACCTATAATGCTTACAAAGTGAATGAGTTGGCAATGATGTATAAGCACACGTTCCAAGTGGACACACGGTCAGAGTGTGTATGAGAAGCGACACACGGTCAGAGTGTGTATGAGAAGCGACACGTCCAGCGGCACACGTTCGAGTGTGTTCAAAGCGTACGAGAGAGAGCCCACAATATAATTGCACACACGTTTGCACGAGCAAGCTAGTAATCTTGGCTAGCCCGGGTTGTCACCAACCCCTGTACGATGCACTTGTGATGGTCGGACTCAACGTTACCACCACAATATATGCTCAGGTCTCTTAGTATGTACAATGTTGCCTAGTCGAATAAGATGTATAGTAGGGAGTTGCCAGTTGTTGTTGCCAGAGAACCAGACACTCCTTGCAGCCCCTTCAAAATCAAACCAACTGAACGTGAAATAGCTGTTGCAAAACAACTATACGCCGCAAGACAGTACAAGGGGATTTCTCCCTTCACTTTTGACGTCTCAGGTGTACACCCCTTTTCTGCCAGGCAGGTGGAAGTGACAATTGAGGACGCAGGAAAGCTGATAGAAGCTGGAAAGCTAATAAAAGCAACTGAAAGTGCAAGTACCGTGGAGTGTGAGAGGCAAGTGTGCTAAAGCGAACTAAGGCCAAGCGGTTTAGCTTCACACCCAACTAGGCTGTCCAAATCAGCTTTCAATGTCCAAGGAAACAAAAGAGCAGCTCAGATGTAGTAGTGGAGGGTGGATGTTACTGGTCAAGCAGTGACCAGCCCCTATTGACATGCACAATTTGTTGGTGAAGATTTCATATAATCCAAATTGATTTCACTGCATGGAATGCATTTTTTAACCAAATCTATTGAGAGAACTGTCTACTTATTTAAATGCAATGCTAGATACAAAGAAAAATGAGCTGGAGCTAGTGAGGCAGAAGGCGGAAATGCAAGGGACAAAGACCCTCCACCCTCTTATTTTCTACAGCGATGAGGCGTGGTGGGGCCGTACTGGGCAGGGATGGTCAAAAACGGAGCGGGAGGGGTCGTCCTGGTGGCCAAAAAAGTGGGGGGGGGGGGGGGGGTGGGCTGGTTGGGCAAAAGGCGGGACTGCGAGGGCGTAGGACCCCCCGGCCTCTCGTTTTCTACGGGAACGAGGCGCGGGGGGTGTGTACTGGCTGGGGGTGGTCGAAAACGGGGGGGAGAGGTCATCCTGGTGGCCAAAAAAAGTGGGGGGGGGGCTGGCTGGGCAAAAGGCGGGACTGCGAGGGCGTTGGACCCCCCGGCCTCTCGTTTTCCATGGAAACGAGGCGCGGGCGGTCTGTACCGGCCGGGGGTCGTCGAAAACGGGGCGGGAGGGGTGGTCCTGGTGGCTGAAAAAAGTGGGGGGGGGGCTGGCTGGGCACAAGGCGGGAACGCGAGGGCGTAGGACCCCCCGGCCTCTCGTTCTCTACGGAAACGAGGCGCGGGGGGGTCTGTACTGGCCGGGGGTGGTCGAAAACGGGGCGGGAGGGGTCGTCCTGGTGGCTGAAAACAGTGGTGGGGGCTGGTTGGGCACAAGGCCGGAACGCGAGGGCGTAGGACCCCCCGGCCTCTCGTTTTCTACGGGAACGAGGTGCGGGGGGTCTGTACCGGCCGGGGGTCGTCGAAAACGGGGCGGGAGGGGTGGTCCTGGTGGCTGAAAAAAGTGGGGGGGGGGCTGGCTGGGCACAAGGCGGGAACGCGAGGGCGTAGGACCCCCCGGCCTCTCGTTCTCTACGGAAACGAGGCGCGGGGGGGTCTGTACTGGCCGGGGGTGGTCGAAAACGGGGCGGGAGGGGTCGTCCTGGTGGCTGAAAACAGTGGTGGGGGCTGGTTGGGCACAAGGCCGGAACGCGAGGGCGTAGGACCCCCCGGCCTCTCGTTTTCTACGGGAACGAGGTGCGGGGGGTCTGTACCGGCCGGGGGTCGTCGAAAACGGGGCGGGAGGGGTCGTCCTGGTGGCTGAAAAAAGTGGTGGGGGCTGGTTGGGCACAAGGCCGGAACGCGAGGGCGTAGGACCCCCCGGCCTCTCGTTTTCTACGGGAACGAGGCGCGGGGGGTCTGTACCGGCCGGGGGTCGTCGCAAACAGGGCGGGAGGGCATGTCTTGCACCCTCCCTTGCTGCTGTGATGCTGCCAGCAGCAGAGGCAACCTGAGTCACATGATCACATGACGTCAGTGCTGGCGACACTTTGCCTCTCGACTGGCAAAGTGTCGCCTATCCTGACGTCATGGCACATCACATGATGTGCACATGACTTCTCTCAGCTCAAAACCGCCTTTTGGGGTGCAGGGGGGGTCCATAGCAGCTATAGGTGGTCAAAGAGATGGTGCAGACAATGGAGAGGAGATAATAAGCAGCACTTGGTCAGTGGTGGACCCACATGGCATGCTGGGAGTTGACAAAATTGAACCGTTGGTCATGGACCCTCAAAACATTTAATATTTAATCAAGCACTCACCTTATACTGAAGAGGGATTTACTACAATCCTGGTCTGCTTCAGGCATGACAGCAGCTGGTGATAGGTGAATGACATCAGAGTCAATGAAGCGGAACAAAAGATTAGAGGGGGGATCATGAGCAAGAGGGCAACAAAGGGGGCAGAACAGGCCACACGAGGTAGGGAAAGCCGTGGTGAGGGTGACAAATGGATGCTGGGACTACAGAAGGACTGAAAGGAGGCTGGGAGGAGCAGGTGAAACTTGAGTGAGAGCTCCATGGGTAATTCAGATTCAGGACAGCTAATAAAACAGACAACTCATCTGGTATAGCAGGAGGTGGGTGCACCACATCCCCTGCTGCCCTCAGAAACCCTCCATGGCACTCAAGAGCAGCCAGAATGCACTCTTTCTGCTAGGGGTGCTTGTGACACTATTGCCAGACATTGGGGACCTTTTGGAGGTCAAAATCTGTCCTGGAGAGGGTTAGAGGACAGTAGAGAGGGATGGGAAAGTTGTAGAGCAGTAGGAATAGCAGGGAGCTAGCAGTAGAGTTTGAAAACGAGGGGGATGGGGCTGTTGAGTAACAGAAGGTTTTGGATTCATCTGAGCTCGAACACTCTCACTATGGATTTCAAACTCCACTGGAATTTCCACCACAACTCCGGACCACCCTCACTTGTTTGCATTCTAGAGACTCAGATACTACATTTCATGGCTACCATGAGTGGTCAAAATTGTATCATTCATATGATAGAATACATTTAAAATTCACCACATTTTTAATTGCAATATTACACTTGTTATATTCCATATACTCATTACCCTTGCATGAAATGGCACACAGGCAATCCTAATAGGACCAGATTGCCACCATATTTTATTTATGTAGAGCTAGTATCCCTCACAGTTTCCTTGGTAAGTTTTATAAGAACCCATGCAGTGTGAAGGCTAAAAGAGTCTCTGAATTCTGGAATGAAACCGGTCAGAAGGGATTTCAAACTCAGTTGCTATATTGGGACACAATTTTCCCTCAGTCCCTGAGATGAATGAATCGCCTCAATGGCTGAAAACCGGGTTTATAAGAACGAGTTTTCCATAAATGGAAGAACTCGTAATAAAGAGAACCCAGGGAAATAGCACTTCTCTGTAATTCACCTTGCTCTAATCTCCTATCAATAAACCAATGTGCAGCACTACAGCCACAGCAACTGATTAGAATGATATCTCCAGAAGCAATCCAAGAAGTGCCAGATAGGTCAAGACACAGATTGAAGACCAGTGTACAAAGAGGCAATGTACAGTGTTGAGAATGAAGATTCTCAGTATAGAGGACCAAGGATCAGTGAGTTTATGTTGTCTGGGACTCCCAAAACAACTATAGAGCCAATGGTCACCAGAGTAAGGAACAAGGAGCAGTCTCCTAACAAGACTTATGCTGAAAATATTTAGAAAATATATAATATATTAAATGTCACTATTTAATTGCAACATATAATTAACTACTTTAATAATGTGATACCAGTGCAGGGGGGGGCCATACGGGATGGCACAAAAGGCATGGAAAAATGTTTGCTGGGTGTTAAACAAAGCGGTTAGTGGGGTTGAGGGTAGCAGGCGCAAATGTGAGGGACACAGGGCCCCCGTCTGCTTGATTTTGGTCCCAACGAGTTGCGGGGGTTCTATATCAGCCGGGGATGGTCGAATGAGGGACGAGACGAGGCTTTCTGGCTGTTAAAAAAAGCGGTTAGTGGGGGTGAGGGCAGCGGGCGCAAACGGGAGGGACACAGACCCCCGTCTGCTCGATTTCACTCGTAACGGGGCGCAGGGGTTCCATACCAGCCGGGGAGGGTCGAAAAGGGGGTGGGACGAGGCTTGCTGGCTGTTAAAAAAAGCGGTTAGTGGGGGTGAGGGCAGCGGGCGCAAACGCGAGGGACACAGAGGCCCCGTCTGCTCGCTTTCGGCCCCAACGAGTTGCGGGGGTTCCATATCAGCTGGGGATGGTCCAATGAGGGACGGGATGAGGCTTTCTGGCTGTTAAAAAAAGCGGTCAGTGGGGGTGAGGGCAGCGGGCGCAAACACGAGGGACACAGAGCCCCCGTCTGCTCGATTTCACTCGTAACGGGGCGCGGGGGTTCCATACCAGGTGGGGATGGTGGAAAAGGGGGTGGGACGAGGCTTGCTGGGTGTTACAAAATATGATCAGTGGGGTGAGGGTAGCGGGTTGGCGCACCTCGATGTGAGACCCCGACTCCTCATTTTTCACTGTAATGGTATTAGTCAATTACACCAGAATATAAAGACAATTACTCAGACATACCTATGCAATTTGACATTTGCGTGCTGGCGTCATGGGGGTTGATGTTGAAGCTGCCCACTGCTGAATAAGCAGAAAGTGGCTAGCAAAATCGCCTCGGGCATTGAGGCGATTTTGCTAGCCACTTTTGGTCCCATATATGGACTTACGCATTTACATAATTACTTCAGACATAATTAATCAATTATCAATTAGCAGCATTTCACTCACAAAAAGACACAACAATTACTGGTTGGCTCCAAGTTTGAATTGCTGGTCCCATAACTGTATCCTGCTTCTCTACTGCAAAGCCATTACATCAGAAAATTTTCTGTGCATTTACGCATGAATTTTAACTCACAAAATAATCCCTCCACACCGTCAGATCAAACTGGAGGTTAATGCATAATGCAGGAAATCAAGGGAATACCACCAAGATTTATCCAGCAGAACTTTGAGGGTGATAGAGGTACACATGAGGTCTGTGAACCCACAAGGTCAGTAAATAAACAGCAAGAATTTAAAAGAGGAGACGTTGAGGACAGAGCATTTTGAGTTTGTCTGAGTGTGAATGCTCCCACTGTAAATTATAAACTCCGATTTAATTTTAGCCATGACTGTGGACCCTACTCTGCTCGTTTGCATGCTGTAGACTTGGAAGCTACATTTCACAGTTCCTTTTAGTGGCATGAAATTTAGGATACATATCATAGAATACATCTAGAATTTACCACATTTTCACTTTCAGTATTACAACTATTATGTTCCATATACTCATTACCCTTGCTCAAAATGACACACAGGCAGCCCAAACAAGACCAGATTGCCTCCATATTTCATTTATAGAAAGCTAGGATCCATTACAGGTTCATTGGTAATTTTTGTGAGAATCTGTGCAGTGTAAAAGCTAATAGAGTCTATGAATGTTGGATTGAAACCAGTCAGAAGGGATTTCAAACTCAGTTGCTATATTGGGACACAATTTTCCCTCAGTCCCTGAGATGAATGAATCACCCCAATGGCTGAAAACCGGGTTTATAAGAACGAGTTTTCCATAAATAGAAGAACTCGTAACATGGTTTTATGGTCTGTGATCCGGGGGTAGAGATCTGGACATAGAGGGGTATGAGGAGGAGGAGGAGGTCAGTATGATCCAAGGAGAAACATCATACCACCTCTGGGACCATTCCTACACTCCATTTGGTCCTCCCTAGCTTATTCTCACATGGTTTTGTGGTAGGTAATCCAGGGGTAGAGATCTGAATACAGGGGAGAATAAGGATGAGCGTGGTCAGTTTGACTCAAGGGAAAGTATTGTACCACTTCTGGGGCCATCCCTACACTCCATTGGGTCCTCCTGAGCTGCGTCTTACATGGTTTCATGGTCTGTGGTAGGGATCTGAATATGGAGGAGTATGAGAAGAAGGGAGTCAGTATGATTCAAGAGGAAACATCATCTCCGATGTGTTAGAGGGTGCCAGTCAATGACCTTATACTTGGGTTTTGATACTGATCATCATGGCTTGTGCCTCTGCAGTTCACTAATTCACTCTTCAGTCATTATGTACGTATCAATTTATTGTTATTTATTTCAATTTAATTGATTTCATGAAATGTCAAATAATTTACAAGTTATTGCAGTATGATTACAATGAGAGCAATAGAGGACAGGAATGAGAGGAGGTGGTGATAAGTAACTGATAAGAGAGTCAAACAACAGATTAGATAGGCGTAATGCACAGGAGGATGAGAGAGGGGGCAGAACAGGCCAGAGAAGGTGGGGAAAGCAGTGGTGAGGGTGACAAATGGGTGCTGGGACTATAGGAGGACTAAACAGAGACTTGAATAATGCTGGATAGCAAGTAGAAAGACTGGGAGAAGCAGGTGACATCTGGGTAAGCGCTCCATGGTCAATTCAGATCCAGGACAGCTAATAAACCAAAAAACTCACCTTGTATAGCAGGGAATGGGTGCACCACATCCACTGCTGCTCTTAGAAACCCTCCATGGCACTCAGAAGCAGCCAGAATGCATTCTTCTTGCTCTGGATGCTGTTGACACTATTGCCAGATATTGGTGACCTTTTGGAGGTCAAAAAGCTTCCTGGAGGGAGTTAAAGGATAGTAGAGGGGGATGGGAAAGTTGTAGGACAGTAGGTACAACAGGGAGCTGGCAGCACAGTTCCAAATCAAGGAGGATGAGGCTGTTGAATAACAGAAGGTTTCGGATTCATCTGAGCTTGAATGCTCTCACTATGGATTTCAACCTCCACTCAAATTTCAGTCACACCTCCGGACCATCCTCACTTGTTTGCACTCTAGAGACTCAAATACCACATTTCACAGCTGCTTTAAGTGGACAAAAGCATGCCATACATACCATAGAATACAGCTAGAATTTACCACATTTGTATGTGCAGTATTAAAACTGTCATTTTCCATACACTCACTACTCTTGCATGAAATGGCACACATTGAGCTCAAATAAGCCCAGATTGCCTCCATATTATTTTTCTATAAAGCTGGTATTCATCACAGTCGTCTTGGTAAGTTTTGTGAGAACCCATGAAGTGTGAAAGCTAATAGAGTCTCTGAATTCTGGAATGAAACCGCTTAGAAGGGATTTCAAACTCAGTTGCTATATTGGGACACAATTTTCCCTCAGTCCCTGAGATGAATGAATCGCCTCAATGGCTGAAAACCGGGTTTATAAGAATGAGTTTTCCATAAATGGAAGAACTCGTAAAAACCAAGAGAGTGGGAAGAATGTTGACAGACCCAATCATCTGGTCCAAAATTAAAACAGCTTCTTCATTTTGGGTGATGTGAGTGTATTTTGATTCAGGTGAGAGTTCCATAAATGCTGTGACCTGGTTGTCAAAATCAAGGCATTCACGAAGAAGCTGGATAAGAATATTTGAATCCATAGGTTTGCCAACAAGATTCTGGCCACTTTCCAGAGCAACACCTTCTTCTTGGAGCCTTGCCACATTCAAAAGCATATCAAGAGCCTTGAAAGAAGTCTCTGGAATGGGACCACGAAACTGTAAGGTAACAGGCATACTGATATTGTCTGAAATGATATGTAATATGTTAGCATATCTGATATGGAAGCATGTTACGAGTTCTTCCATTTATGGAAAACTCGTTCTTATAAACCTGGTTTTCAGCCATCAAGGTGATTCATCTCAGGGACTGAGCGAAAATTGTGTCCCAATATGGAAACTGAGTTCCAAATCCCTTTTGACTGGTTTCATTCCACCATTCAGAGCCTCTATTGACTTGCACACAGCATAGACTGTCACCAGATTTGACAAGGAGGATGTCATGGGCACTGTCCTGCTGGAAAAAAATTATGTAGGGGATTGGTATGATTTGGACTCCCTGTGAGCCATTTCTTGTCAAGGAAATGAGTATAGATACAATAACTATTGTTATACTGCAAATAAAAATGTGGTAATTTCTAACAATATTTTATTGTATGTATGGGACACTTTTGTCCACTGAAGGTGGTTGTAAAATGTGATATCTGAGTCTCTAGAATGCAAACAAAAAAGAGTGGTCTGGAGTTGTGGCTGAAATTAGAGCGGAGTCTTAAATATACAGTGAGAGCTTTCGAGCTCAGATGAGTGCACAAACCTTCTGGTGCTCAACAGCAACATTGTCGAGGGGGTGGTGTAACTGAGGTATGTATTTAGTTGTATTGTCCTTGGTCTAGTACTGATGTCTGTACCCCCCGCAACCCGTTTCCATCGAAAACCAGAGGTCGGGAGGTCTGAGGACCTCACATTCCCACCTTGTGCCCAACCAGCGCCCCCCAATGTTTTCAACCACCAGGACGCCCCACCCCACCCTATGTTCGACCACCCACGGCTCGTGTACACCCCCCGGCCCTCGTTTGCGTTGAAAACGAGCAGGCAGGAGGTCTTAAGCCCTTGCGTTCCCGCCCTGTGCCCAACCAGCCCCCCCCCACTTTTTGTGGCTACCAGGACGACCTCTCCTGCCCCGTTTTCAACCATCCCCGGCCAGTAGACACCCCCCGCGCCTCGTTGCCGTAGAACACGACAGGCCGGGCGGTCCTATGACCTCGCGTTCCCGCCTTCTGCCCAACCAGCCCACCCCCCACTTTTTTCGCCACCACAACGACCTCCCCCACCCCGTTTTCGACTACCCCCAGCCAGTACACACCAGCCGCGCCTCGTTGCCACCGAAAACGAGAGGCCGGGGGGGCCTACGACCTCACGATCCCAGCTTCTGCCCCTCCCCACTTTTTTCGCCACAAGGACGACCTCCCCCACCCCGTTTTCGACTACCCCCGGCCAGTACATACCCCCCGCGCCTCGTTGCCACCGAAAACGAGAGGCCGGAGGGTCCTACGCCCTCGTGTTCTCCCCCTTCTGCCCAACCTGCCACCCCCCCCCACCCCCCCACTTTTTTTCGCCACCAGGATGTCCTCCCCCGCCCCGTTTTCGACCACCCCTGGCCAGTACACACCCCCTGTGCCTTGTTGCCGTAGAACACAAGAGACCAGGGGTCCTAAGCCCTTGTGTTCCCACCCTCTGCCCAGCCAGTCTACACATTTTGTATCTATTATATTTCAATAAGTAGATACTCTTAATAGATTTGTTTAGAAAATGAATCTGTGTACTGAAAGCATTTCTGATTATAAGAAATCTTGGCCACCAAAGTGTTTGTCTCAATAGGGGCTGGTCACTGCTTGACCAGTAACATCCACCTTCCACTACTGCATCTGAGCTGCTCTTTTGTTTCCTTGGACATTGAAAGCTAATTTGGACAGCCTTAGTTGGGTGTGAAGCTAAACCGCTTGGCCTTAGTACGCTTTAGCACACTTGCCTCTCACACTCCACGGTACTTGCACTTTCAGTTGCTTTTATTAGCTTTCCAGCTTCTATCAGCTTTCCTGCATCCTCAATTGTCACTTCCACCTGCCTGGCAGAAAAGGGGTGTACACCTGAGACATCACAAGTGTAGGGAGAAATCCCCTTGTACTGTCTTGCAGTGTATAGTTGTTTTGCAACAGCTATTTCACGTTCAGTTGGTTTGATTTTGAAGGGGCTGCAAGGAGTGTCTGGATCTCTGGCAACAACAACTGGCAACTCCCTACTATACACCTTACTCGACTCCAGTTGATAACAAGTTAGCATTATGAAGTGTAAATAACATTGCTCAATAGCAGTAGAAATACCTGATCAAAAAATTCTAGAAGAAATAAGGGACATGAAATGAGTGAATAGAACCAAGAAGAACTTGTTCATGCCACGCTTGCGATGGCCCACTACCCCAAGTACATGAAATCCACCTGTGGTCTCAACATTTTGAGCATTATCATTCTCAGAAGCTTCATCAGAAGAACCTGAGTTACCATCCCAGTGAGCCGATGGAACCAGTTCATGTAAGGGACAAACATGGTTCAGGGGATTACTGTGAAATTTGTACAGGAGATGTGGAGCATATTGCCTACACATCAAATAATCAATACAATCAAAAAACAAACACATCAGAAAAACATACATAATACTCTCATACTCATACCACAAATCATCTTCCCCATACTCCTTGAAACTCACACACCACTGAGGAATTCCCTACACATTCAAAAGATGAGTTGAGACATCATAAAAATAGAGCAAGTAAACTGACATCAATTATCTTCACCTCCTGAATGGATTCAATCTCAACATCACTATCTTCACCAGACTGAGAAGAGTCATCTGACTCATCAGTTAGTGGAGACAGCTCTTTGTGCTTTGAACCTTGTAGCCTAGCAATGCTAACAGGTTGAACATTCTGTTCAGAATCCAATACAGATGCTGGTGGGGAAGCCAATAGTGTTGATATAGTAGCTGAATGAGCAGTGGCTGTAGTAGCTGGGATTGATGTTTCATTCTAGTAACTACAAGTCAAGGTTTGATGGGAAGTCGCACATTATCTGGTGCAAGCTGTGGATGAGATGAAGATTCCAAAAAGTGTTTGTAGGTGTCCCGTAATTTCCGTTGTGAAGTTCCATATGCCTTCTTGGTAATGCCGATATGGTGTTGATCACATATATTTCGCACATACCAAGAGTAATGTCCTCTCATCACTCTAACCATAGCTTGGTCTTCCACAGGATCATATGGAAGAGGATCCATGTGACAGTCATCACTGTTTTCATTGACATAAGTCATGTTGGACATCATAATGGAGAGATGCATGGGTGAGTTTAACTTGGACAAAAGGGCAATATTCCAGGAATTAAAGACAAGGTCTCTTGCAAGGAAATTGCGGTGAGTTTGAATATCTCCAAAGATGTGCAGACCATCATTTGCAAAAGTAGGATATCCACGAGTGAAATGAGATTGTGAGCCCATGTTGCCAAATCCAGTTAATGGTGTCATGAGAAATGGAGTAGAACATGTAAAGGCTGCATGATTAGGATATAGAACAATGCCAACTCGATTTTGCATGCCAACCAAGTCAGCCAACTGACCAAGACCAGTTTGTTTAAGCCATTCTTCAGCTGTGACTGGATCTGGATTTATAGTTGGTTTTTCACCACCATGAAGATCCTGTCCCTTGAAAACAGCAAAAAACACAGAAATGCCAGTTTCTCTGAAATATAAAGCAGGCCTGGGAAAGAAGAATGGTCCAGAATCACCCCCTGTAACGGAATCAAAATTTTCTTAGCAAATAATATGAAGAACATGCAAAAAATACATACCTGGAGGTAAACGCAGAGCTATAATAAACAGTGTAAATCCAGGATGGAAATCATTGCACTCCGTATGCAATCTGCCTTGGAATTGACCAATCATGGAAGCCAAATCGCCTATATCGGAGGATACGTTGTAGTGTTGGGGAAGTTCGGTCTCAGACCGACCCAAACCCGGTTTAGACCGAACTGAAACCGGCGGTTTCGGTTCCGGTTTGGGAATTTCTAGCGGAGACCAAACCGTTCGGTCTCGGTTTGGGAGATTTGGCCGCAGTTCAAACCCAGTTCAAACTGAGTTTGAACCGAACTGATAAACGACAGCCGGCGACTCAAAACTCCATCCACAATGCCTTGAACAGGCCCCGAACAATGACCATGACCATAAACACCACAACCAACACCCCCGATGTACCCCAAACGAGGACGATGGAGCAACCGAGGTCGACAAAACGGGCGGCGGGGTACTCCCTGCCGCCCGCGTATGTTTTTATTTATATTTATTCGAACTTAACTAACGCATTAACAGATTACAGGATGATGCACCACCACCACCATCACCATCATCATCACCACCACCACCACCACGGCGACTGCCACCACGACGGCCACAGCAGCCATCAATGCCGCGCCATACACGCAACGCAACGCCTCCAATGCGTGCGCGCGCAAATGAAGGTGAACGGGGCGGATTGGGGCAGAATGAGCAGCGGGGTGGTGGTGCATCCACCCCCGCTGCTTCATGGTATGTTATTTTTCATTAAATTCTTTCACTGATTTTATTCTCATAACACAGAATGCGACACCGCACCACCACGATCACCAACACCAACACACCGTCGTCACGATCACCACCACCGTCGCCACTACGCAACCACCGACAAGGGTTCGACCGACCCGTCGTTGCGTGTATGACGCGTCGGGACACCACCACCACCACCTGGACGCAACCGAGGTGGAACACACGCGTTGTACGCGTGCGTTTCGCCACCTTGCGAAGATGCTGGCCCCAAATCCCACACACCCATGCAACCGAGGTGAAACCGAGGCGAGATGGAGTAACCGCCCCCCAATCCCACCTTGCGAAGATGCTGGCCACATCAATTGACGTGCACGGCTCTCTCGCGAGGTCAGATGGCATAACAGCAGGGCCCCTGCCCCCCAATCCCACCTCGCGAAGATGCCAGCCACGTCAATTGACGTGCGCGGCTCTCTCGCGAGGTGGATACTCGACGGTCTCGGTTTAGACCGGGTTTGGACCAAACCAAACCGACGTAAATGGTTTACGTTGGTTTCGGTTTCGGTTCCAGGAATTTTGGCAGGAACCGAATGGTTTGGTCTCGGTTTGGGGCAAAAAGACCCCAAACCGGACCAAACCGAACTTCCCCAACACTAATACGTTGACTTGCAAGCCAGTGTTGTTGGGTAATGGGCCACCAAAACCAGGTACATTGTTGTCTCTAAAAACCCATTCAAACATGTCCCGCTCCAACTTGGAAATACAAGTAGGCATAATGAGTCGGAAGAGCCGGTGATGTGCAGGTGGGGGTAGTAAGAAGGGAATCTAACTATGAACTGCTAAGAAAGGTGCAAGGAAGTTTCGGAAAGCCTACACTAGGATAGAAGAGGAAAGAGAAGGAATAGAAAGGTGTGAGACACTCAATATAAATGCTGCGATAAAAGTCGAAGTGGTGCGATAAAAATAAGAGAGTTGCAATAAAAATCGAAGAGGTGCGATAAAAATAAGAAAGTCGCAGTGAAATGGAAGGGTCAGACAGTGAGAGAAGGTAATATAAAGTGAAGGGACTGGGTCTAGGACTAAGGATAGACTCTGAGACGAAGGGGGAAGGACGGTGTATGTGGATTGTCTGGAGGTTCTCTGTGTTCTGTCTAGTGGCTCATACATGCAGGTATATAAGCTGTAAGGACAAAGGAAGAGGGATGAAAGGAGTATATTATATGGGGATATAAGAGAGAGGGGCATATGTATCATAAAGGAAGAGTATAGGGGATGATGCATAAGAAAGTAGAACAAAGAAAACAAAGGAAATACTTCGAAATGCGATAACTAAAGATCTCCGAACTCGCAGATGATCGCAATAGTCGCAACTTGATTGCAAGGTCGAAGAGTGTCAGATTGATGTGAATCGCATAGAATCGTGAGATATATCGAATCGGAGGCCAGGATCATACGGTGCGTATCACCGGTAACAAACTTGCAGAAGATGGTGTATCTGTGGATGTCTGACTTGAACAGCTGGTGCAACCGTTCCTTGTCCATCTCCTTCAATTTTTGTTGTGGCCAAGCTCGAAGAGCCATTTTTCAGATCACCAACATCTTTGGTGGACCTATTGTTATGTTTGAGTCCAAGTTTGTATATTGCAGGAATAGCTGGTTGATCTTCAGTAGCTTTTTTGCCAAAACCTATCTCCAATATTTCATCAGCAAGTTTACTGACTTTGGGGCCACATGAATATTGTTGCATGGAAGAAACAGTTTGTATGCATGCAACGGTTATAATGTGTTTGTCAGAACCATTGATGCGATTGACAAAAGGTATGCCGATGGGCATGAGAATCATTCCAGGGATGGGAATATTCTCCAGTTTTCCATTAACCAGGATAGGATTGATTCCTGGAGGTGTGATTGTGCATAGGAGTTGTTCCAAGATCATGTCTTTCTTGGAGGTGTCAAAGTCAACCATGTACACATATCCTCTGTGATAGCGAGTGTCTTTAATTAGAGTATATGGAGGTGCCTTAGGGTACACAAAACCGGAGCCAGCAGGAGGCTCAACAGAAGGAGGTGGAACCAGGATAATTGGTGTTAATACTGGTGTTTTGGATAATTGGTCCTCAGACCAACAGATAGGATAGCATGGCTGAACAGTATATGGATCCAAAGGCAATATGGAATATAAGTCTCTAATTCCAAAAATAACTGGATCGGTATCCTTAGATTAATCAAAAATAAATTCAGCAAAGAAATATAGTATATAATAGAACATCACAAACCAAAGTTGTGCTTGTTGACAAAGTCTCAACCGCTGTTGTAATTGGAGATATTGGCATAGTACCTGTAGTGATGAGTTTATAATGAAAAACAAAGTATTATTAAAACAATGAATACTGACACTTCAGTCATTCCATGTCACCTTGCACCGAGCTTCAACAATTTCAAGAAAAGTTGTTGCTCGATGCTATGGTATTTGCGGTACCTCCCAGCTATGGTATCTACCAAATGGTAGCTCCCAATCATGGTACCTACTAACCATAGTAGCTACCATATTCAAATGTTGTGCTTCACGGTATCTACCCACTAATTCATGTCACACAGTGTCTGGGGGATCACATTCTCTGTTTTTCTGTTGCTGTTGCTTTCAATCATCTATACTAGTCAATTGGCAATTTTCCTGACATTCCACTAACAAGATGGTACTAGATATTAACTACTACAAACTATCAATCAAACTACTCCCTACAGCATAGAACACTTGACATCTGATATTCAAATCAATCATTCTCTATTATCCAGATTATCTGGAGAAAACAAATGCCAATTACTAATGCTTATAATTTCAACTTTTCATTCTAAATTCACTTCACATGAATAGTAACAAAATAATTATAAACATACTATGATTACAATGTTTGATCAAAGCAGTGCAGCTCAAATGTTGATGTTTGAACACTCATATCAATGGAATTCATCAACAGGCAAAAGTCTGTATAAAGTATTTAAATATACACAGTTGATAGTAATTTAGCAATATTATCGATCACTCCAGACTTGGCTTGAACTCACAAATTTATTAATTTGAGACTCATATTACAATCCAGAATGATGTTAGTCTTGCTCTAGACATTTACAGCTCATCTTGCAAAGTGAGCCATTTATATGAGCAAATACTTTTGTTACACCTCTAACATATTTACACATTGACATTAGATTTTGTAAAGTGCTCATTCAACCAATTTACATATTATGAGCAGTTGGTATAACTGTAGAACTAACTTGCTTGAATATAGACTTGATAACCTTCCAAGTTATTCTAGTAGCTATTGAATCCCCTGGTAGCTACTATGTCACAATGGTAGCTACCATGTCACACCGGTAGCTACCATGTCACACCGGTAGCTACCATGTCACAATGGTAGCTCCACCAGTAGCTACCATATCACACCAGTAGCTACCATGTCACAATGGTAGCTACCAAGCAATGTCCAGTAGCTACCACATCATGTCCAGTAGCTGCCAAGTCACATCCGGTAGCTGCCAAGTCACATCTGGTAGCTGCCAACTCACATTTGGTAGCTACCAACTCACATCTGGTAGCTACCAACTCACATCCAGTAGCTACTATATTACAATCATAGTTATCAAGTTGTAGCTCAAATTTACCAATTCCACCACATTGTCAATATTATCCAGTTCAAGCATTCATCATATTACCAACCCAAAAGCATAATTAGAAACATCAAATCTCAAATCATTTCAAAATCATATTTGTAAATTGGTCACAATTGTGTGATCTAGACAGATTCACTTGCATTATACATATCAGCCACCTATGACTCCCATCTAATCCCTCTAATTAGAGGGAGGCAACAGATCTCGGCCTCCCTTTAACTAGAGGTGTTTCGAGTTTTTTAGAGCCTCCTCCAATATATACACAAGAAAACATGTCCACCAAGAAAACATATTGACCAAGAAAACATGTCCATACAACAAAACATGTTCACTTACAATAGAGCATGTCTACACAACAAAACATATTCACTTACAATAAAACATGTCCACGAAAAACACATATCCACACAACAAAACATGTCCACACAACAAGACATGTCCACAGAACAAAACATGTTCACACAACAAAACATGTCCACCAAGAACACATATCCACACAACAAAACATATTCACACAACAAAACATGTCCACAAAACAAAACATATTCACTTTCAACAAAATATATCCACACAAGAAAACATATTCATTCACAATAAACAAGTCCAATTTTACTCAAAACATGCTCAATTACACCAATACACATTCAATCACACTTCAAACACATCTAGACATGCCTAAAACACACCTAAAACATGTCCAGTCATATCTCAGACACATTTAATTGTGTTGAAACATGTCCAGTCACACCTAAAACACGTCCAATCATGTCCAGTCAGGTTAAAACACTTTCAGTCATGTCCAGTCACGTTAAAACACGTCCAGTCATGCCTAAAACACGTTCAGTCATGTCCAATCACGTCAAAACATGTCCAGTCATGCCTAAAACATGTCCAGTCACATTAAAACACGTCCAGTCATGCCTAAAACACATCCAGTCACATCCAGTCACGTTAAAACACGTCCAGTCATGCCTAAAACATGTCCAGTCACATCCAGTCACGTTAAAACACATCCAGTCATGCCTAAAACACGTCCAATCACGTTAAAACACGTCTAGTCACATTAAAAACACATCCAGTCATACTCAAAACACATCTTCAAAAACACTCCAGTCATGCTCAAAACATATCCAGTTATATTGAAACACATCTAGTCATTGTCAAAACTTGTTAGGTTTCACCCCAACACATCCAGTTATCACTTGCATTTCAATTCATTCAATTATATTATAGTGGTATAAGGGTATGTGAGTATGGTTTCAGAACTAAGCTTCAGATCATAGTAAGTATAATGGCTTGACACATTTGTTATAAAATTTGAAGCAAAACATCGGACTAAACAGTTGCTAGTGTTTGAAGTGTTACTATAACCAAGCCTATTGCGTTTCAAAAACAAGCTTCGGACTATAAGCATTCAGACTAAGGGTTTATAAGAAGAGCTTATGGTTTTTGAAGCAAAACTTCGGACTACAAGCATTCTTCTACTATAAGGGCCCATGAAATTTTAAAGCAAAACAACATTGAAGTATTAGAAGGCTTTACCATGAATGCTTATAGTCCAAAGTTTTGCTTCAAAAACCATAAGCTCTTCTTATAAACCCTTAGTCTGAATGCTTATAGTCCGAAGCTTGTTTTTGAAACGCAATAGGCTTGGTTATAGTAACACTTCAAACACTAGCAACTGTTTAGTCCGATGTTTTGC